>JAGFMF010012159.1:0-11392 GCA_019455555.1 Galemys pyrenaicus | reverse complement strand
CTCCTCCCTGGCCGGCAGCAGGGATCGAACTTGTGCTGCGGTGGCTGAGGTTTGCTTCATAGTGTGTTGCTTAACCCACTGCGCCACCAGGGAGGCCCTCTATGTCCTTATTTCTTAATTTAGAATTTTGTATTACAATTTAAAGTTTCAGCATTATCTTTAATGAAAAAATCCATATTAGCATATTTTTACAATATTGGCAAATGTTAACCATAAATAGAAAGGATTTCGGCCATTTTTGCTGAATTTTTGTTAAATAAGAGAAGCGTGTTTTGTTTTTGTTTTATTTTTTACTTTACTCAGCTAGCTGACAATACTGTATTATGGGAAAACAATAACCACCATGTTCTCTCTCTACTACAGCAATTCTCCACAACCCCTCACTTAGAAGCTAAAACAAGAAATGGCTTCGCTAGAGTAACCTGTAGAAGGACCTCTGATGGACAAACCAAATCAAGAAATTGTTTTTAAATCATGGTTTAATTAAAATTCTCTAAGACTCTTTAAGGACACATTAATGTTCACATTAAAGCAAAACATTTTTTCAAGTACATAAATTTGACCCTCATAATAACCAATGGTTATAATACACCAGAAACTTATTTCCACATGTAATCAAAATTTAAATGTTTAAGGAAGAAGTTTTAAAGCATTTTTATGCTTTGTAAGTATGAGCTCTTTTTCCTATTATGAAATTTGACTCCTATAGAATCAATTTGCAAAATAAATTTAATATGGTAGAGCCATGACAACAAAAAATATAAATGTAACCAACTTCTATCCCATACTAAACATACTACTTACAAGACTGTAGTTATGCTTCACTTCCAAAAGCTTAAAGACTTACATTAAAAAACAAATTGCTTTTAATTCCTTATTAAAGGAATCTAAATATTTCCTTTTCTTTTTTAGTATTTATTTATATGTATATTTTACATCATTGTCTTTCTTATTAATATAATGCATATTTTTCCCTTGAATCAGATGTTATTCTCTCTATAGAATGTATAATCTGGCCTAATAACATCTGCTGATAGCATCTTTCAGCATAATAAAGCATTAAAAGTTTTGAAAAAATTATGGATTACGGAGACCATTTACAAAATAAAATCTGAATAGTTTTTCTCAACAACTTTTTATATGGAATTATTTATTTTTAAATTTACTTTTAAACAAAGCTAGACTGACCTATTCTGGATTACCTTTATGTGAAATATTTTATTTTTTTTATTAATATAATTTTTTTAAATTTACATATACTTGCCATCAATTGTAATCTCCATGTATTCCCCATCACCTATGTGAAATATTTTAATAATAAAATGGGAAAAAGGAAGATACAAGCATAAATGAGCAGTCATCCCTAACCATAAACCAATGCACATAAATTCTGCAACAGGGATGGTAAATGAATCTCATCTTAAAAATCAACTCCAGGCAAATGACAGTAGCTGTCTAAGGAACTCTGTTAAGGTAATTTCCAAAGTCCAAGTAGTCTGGCACTCGTCCCAAACTCAGAGTGCTACAGGTTGCACAGATGACTTTTTTTTTTTAAGATTTATTTTTATTTATGTATGCATACAAGAACTGGGGTGTATAGAGGTACAGGGGGTAAGAGGATTCACCGGAAATAGAAAGGGGAACAGAATAGGCAGATCTACTGAAATACACCGTTGTGGGGAGCAGCGGGCAAGGCAGGAGAGTCCTACTGTGCTATGCGGGTCAGTTCTCTTGCCAGGGATCGAACTCATGCTCTCCTGGCACTAATTTAAAAATAAACCTTAGGAAAAAAAAAATCGCAGTCTAGTATTCTTCCTCCACAAAACAAGAATCGTAACTATATCAAAAAATTACCTTACAGATAAAAAAATAATATGAAATCACATATATAAAATGCTTTGTTTTCTAAAAAAGGGTTTTTACTATTATCAAGGTTTACATCTCTTTAGTATATTTACTTGGAATTCTGATAAGTTGTTCTTACCAGGTTAGCAGCACTCACATTTGAAATATCTGAAGGGTCCATTTCACTTTCTATCCTTGCTTTCACTGCTGAAAATTCATCCTCAGTTATTTGCAAAGATGTGTCTGTTTGCTGAGTAACTGAAACACACTCTGAATCAATGTGAACAGCAGGTATTTCGGAAGTTCGCATAGAATTATCTTGTAAGAAACTACTGCCAGAGTTCTTGATATCATCCAATGTACACACTGTGAACTAAAAAAAACATATTTAAAAAATGAATCAGAGAAATAAAAAGTACTCACCAACTACCCCACTCTTGAAAGTTGATTCTATTTACTAATTGATTCTATTTACTAGCTTTTGCACACACTGTAATATCAAATGAAGGCATTTTTCATCAAAATGTATTTTTAAGGGCATTTTACTCAAAAAAAAAAAAAAAGGAAACTCTCTCTTTAGATAATCTTAACACAGTATGTAATAGTATCACTTGAAGGCACACATAGTACAGGACACCAACCTCAGCTCTAAAGAGAAACACACAATGCAGAAGTACACAGATCTGCGCATGCATTCTCATGCAATTCACAGTCTTTAGGTTTCAGCATCTTCCACACACCCCCTTTAGGAATACTTAACACAAACCAACAGAAATGTGAAAACATCTAAAATAAATACAACATTAGCATAGGCCAAATACCTATCCATTTCTTTAAGTATTTCTGGTTTAGTTAGTACAAACAAGCCTCTAATTTCAGTTTCTAACAGACTACAGAAAGAAAGGTGCTATATTTTTCAACTATAGTCAAAGTAAAGAGCTCCAAGTACAAGAAATAAAATGAAAATTGGTGAATTTAAAAAGTCACTCACATCACTACTTAAATAAACATTATATAAACACTGCAGTAGCCATAAAACCCCCAATTTGATTATTTATATAAATATTAAACTTGGCCAAATAGTATAAACTACTTTAAAAATACTATTATTACTCAGAACTTAAAGTGTCCCAAAGTGTTGATTTTAGCAAAAGCATTATTTAAATTATATCACATTGTTTATAATGTCATCAACATTATATATTCATCAGTCACCATGGTTTACAATCTTCTTGGCAATATTTATATTAGCATCACTGATGTTTACAATATAGTCAACCCTGTTTGTTAAAAAGTCAATATTATTTATACAACAATATCAAAGCTAAACTATAAAGTTGAGAAAAGATATAAATATGCTAATTCTGTTTTTAGAATAACAGTGGAGAAAACAAATATTATTATTAGCTTGGACACCATAACAAGTGAACTTTTGTACTGAAATAGTTTAGCAATGCTTTAATTTCTCAAAAGTTCTACACATGCATTGTTCTTGCAAAACATATAAGTTTATTTATTACATAAAACAGCATAACCTTAATACTGTTCATTTAATACAGCTAAAACACACATTTGCAAAATTGCCAGATGTTTTTTAACTGATAGCTTTTAACTGACTATCTACATTAGAAAATTTTTTAGTTACAATAAAAAAATATGTACTGATATCAAGGACTCTGCTCCATAATGTGGGAAAATTAAAGGCTACGCAAGACATTGCTCACAAGGAGCCTCCAATCTCATGTAGACATAAAACACATGTACATTAAAGAATTAGGAACATCAGGCACAATGTAGGATTAAGAGGGATCATCATTACTAAGAAAAATGTGGAAGCTGAGTTACAGTTTCTGATTAAAAATTTAATCTATAGGTAAAGAGAGAGAATTTTTAAAAACAGATTTTATTCTACACTGATAAATATTACAACTATTTTATGACTTAGTTACTTAACCTATGTAGCAAATCAAAAAACATTAGTCATTTACATAAAATTATACTAGTTGAATGTGAATCTTTACATAAACAAGTATCTTTAAAATGTATTCCTTCATCAAACAAGTAACATAAATCTCAGAGACTAACAAAAGAAATAATAGGAATATTAACTTAAGAATTGTATTAAGTATTAGCAAATTATATCTGAATTACAAATAAAGTAGAACAAGTTAAAAGCATCCTTACTTTCAGCATTTTTAGTATAACTCTAAATGAAGAACACCAGTATGGTCAAGTAATCAAAGGAAACAAATTTGCATGAATTGATACCATGTTTCTACATGTGACATCAAAGATTTATTTCATCAAAAATACATAAGATAAATTGAACAATGAACAAAAAACTGAAAGAAATTCTACCAAAAAAACCTCAAGGTATTCTTCAAACATTAATATTAAAGACAAAGATAGGCTGAGTAACTGTTCCTGGTGAACAATATTAGATAAACAAAACACATGTCATTTAAGATTGGATCTTGGAATAGAGGTTTAAAAGTTGTATGAAGAACTTATTGGGACAACTGGAAAATTTTGAATGTGGACTATAAATCAGATATGATTATATTAGTTAAATGTAAATTTGTCTAAATTTATCAGTATAATGTGATTATGTAAGAGAATTCCTTTATTCTTAGGAGATACATGCTATGGTATTTAAAAGTAAATGGTGATGTTTATCCATTATTCCCAAATGTACAGAACACAATATATGTATTTGAGTCATAAATATAGAGAGAAAAGAAAAAAATGAGACAGAATGAGAATCTAGGCAAGGGTGCAGGAGACTTCACTGTTCTACTGTTGCAACTCTTTAGAAGATCTGAAACTTTTCACAATAAAAAGTTTAAAATTAAGTAGAATAATGACACATACCAGCATAAAAAGGCATTAAAGAATTTTCAGAATGTACTACCTGGGTTCTTTCAGCAAGAGGATGGTCACAAGAATATAATGAGTCTTTGGGCCGAGATTCTATAGTATTAGAAGGCTCATCTCCAACAAATTCACCTTTTTGTGAGCTGTCATCAGGTAAAAGACGTACATTTTCTTTATCACTGTCATCCTTTGACCTTAATGCATCTCTTGCTAAGGAAACTTTTGGCATCATTACTGTTGATCTTGAACGAACAGGCCTTCCTCTCTGAACAGTCTCCCATCCTTCAGCATCCTTCCGTTCTATGTAATCCAGGGAAGAATATTAATCAAGATTGTTTTTTAATGGTAAATATTTTCAAATAATATAAAACAGAAACATTTAGAACCTAATTACCATTAAATATAAGTAATATATAAGCATAACACTGATGATTGTGCAATGTGTGTTCAAGATTGGATCTTGGAATAGAGGTTTAAAAGTTGTATGAAGAAATTATTGGGACAACTGGAAAATTTTGAATGTGTAATCTCTAATTCCTACTACTAAACTATAGAGCAATTATAATTATCCCTATTTTTCAAAAGTAAAAGTGAAGTTCAGATTAAGATTGACCTGAAGCTACAAAGTCAGAGAGAAATAATAAACATTTATATAATTCACACTATGTGGTAGCATTTTCTAAGTGCTTTATATACAATAACGTATAATCACGAAAACCCGTAAGATCAATACTATCACCCCCATTTTATCAATGAGGAAAAGACAGAGAGGTTAAATATTTTATTCAAAGTCACACACCTAATACATGTAAAGCCAAGATGCAAGTACAGGGAAATTGGTTTTGGGGTCCATGTCCCACTGGTTACGAGTCACCACCTTTCAGAATTCAAATACAGGTCAGCTCCAAAGCCTGAATTCCTTCTTCCACCACAGTACTAAACCAAACCTTAGCTTTAAAAAGGCACTTAAATGATTTTAAGACTACTGAATATTAGTTGAAGGAAGCCTAGAGGATCTAGTCCAATATTTCACCACTTATGCAAGAAAATGAAGGGTCTGTGTCAAAACACATAGTAAAACAGCCTCAATTAAGTAAGAATCTTCCATTAAAACATCTGAGAATGTCACAACTTGAGGTCTATCTATCTATCTACCTATCTACCTACCTACCTATCTATCTATCTATCTATCTATCTATCTATCTATCTATCTATCTATCTATCTATCTACCTACAGCCACAATTTAAGTTTTATAGGCCAGTTATAGTGTTTCAAATTGACTTTCAGTTTTGGTCAAGATGGAGTAGCTGCACTGTCATCATCATGCCCTCCTCCTTACAACTGAAAGTCCTCAGCAAAACACACATCAGCACTGAAGATTTTGAGAAACAGAAAAAAGTAGGTATAATTCCAGGAGAACCTGCAATGTCAAAAGCTGCACAATAGCGAGTTCTCTGAGTTTCCTTATTGTTTTCCAATATATTCCATGATGCTGCAAAAGCCTCCAACTTAGAAGCAACAACAGAAATAGACAAAATAGATACTAGCAAAGCCTGGTAATAATCTCCAAACTATCAATGCATTGAACTCACCAATAAACAGACACTGAGTATCTAGCTGTATTAGACTACTGCCAGGAAAGTCCTAGGTACACCTAAGTAACAAGGGATAAACACAGACTGAAAGTAAAGGACAGGAAAACATTACGGCAAGCAAATGGCACCCAAAAGAAGGCAGGGACAGTCATACTTACGCTTAGACAAAACAGACTTCTAGTTTAAAAAAGTAACAAGAAACAGGGATAAAAGGAAAGTAGAAAAAGCCATACTGATACTCAGAAAAAGTAAACTTCTAGCTTACAAAAGTAACAAGAGACAGGGATAAACAGTACCTACTGATCAAGAGAATAATACATTAAAAAAAAAAAAAACACCACTCATCAATATATACTCACCAAACAAAAAACCACCAAAACATATCAAACAACTACTATTAAATCTGACATTGGAGAAAATACATGAAAGAAAGAATTACACTGTATGGGTCAAATAAACTAGACTTAAATAAAGCCAAGTAAATATTTCTGTCAATTGTACATAGATCTTTGACACATACTATGTCACAAGAGTACATCAAAAGAGTTCATAAAGACAGAAAACATACCAAGTATATTTTCTGGCCATAAAGGTATTGAACTACAAATCAACTACAAAAACAAAACCAAGAAAGTATTCTGATACATGGAAACTGAACAATACACTACTAAATGACTGCTGGGTTAAAGGGAAAAACAAGGAGAAATCAAAAATACCGCAAGACAAATGATACTGACACAACCTTTCAGAATGGATGGGGCACACCAAAAGCAGTAATAAGAGGGAAGTATATAGCAATATAGGCCCACTTTAAAAAACAGAAGACACCAACCAACCAACCTTTTTCAACTAGAAAAAGAACAATAAAAAGATCCAAAAGTCAGTAGAATTAAGGAAATAATAAAAAGTAGAACAAAAATAAATCAAGACAATCCTAAAAAAAAAAAAATCAATGAAACCAAGATATGGTTCTTTGAAAAAAATAAAATAGATAAACCTCTAGATAGTCTTATTAAGAAAAAAATGGGAGAAAACAGGTATATAATATCAAAAATTTAAGAGAAGTTACAACAGACACTGCAGAAATTCAGAAGATAAGGCATTACTATAGAAATTTATACAAAAACAAATTCAACAAACTAGATAAAATGGACAGATTCATAAAATTATATAATCACTCAAGACTGAATAGGGAAGAAACAAAATCAGAACAAACCAATCACAAGCAAGGAGACTGAAAGCGTATCTGAAACTCTACCGAAAAATGAAAGTCCTGGACCACATGGTTTAAAAAAATGGGTTCAAAACTTCAAAGGTACTAATACCTATTACGCTTAGACTAAAAAAAAAAAAAACAAATAATTATTCCATACACATTTTATGAGGTCACCATTACACAAATACCAAAGCCAAACAAAGACAACACAAAAAAAGAAAACTACAGAACAATCTAAATGAACACAGATGCAAAAACACTCAATAAAATCTTAATAAGCTGAATCCAATAATGCATTGAAAAGATTATACATTGATACTAAATGGGATTTATACCAGGAACACGAAAATTAATCAATGTAATTCACCACAAACCAAGAACCACAGAATCATATCAACAGATGCTGAGGAGATGGTAAGATTCAGCTTTCATTTATAATAAAAGCCCTAGAAAAATGGGGTAAATGGAAACTATCTTAACATAATAAAAGCTACATATGACAAATTCACAATTGGTATCATTCTCAATGGTGAAAAATTGAAAGTATTTTCACTAAGATCTAGAACAAAACAAGTAGTTCCACTCTCGCCACTACTAAATATAATATTTAGAAATCCTAGCCTGAGAAGTTAGGCAAGAGAATACACTGAAAGGAAATGAAATTGGAAAAGAAGTAAAGCTATCATTATTTGTAAGTGATATAATAATATAAAAAGAACTGGAAGGATTCCATGAAAAACCTAAGTGAAACAATAAACAAACTCAGAAAGTGGCAGGATAAAAAGTCAACACACAGAAATCATTTACCTTCCTATTTTCAAATAATTAATTAAAAAAAGAAAATAGGGGTTAAAGACACAGTGCTATTAAGCTATTGCCAGTCACTGCAGCATGTGTTTGATACTAGGTCTGCCAGGGAGCTAACCCAATTGGTGAAGCAGATTTCTTCTATCTTGCCCACTGCTCCCCTCGGCAGTGTATTTCAGCAGATCTGCCTGTTCTGCACACCACTCTGTCTCTGCTAAATCCTCTCACCCCCGCCACCTCTGGCCGACACCCCAATTCTACTGTGCATAAATAAATGAATCTAAAAATAAATAAAGAAAACCATCCCATTTAAAATCTCAGGGGGAAATAAAAACACCATTAACTACCTGAACATAAACCTAACAAGGAGGTGAAGGACCTATATAATAAAAGCTATAAAACATTGTTAAAAGAAATAGAAGATAAAGATAAATGTAAAGTTACTCCCTACTCATGGATAGGAAGAATTAGTATTGTGAAAATGTTATTATATACAATATGATGTGTGTGAATATAATGGAATAAGATAAGAAATGAGTAACAAAGAAAACATGAAAATTTTGAAACAATTAAAATTAAAGACATTTCTAAATAATTTATGAGTCAAAGTGAATTATCAAAAAATTTAAAAATACACAGAAATGAATGAAGCTCAAGATAAAATAGTTTTACAACTATTTTTTAAAATACTGGACTTTTAAATTTAAAAAGCATACAAAAATAGTTTTCAGTACTTGAAAAATTCTAATTTTTTTTTAAAGGATTAGTTAGCCCCATTTTATACAAACTATTTCAGAAAACAGAAGAGGAGGGACTACTTCCAAGTAATTAACCTAGTATAGAAACAGAAAGACCACACACAGAAATTACACACAGTATGTCTCACAAATTCAGATGCAAAAATCTTCAACAAGATATCAGTGTATCCTCTCACTCCCGTTTTTTTTCTCTCCTGCATTCTTTCGGTTGTTTGCATATTTGGATATTGTTTGTGTTGTTCTTGCTGGGCTTGTGTATTTTTATTTGATCGTTAACCACCGGTTCCTGATACCTCAAAAGGAACACCCTCAGAGTTGCCTGCCGAGACAAGCAACAGTGTTCCAACAAATACAACAAATTAGAAAGCAGACATCAGGAAGACGAAAAACTACAACTAACCAAGTAAGCACACAGGGGAAAAATACAACACAAAAAGAAAGCCAAATACAAGAACTTAACACCGACCTAGAAAGAAATGTCCAGCTTAACAGAGAGGATTTCAGAACCAGCGTGATTGAAAAAATGACCGGTATGTTAAAAAGAATCAATGATCTGGAGGAGAACGAGTCATTAAAAAAACAGTGGAAGACTTGCAGGAAGATAAAAAAAATTATGGGAAACAGATTGGATGAGGTGGAAGAGCGAATTAGCTCTATAGAAGACTCAGAAAAAAAAGAAAAGGACAGAGAAAATAAAAGGAAAAAAAATGAGATCACTCTTCGAGAACTCTAGGACACACTCAAGAAAAGTAATGTAAGAGTATAGGAGTCCCAGAAATTTAAAATGAGAAGGGAAATGATAATATATTCAAGGAGATAAAAGAGGAGAATTTCCCAAGCTTAAAAGATGAAATGAAGGTAGAAATACAAGAAGCAAGGCGTAGCCCAAATTTCGATGATAGAAAAAGAAATACAGCTAGCCACTTAATAGTAAAACTACCAACAATAAAAAGGAAAAAATAGTGAAGGGGTCAAGGGCAAAGAAACAGGTAACATACAAAGGAAAACCCATCAGGCTAACATCAAACTTCTCGGAAAATACACTACGGCAAAGGAGTGAGTGGAAGGATATATTCAAAAAATTGCAAGACAACAAATGCCAACCATGAATTTTGTATCCAGCAAAGCTTTCCTTCATATATGAAGAAAAAATATGGACTTTCCCAGACAAACAGAAACCCCAGAAATTCAGTATGACCAAACGCCCCATTCCAAAAAATACTGCAAGAAGCAGTAAAACCAAAACCAACAGAAGAATGAATAGGAGGAACAAAATAAGGTAAAGGAAAACAAAACAAAAAAGACAAAATGGTAGGCACAGATGCCAGCATATCAATATTAACTCTAAATGTCAATGAACTAAACTCAGCAGTAAAAAGGCACAGGGTAGCAGGCTGTTTTAAAAAACACAATCCAACCCTATGCTGTCTTCAGAAAACACATTTAAACACAAAAGATAGTCATAGACTGAAAGTAAAAGTTTGGGGAACAGTCTTACGAGTTAACGGACCAAAAAAGAAAACATGAACAGCCATACTTATATCAGAGAAGATAGACTTCAAAATAAAGAAAGTAAAAAAAGACAAAGAAGGGCACCACTATATAATGGTCAAAGGTACAGTATTTCAAGAAGATAAAACACTCATCAACATATATGCTCCAAATGAAGGAACAAAAAAATATATCAGACAATTACTATCAGCTGAAACTAAAATATGTAGAGGAAAACATAGGTAAAACGCTGCAAGACATACATCTCAACAGTGCCTTCGAGGTGGCAGTCCCCAAAGCAATAAAAATGAGAGAGAAGATAAACAGGTAGGACTACATCAAAATAAAAAGCTTCTGTACAGCAAAGGAAACATTAAACAGAACAAAAAGAAACCCCACTGAATGGGAAAAAAAATCTTCACGCTCCACACAACAGACAAGGGTCTGATCACAAAGATATACAAAGAACTCAAAAGACTCAAGAAAAAGAAAGTAAAAACCCAATCAAAAACTGGGCAGAAGAAATTAAAAGACACTTCTCCAAAGAGGACATACACATGGCCAACAGGCACATGAGAAAATGCTCAACATCCCTCATAATCAGGGAAATGCAAATCAAGACCACAATGAGGTACCACCTTACACCAGTAAGAATGGCACACATCAAAAGAACCAACAACAACAAATGCTGGCGAGGATGTGGAGAAAAAAGGAACTCTAGTACACTGCTGGTGGGAATGCAAGCTAATCCAACTATTATGGAAGGCCGTACGGAGGTTCCTCAGCCTACTAGAAATGGAACTAC
>JAGFMF010012157.1:240725-269129 GCA_019455555.1 Galemys pyrenaicus | reverse complement strand
AAATTTTTTTAAGTTTTTAAATTTTCTTACATTGTTGTTTATTTTTGTACAATATATGATTTCTCTGCTCATGTGCAGTCCTCTTAAATCTTCCACCATCACATCACCTGTGAACTGTCACCACAGTTCCTTGTGCTCGTCCCTCCCCTATTTTGACCCGTCTCTCTCCTGCTTCCCCTGCTGTATTTCTCAGATCTAGTTTGCCTACAAAATTTGTCTTTTCTTTTTTTTTGACCCTTTGCCCGGTTTCCCTATATTCCTTCATAAGTAAAAACCATCCAATAATTTTCTTTAATAAAGCTTTTTGAAAAGGAAAATATTTTAAACACATTGATTTCTGAAGCTGACAAAATCTTCTAAAATCAATTTTGACTAAGCATTTAAATTATTTATGTATATTATAATACTACCCTCTTGTGGAACATAGTAGAAATACATTCATTTCTTTAGGTGGCTGCACAATCTATGGTTCTCAAAATATGGTCTGCGAAAACCTGAAGGGTATTCAATACACGTTCTGGGACTCCATAGGATCAAAGATATTTTTAATGGTAATAAGATATTTGCCCTTTTCATTGTGTTGGCATTTACATTGATGGTTTGAAAGCATAGGTGGATAAAAATATAGACATTTTAGCATGAATCCCAGCAACGTTTCCAAATCATACTATTAATCACTGGTGATTCTCACTGCCATACACTTTAAGGAAACAAAAGTCAGTTTGATATAAGAACATCCTTATAAAATAGTATTATTTTGTTGTATTATAAAATAGTATTATTTTGTTTGAGATGAAGTTAAATTTCTCACTGTATGGGAATTCAGTTTATTGTCATTTTCCTTCCAAAACAATGCCTCTGAAAACTAAAAGTCCCTGCAGGTAAATATTTATGAAAATCACAGATAAAAGATTTCTGCTTCAATCCTCACTTCTCCATCTATTAACTTCAAATTTCAGTTTTCTCATCTCCAAAAAGTGGTATTTCTAAGTGCTGCTGTATTGAGAAATTATATCAAAAGCTGGATATAATTGCTTGATAGACAGTGGCTGTCCTAATGTACTCACCAAGAGTTTTTCAAGTTATTTTTCTTCATAAAAACACTATGATGTAGATTCTTTCATCTCACTTTTCAGATGGGAAATCTGAGCTCAAACACACCTTCAAGTCTCCTGCTTAAAGTTGTACAGTGATTTGAATGGTAAACAAATTGAAGCCGGACAATTTTTCTCCAGAAGAGAAAAAGTCCTTTGGACTTTCTGACTGTGAGAATAACTTGAAGAGGTCAAGAAAAGTGTGAGAGTTTAACCTACCTCTTACAAAATAATGATGGTATGACATGAGATGAAAGAGATGATATTTTGACCTCTAAAAGCAGTCTTAAAAATTGTATATACAGTTTGAAATAGAATGTGAAGAGCAACCATAGACCTCACGAAATTCCACAGGACCCCACCAGCTCCCACCAAACCAGCAGAGGTTTTATGAGTTTCCGTGATACCACACAGCCCACAACCAGATGGGTGAGACTCTGAAACTGTCAGGGAGGAAACCAGAGTGTCCAAAGTGACCTATGACATTTGGTGAGACATTCCAGGACCTACCCAGACAAACAGAGGTTTTGTGAATTCTGCAAAATTGTGTGAATATCAATACAGACAGATTAGGCTCCAGAAAAATATTGGGGAGGGTGCCAGAGCAAACAGATACTCAACCAGGCCCTACCAAAACTAGCCTCACAACCCACCACAATATCCAACTAGCCCCCATCCAGACAGGAAGAAATATGACAACCTTCTATGGGTATATGACAGTGTCTGCAAGCCTACAAAGGCTGTGTGACCTTCAATGAGATCCCCACAGAGATTGATGAAGCCTTGGACCCATATCAGGGAGTGAGTCAGGGTGGTCAGAGGCTCCAGGACCTCAGAACCAATGAAATCCCACCAGAAGTTCAGCCACAGAGGTGCAAACCCTGATTAGTGAGGAGTAAGGACCAGTACCCAGAGTAAATCCCATATACAGCAACTGGGTTCAAAGCTAATAATGGTAAGAAGGAAAAACCTAACAGTTACAAGAGTCCTAAATTGAATAGTACAACAGAGAACATATTCCCAGAACACCAATTCATAGACATAGAAACTATGTTCTCCCTCTCAGATATACATATTAAAATTGTAATGATACAGAAATTCAAAGAAGTTTAAGAAAAATCAGAAAAAAATGAATATGTTTAGAAATGAAATCAGTGAACTGAAGACAGAAAATTAAATTCTAAATAAAATAAAAATAAAGTTTCAGGACTTGAAAAGAGAAATACAGGAGATGAAAGACTCAGGAGAAAGTCACAGAAATAGAATAGATCAAGTGGAACAATGAGTGAGTGTAACTAAGGAGGCAAACGTATAAAGAATCGAGGTAGAGAAGAAAATAGAGAAAAGGAATTTTTTTAACAATGAAAAAAACATGTCATGAATTATACTACTCCATGAGAAAGGGAAATATAACAACGATGGGAGTACCAGAGCAGGGAGAGAGAATGGAACAGAAAATTTATTTAAAGAAATATTGGAGGAAATTTTTCTAAACCCATACAATGGAATAAATATACAAATTTTGAAAGCTAAAACAACCCCAATATATTACGTAAAATGAAATTGACAGGAAGATATATGATAATGAAATTTCTAAAAATTCAGGACAAGGAAAGGATACTGAAATTGGAAAGAGGGAGGAAGCAATAACATGTAAATGGACCCCAATCAGGCTAATCAGACTTCTCCAAAGAAAAACTACAAGATAGGAGAGAATGGATTGATGTGTTACAAAGACTTTAAATAGAAAAACTTTCAGCCAAGAATACTCTATCCTGTAAGACTCTCCTTAAGATATGAGGGAACAATAAAGGTCTTCTCAGACATAGAGAAGCTCAAGGAATTTGCAAATTCTACACCACATCTCCCAGAAATATTAAAAGGAGCTTTCACATTGAAATCAAAAAGAAGAAAATACACAAAGAATTAAATAAAGAACTAGATTGACCCACAAAAATTAAGAATAAAATGGCAGCAATGAACAATCACGTACCAATAATCATTTTAAACATAAATGGACTGATCTCACCAAGTAAAAGACATAGAGTACCCAGTTGGATCAGAAAACAATCCAAACTTCTGCTGTCTCCAGGAGACATACCTAAACTTCAAAGACAAGCATAGGCTCAAAGTAAAGGGTTGGAACACAATCTTAAAGCAAAAGGTACTCTAAGGAAGGCAGGGACAGCCATACTTAAATCAGACAAAATAGATTTCCAGTAAATAAATGTACTAAGAGACAGGATGGACATGATCCATCAAGACCTAATACCCATCAATATATAGGCACCAAATGAATGAACAAAAAGTACATTGTACAACTACTATCAACTCTAAAAACATGCATTGGGAAAAAACACTAAAGACACATTAGTTTTAGGAGACTTCAATTCTCCTCTCTCAAAATGGACAGATCTGCTAGCCTGAAAATATAGACCTTAGAGAATTAGAACTCTTGAACTTCACAGACATATACAGGACACTGCATCTCCCAAGAGCAGCATATACATATTTTTCAAGCAGACCTGAGACATTCTCCAGAATTGACCACATTCTGGGACACAAAACAAATATCAAATTCATTAAGATTGAAATCATATAAGCATCTTCTCAGACCGTAAATATATCAAGCTAGAAATCAACTATCAAAAGAAAGCAAGAAAATCCTTTAATACATGGAGACTGAAAAATACTACTGAAAGACCCCGGGGCTAGTGAGGAAATAAAAAAATAAATTTAAAAATGCACTGAGACAAATGAAATCAAGCACACAACCATCCAAAACTTATGGGACACAGAAATAGCAGCACTAACAAGGAAATAGATAAAAATACAGGCACACATAAGAAAAAAAAAGACTCAAACAACTTTCTCTCTCAACTTCAGGATATAGAAAAATAAGAACAATCCCAAAAGCAAGTAGAAGAACAGAAATAATAAAAGTCAAAGCAAGAATGAATGAAATAGCAATTAAAAAGATAGTATAAAAGATCAATGAAATGAACACTTCAAGGAAACAATATACCACAAAGAGAAAATAAACACCAAAATCCAACAACACTGACAAAGAAGAATTCTCTCCCTGTCAGACAAAGAATACCAAATTGCCATAACTAAGAAACAAATTGCCATAATTAACAAACTGAAACAAAATTCAAAAAAACATCAAACATATAAGAGAAGACACAGGAAAGTAAAAGAATGTTGTAGGAAACATAATAAATGAATAGAAGAACAAGATTGAAACTATTAATAAGAAAATAAAGGCACTTCAAGAGTTAAATTATCAAAGGAGAAGGTAAAAAATTCTAGGAAAATCCATGAATATAGAATAAATAGTATGAAGAATGAATCAGTACTCTTAAAGTTACAGATACAAAAAAAAAAACATGAAAGAAAAGGAAAGAGAGATACAAAGGAAAAGAATGAGGAAACATGTCAATAATTATGTGATACCATGAGAAAGAAAACATAAAAGTCATAGGAATCCAGAAGGAGAAGAGAGAGAAAAGGAAGCTGAAAAATTATTCAAGGAAATAATTGAGAAAACTTCCCAACTCGAAGAAATGAAAATAGACATACAATAAATTAGACCTGAACAAAATATTGAATAGAGCCACTAAACTATGAACAAAATGGCATTAACAGGCTTCCCTGTATCAATAATCATCCTAAAAATTAATGGACTAAACTTACCAATTAAAAGACACAGAACAGCATACTGGATTAAAAAATAGAATTCAGCCTTCTTTTGCCTCCAGGAAACACACCTAGTTCCAAAGATAAACATAGATTGAAAGTAAAGGTTTGGAAAACAATTCTCTAAGTAAATGGAAATCTAAGGAAGGCAGAGTCAGCCATACTTATATCAGATAAAATATATTTCAAGCTAAAAAAAAGTGACAAGAGACACAGATGGACACCATATAATGATCAAGTGGACAATGAATAGGAAGACATAACATAAATATGTACACACCAAATGAGGGACCACCAAAACACATTAGACAATTGCTACCATCTCTGAAAACAGACATTGAAGTAAATAAATATGTGATAGAGGATTTCAACACCCCTCTCTCACCACTGGGCAGGCAGATCAATGAGACAGACTCAACAAGGACATAATAGCCCTAAATAAAGACCTAGAGTACATGGGCCTAAAAGACAATCTATAGGATACCTCACCCAAAAAACCTTAATACAAAATTGTCTCAAGTGCCCACAGATCATTCTCCAGAATTGACCACATACCAGGTCACAAGACAAATATCAACAAGTACATGATGAGGGAAATCATAACAAGTATCTTCTTTGACCATAAATGAATCAAATTAGAAATCAATTAAGAAAGCAAGGAACTCCCCCATTATGTGGAGACTGAACAACACACTACTGAAGGATCACTGGGTTAATGAGAAAATGAAATAAAAATTTAAAAAACCTAGAGACAAATATCAATCTTCCCATCGGGAAGATTTTAGTGTTGCAATTTCTTTGGTTTTGTTCATGGGAAGAACTTTATTTCTTTCTCCCATTTACCTAAAGAGAGTATTGCAGGAGATATTGTTGACAGGCAGTTTTTCTCTTTGAACATTTTTTATTTTTATTTTATTATTGTATAATTTATTGACTTATATATGTATTTTACATCATTTTCATCTTTTTACAATATTTGTTTTATTTTCTCAGGTGTAGTCCCCATAGTCTCCACCACCAATTCACCCTTGCTCCATCACCATAGTCCCTTGTGTTCTTCCCTCCTCCATTTTGATCCCTCCCCCTCTCCCTCCCCTGCAGAACATCTCTGATTTATAGTTATCTGTTTATTTTTGTTTTGTTTTGTAATGCTTTTTGTTTTCAATAAAATAATTTGTAATAAATTATTGTATTAAAAATAATTTTCCCACATACCTTATTTGTTTCCCCAATATTCTTCCTATAAGTGAAAGCATCTTATATTTGTCTTTTTCCATCTTACTTACTTCACTGAGCATAATCCCTTCTAGCTCCATTCATGTTGCTGCCAATGGAATGAGTTTATCTTTTTTGATTGCTGAATAAATACTCCATTATGTACATATACCACATCTTCTTGATCTAGTCATCTATTTTTGGGCATTTGGGTTGTTTCCATAGCTTACCTATTGTAAAAAGTGCTACCATAAACATAAGGGTGCAGGTGTTATTTTCAGTTAAAGTTTGTGTCCTTTGGGTATATTCATACTGCTTTCCATAGTGGTTGGACCAGTTTGCATTCCCACCAGCAGTGTAGGAGAGTTTCTTTTTCACCACATCCTCATCAACATTTTCTTTTGCTAGTTTTTTTTTTTAATATGTGCCATTCGTACTGGTATAAGGTAATATCTCATTCTAGTTTTGACTTGCATTTCCCTGCAATATCAGATACATTATATATTATATAATATATATATATATAATAGATGTACAATTTTTCATAGGCCTATGGGTCATTTGCATTTCCTCTTTAGAGAAGTGTCTTTTAAGTTCTTCAGCCCATTTATTGACTGGATTGCTTGTTTTTGTTCATTGTTTGAGTTCCTTGTATATCTTTGTGATCAGTCCCTTATCATGTAAAATATTCTCTCATTCAGTAGGGTATTATCTCTTTGTTTTGGGTAATGTCTCTGTTGCTGTACAGAAGCTTTTCAGTTTGATGTAATCCCAGCTGTTTATCTTTCCTTCACTTTCTGTGTTCTAGTGGATGACTCTTTAAATATGTTACTGAAATGTATATCTTGTACTGTTTTAGCACTATTTTCTTCTATATATTTGTTTCAGGTCTTATGTTCATATCTTTTATCCATTTTGAGTTGATTTTTGTGCATGATGTGAGGTAGTGGTCTACTTTCTTTCTTTTGCTTATGGTGCTCCAGTTTTGCCAGCACCATTTATTGAAAAACTGTCCTTTTCCATTGCAAATTCTTTGCTCCTTTGTCAAAGATTAGTTGTCCATATATGTTGGCTTTATTTCTGTGGTTCTATTCAATACCATTGGTCTGTGTGTCTGTTTTTGTTCCAGTCCCATACTGTTTTAATTATAATGGCTTTAAAGTATAGTTTAAAGTCTGGGGGTGTGATAGCTTCCATTCTCCTTTGATTTCACCAGGAGAGCTTTGGCTAGTTGAGGTATTTTGTGGCTCCCTATGAATTTTATCAATATTTGTTCTATTTCTTTGAAGAATGTCATTGAGATTTTTATTGGAATAGTGTTGAATCTGTAAATTATGTTTGGTAGGATGGTCATTTTAATATTGTTGATTCTTCCAATCCATGAGCAGGGGATGCCTTCCCATTTTCTTGTGTCTTCTATTTATTTTCATAATGTTTTATGGTTTTCTTTGAATGGATACTTGACCTCTTTTGTTAAGTTTATTCCCAAGTATTTGATTTTTTTTTCAATTATGAAATGGATGGTTTTCTTGATTTCTTCTTCAGATTGATTTTTTGTATATAGGAAGTTTACTGGATTTTTGTGTTATTTTGTATCCTGCCACTTTACTAAACTTGTTGATCATTTTGATTAGTTTTTCTGTGGATGTTTAATGGTTTTCTATGTATATTATCATATTATCTGGAAATAGCATTAGTTTTACTTCTTCTTTCCCTATTTGGATTCCTTTCATATCTTTCTCTTGTTTTATTGCTCAGATTATGATTTCCAGTATTATATTGAAAAGTTGTGGCTAGGATAGACATCTTGTCTTGATACTGTTCTTAGAAGAAAGGCTTTAGATTTTACCATTGAGAATAATATTGGCTGTGGGTTTGTCTTATATGGATTACATTAATTGATTTTTCAGGGTTGAACCATCCTTGTGCCCCTGGAATAAACCCCACTTGATCATGGTGTATTATACATTTGATGCATTGTTGGATTCTGTTGGTGAGGATTTTTGCATCAGTGTCCATTAGGGAGATTGGCCTGTAGTTCTTTTTTATGTTGTCTTTGTTTGATTTGTATTAGTGTAATATTTCTTCATAGAACACATTTGGTAGTATTCCTTCTTTTTCAATTTTTTGAAATACTTTATGCAGGGTAGGCACTAATTCATTTCTCAATGTTTGGTAGAATTCATTTGTGAAGCTGTTTGGTCCTGTGCTTTTATGTAGCTTTGGATAACTATATCATTCTAAGGATTTGTCTAAGAATCTCTTCTAAATTGTTGAACTTATACTATTTTGCCTTCCCTTTCTAGATTTCTTTATCTCTTTGAGTTCCTTTATTGTAGTAGTTAGTTCTGATATATCTATTCAAATAGGAGATATAATATTCTCTCTTTTGTGTTTGGATTCTTGAGAGTCGTTTCCACTGTGTGATGTCATACATTCTTGAGGTCCCAAATTTCCATGTGTAATGTATTTTTGCCTACCCATTTTACTCCTTTAAGTATCTCTGTTTTATTATTGTTCTTAATATTTTTAGCATTTTTATTTAAATTTTTATTTGCTTAACTGTGTTGCCTTCTTTATGTACTCAGTCCTGCTTTGTAGTTGCTGAGTCATCAGGATGAGGAAGAACTTGGAGGAATCCATATATTGATGTGATGATTTAGGCTGAGACCAACATGTGTTCATTGCACTCCTAATATCCCTCTGTCTGAGGTTTGGGATAAGAGACTCAACAGTCCTGGGGTTTTCAGTATACCTCAAAGAGTAATTACGAGTCCCTGGTACGGGAAGGGAGAGTGCAATTCAGAAAGCCTGCTCTGTTATTATTTGTACTAAATAATGTACTTGTGTGGTGTACCCCAACTCCTCCATTAGGTTTTCCCCTCTTTCTAAGGACTATGCCAATACATAAACCTCTGCTTCTCTCTCTCTTGTGCCTCTGTCTGAAGTGACTGCCCCACCACCAGTGTCAGCTATTCCAGATCACAGTCCACAGGTTCCTTTTTCCATCCACCTCCTTTTCAATGTAGCATGAATAGCTTTAGTATCCACTCTATTGAAATCTGAACTGGTCTCTACTGGTCAGAAGATATTCAATACTAATCCTATCTGAGTGATTATCTGCCGAACCAGTGTCCCTCTGTCTTGCTTCTCCAAAATTCATAGGCCATAGGAACCAGGCCCTTCTATTACCTCTGCCAGGGCATGTCACATCTCTCCTCTTGAAAGGATTTGCTCTACTGCTTGATAATACGTATTGGATTTTGGTTGCTTTCAGGAGCCTCCCCAGGACTTTCTGAGATATGTAATGGCCTAGAGTGGTGCACCTGCCTCCAGGTCCCATCCTGGAATCACCGAGACCTGCTAGAGCCTATTTTGTCCAGAGATGCTTTCAAGACATCTTGGGGCTTTCTGGATTCTGTAGAGGGCTTACCATAAGTGGTTAATTACCTGTCCTGAGATTTACTGGGGTTTACTGAGATGTGTAAATACCTATTATGGAAAATGCTTTCAGGACCCTCCGTAGAGCTGGCTGAGGACTTTGGGGGAGTCTCCTTTGATGGGTATGACTTCAGATCCTTATCTGGAGCTCCTACACTCTGCCTCAATGGCTGAAGTGGTCTACTGTGATGGTTCTATTTCCTGAACCCTTTCCAGGGCACTCAGAGACTGTACTGATATCTATGAAGGACTCCTGTGCCTGGTCTATTTCTACATCTTGTCTCAGATATCACCAAGTTTTTGCAAATGCAGAGGCCTGTTATGATGGGCCTGCTTTTCAATATTGCCCTGGAGATCACCAAGGCTGTACCACTATCTGTGGAGGCTTGCTGTGGCAGGTCTGATTTTTTTCAAATTTACTCCTTTTTATAAGGAAAGCATTCGTGTTGGAATAAGTACACCCACCCTACTCTAGTATGATTTCGTCTTAACTATTATATCTGTAATAACCTTATTTCCAAATAAGGTCACATTTTGAGGCATGGAGGTTAAAACTTCAGCATATGGATCTTATGGGACACAGTTTGAACTGTAACAAATAGTCTTGCACCATTGTAGAAGCTAAGTTGATCATAGATGCTGTGGGTTTATTTCTGAAGGCTCAGTTATACTATCTGTATTACCTTTGATTTGCAGTAGGATTTGAAACCATAAAATGTGATTCTTCACAATTTGTTCTCCTATTACATGATTTTTTTGGCTATTATGGGTCCCTTGTAATTTCATATGAATTTTCATCTCACAAGTAATATATTATCATTGTAAAACTCAAAAACTCAAAAGAAAAATTAAAAAAAAACTGTTTCTAATATCACCATCCCAAGATGATAACCACTCTGTTATCATTCTGATGTATTATCTTCCAATACCTGTTATATACCTGCTTACATAAATATGCATACATATATACTGACACATTTAGAAGTTTAAAAATGCTGCTGTTGTTTCCTCATATCTAAATAGAATTAGAATCCTCCTTCCAGAAGGCCCACACTCATGCCTCCTTAGTGACTGAAATTGTATCATTAAAAATGAATTCCTATGGAGAAATTGGGACCCTTATACATTGTTGGTGGGAACATAAATGGTGCAGCTGTTGTGGAAATAGTTTGTGCATTCCTAAAGTGTTAACCATAGAATTAGCATATGGTCCAGCAATTTCACTGGTAGGTATATAACTAGTAGATGTAAAAATGGGCTCAGATTCATGTATCTCAGTATTTATAGCAGCACTATGTACAATAACCAAAATGTGGGAAGTTTTCAAATGTTTACCAACAGATGAATGGACAAACAAAATGTAGTATAAACATACAGTGAAGCATTATTCAGCTATTAAAAGTAACAAAGTAATAATACATGTTGTAACATGTTGACAACATAACATTAAGTGAAATGATTCAGAAAAAAATGTGAAATATTACATGATTCCATTTATATGAATTAATTAGAATAGGAAAATTCATAGAGACAGAAAATAGATTATAGGTTGCCAGGGGAAAGGGAAAGGGACAATGAGGAGTTATTCTTTAATGCTTACAGTTTTTGTTGATGAGATAAAAATTTTTAGAAATAGTACTAATGGTTTCATAACATTGTGAATGCAATTAAAACCAATAAATTGTATACATAAAATTACTTTAATAAAAATTTTATTACAATAAAATTTAATTACAATAAAAATAATGAAATAAAATGTGTTATTATTGGGCTCCCCAAAAAAATCAAAGTGTCTTAGAAGACATTAATGTATTAAAGGCTATAACACTTTCTAAAATATTTTAGTTCTTTATCTCCTTCTTTTCTTTCAAATCAAGTATGAGCAACTTTAACAGAGACTCTCTTTGTTAATACCTTCGTATTATCCGCTGTACCTAACACTGGGCCCAGCATTTTACACATTTTAATATTTGTTAACTGAACAAACAAAAGCTTTACATATATCTAAAAATCTCAAAAAAAAACCCCAAATAAGTAGAAAATAAGGTTTATGGTGAATGTACTATTCATTTTTAATATGTTTGTCCCCTATTCCCCATATTTACTCATAAACTTTTCTTTGACTATAGTCTCCTTCCTTAATGTAGACAGAATTTACCATCTGGAATATTTATTTGTCCCTTTATATACCCTGTATGGAATAGCCCATTATATTTCCATGAGAATTATTAAAAGTAGAGACAAATCCTTCCAATAAAGGTTTGGGGAATAGTTTTAAATATTGGTTTTTATTATCTTATACCTTTATTGTAATAAGCAAATCAGAAAATTAGAAACAAATGTTTGCAATGGTGTAGGGGGAAAAAGAAAGATTTTACACTGTTGATGAGAATGTAGAACTGTCTATCCCCTTCAGAAAACAGTATGGCATTTTCTCAAAATATTACAAATGGATCTACTATATGGTCTAGCAATTTCACTCTGAGATATCTACCTGATGAATGCAAAAACACTAATTCAGAAGGATACGTGTACGCCTGTGTTCATTATAGCACTATTTACAATAACCAAGTTAAGGAAACAATCTATGTGCCCAAGTACAAATGAGTAGATTAGACAAATACTAGAATACTACTCAACCATAAAAAAGAAAGAACTCAATTTGCAATACCATGATTGTAAATGGAGGGAATTATGCAAAGTGAAATAAGCCAGAAGGAGAAAGACAAATACTGGATGATTTCACTCATATGTGTAATATAGAGAGACAAAACAAAGGTTCAGAGGAAAAAAAAACCTAGATAAGACTGTAAAATTGAGAATACAATAGGGGAGTTATAAAACAAAGGTGAGAGGAGACACAATGAACTTTGATAAAGGACTGGTGGGTGTGGTCTGGTAGCATAAATCTGAAGATGTGTATACCTGTACCTCTGAATAATATATAATGTTGTAAATCAAAGTTACATCAATATAAGAAAAAGTAACTCAGAATTTATGTCAAGGGACCTTAAAAACTTAAACTGGAAACAACAGAATATTATTTAAGTAATATTTCACAAAGCTTTCCACTTTTTCTGTTTCTTTTTTTGATCAAGATAACATTTGTTTACAATATTGTGATTGAGAGGCATAACATCACATCTCCTCAAATGTGTGTCACCACACCACACCCACCACTAAGTCACCCACAATCTTCTAACATAGTCTATGGTGTCTCCATCCCCACTTTGTTTAACCCCTTACCTTCTCCATCTTATAGCCTCAATTCCACAGTCAGATTTCTAGGATTTTATTGGTTTGGATTTGTTCAACACTTTGTTTTGTTTATCTATATCCTATGTATAAGTGACACCATCTGATATTTGGCTTTGTCCTTCTGACATATTTCAATATATCTTCTTTTGGTATGTGACTGTCAAAGTTTCCCAATAGTATTGGTTAAAGAGGCTTTCCTTTATACATTGTATAGTCATGGTTCCTTTGTGAAAGATTAGATATTTCATTATATCTTCTAGTTATATACATTTGTTGCAAATATCAAGAGTTCATCATTTTTATAGCTTAACAATATTCTTTTGTGTATATACACCACAATTACTATTGACAATTTACTCTGCTCTCCTTGGGCACTTAGGTTGTTTCCGTATCTTGGCTATTGGAAATAGTGCTGCAATGAACATAGAGTGCATATATCCTTTCTAATTAGTGTTTTTTCTCTCTTTGGGTTGATACTTGATTTATGTTTCTTTTCTGCACAAATTCTTCCATCATCAGAGAGGGTATGAGAGTAAATATTAGGATTTCCCTCTTTAATAACACTTAAATTTCATATGAATACTAACCTTTTGATAGGCTCACAATATAAATCATTCATTGTTGCTTTCATTTCCTTCCTTCAAATTTTATTAAATTGTCAGTCATTTGCATAATATATATAAGCATTATCATGGGATGAAGTGATATCCCATTGTTTTGACTTTCATTTCTCTTATAATAAGTGATATTGAGCATAAATGCATACAAATATGGACAGCTAATCTTTCACAAAGGAACCATGACTATACAATGTATAAAGGAAAGCCTCTTTAACCAATACTATTGGGAAACTTTGACAGTCACATACCAAAAATGAAGCTAGATCACCACTGAACTTCCCAAACAAAAATTAGCTCAGAATGGATTAAAGACTTGCATATAAAATGGCCAACATATGAAAAAATGTTCAACATTTCTAATAATCAGGGATGCAACTCAAAACTACAATGAGATATCAACTTACACCAGTAAGAATGGCCCACAATAAAATAAAAAAAAAAAGGAGACAACAAATGTTGGCAAGGATGTGGAGAAAAAAGGAACTCTCCTAGACTGCTGGTGGGAATGCAAACTGGTCCAACCACTATGGAAATCTGTGTGGAGTTTCCTCAGCCTAATAAAAATTGAACTACCATGTGACCCAGCAATTCCACTCCTGGGGATCTACCCAAAAGACACAAAAACATTAATTCAATAGGATACCTGCATCCTTATGTTTATTGCAGCACTACTTATAATAGATAATGTGTAGAAACAAACCAAATGCCCAAAAATAGATGACTGGATCCAGAAGAAGTGGTATATATATGCAATGGAATACTATTCAGCAATCAAAAAAATTAAACTCATGTCATTCACAGCAACATGGCTAGAGCAAGAAGCAATCATGAGCAGTGAAATAAGCTAGAAGGAGAATGAAAAATATTGGATGGTTTCACGTATAAGAGGAATATAGGGGAGCCAAATAAGGGACCAAGGAGAGAAAATAACAATGAAAAACACAGAAAACAACAATAAAGAGATAACTATAAATCAAAGACATTTTGTGGGGCCAGAGCAAGGGTGGGAAGAACACATGAGACCATGGTGATAGCACACAGGTGAATTGGTGGTGGAAATTCTATGGGGACTACACCTGAGAAAAGAAAGCAAACATTGCTAAAAAAAAATAAAAAAGGAATAATGATGTAAAATATATATAAAATGAAAAAAGACTTGCACATAAGACCTGAAACCGTAAAATACTTAAAGGAAACCATAGGTGATACACTCCTAGACATCAACAACCGAAATGTATTTGGACATTCACCCAATGTGAGGGAAACACAAACAAAATTAAATATATGGAACTACATCAAACCAAACTGATACCATGTAAAACTTGGGGGTGTCATGCATCATGGGTTCTCATTCCTGTGCTTACAACTTTAAGACACAACTCAGGATCAGAGTGCAACAGGGTTTATTAACAAAGAAAAAAAATGGGAAAAAGGGAAGAGTTTCTAAGGTCACAACTGGCTAGCCCAGTTATTGTCGACAGCATCCAATAGTATGAACCAAAAGTTGGTCATGCAAGATGGCATTGTCCATTTGATGAGAGCCTGGAGCAAACTACTAAAAATGGAACTCCCATATGATCCAGCAATCCCACTCCTAGGAATATACCCAAAAGACACAAAAACACTGATTCAAAAGAATACCTGCACCTCTGTATTTATTATTCAAAAGAATACCTGCACCTCTGTATTTATTGCAGCACTCTTTACAATAGGTTAGACCTGGAAACAATCTAAATACCCAAAAACAGATTACTGGATCAAGATGTTGTATACATACACAATGGAATACTATTCAGCAATCAAAAAAGATAAACCAGAGTCATTTGCAGAAACATGGATGGAGCTAGAGGGAATTATGCTCAGCGAAATAAGTCAGCAAGCAAAAGAAAAATATTGGATGGTCTCACCCCTAGGAGGGATATAAGGGAACCAAATAAGTGACCAAGGAAAAGAATAGTAACAGGAATAATAACAATAATAATAAACAAAAACAAAACACAACAAAAACTAAAAGACAAGGACAAATTGGGGATACTTTGTGGGGAGGGGATAGGATGAGAGCAGAAAGAGCACAAGGGACTGAGGTGATGGTGCACTGGTGAAATGGTGGTGGGAAATCCATGGGGATCATAATCAATGTCAAAAATAGATAGATAGATAGATAGATAGATAGATAGATAGATAGATAGATAGATAGATAGATAGATAGATAGATAGATAGAGGATCAGAATCCAACTGACAATAACAGCCAGAGGTGATGACAGGTGGCACTGCTGAGGCAGCAGCACAGCAGCAAACCTAATATCGGCCTGGGCAGCATCAGACACAGCAGCAACAAGAGGCGGTGTCAGATATACTGAAGGCACAGGTGGTGGTCAGATGGTGCTGGAGGATCAGAAGCAGTGGACAGCTCTTAGAGATGGCCAGACATAGATCAGCAGAGCTGGTCACAGGTCAGCAGTGCTTGTCAGCAGGTGTCAATGTGGAAGCAGAACTAGAGGCAGGAATAGCAGGAAGCTGTTGGTTCTGGAGGACCAGACACCAGCAGTCCGGAGGTAG
Source organism: Galemys pyrenaicus (assembly GCA_019455555.1). Taxonomy (NCBI): domain Eukaryota; kingdom Metazoa; phylum Chordata; class Mammalia; order Eulipotyphla; family Talpidae; genus Galemys; species Galemys pyrenaicus. The sequence goes on along the minus strand of JAGFMF010012157.1, from coordinate 253,242 downwards.
TGGTCAGAAGCAGAGGTCAAATGCAAATGTCTCAATGAACGAATCTGAAGTGAATGTCTCAAAGAATGAATGTCTTAGTGTATATGAATAAAGCTGTCTGCTGCCCCACTTTTATTCCTTTCAGGATAGCTGCCTTTAAAATACAATTGGCCCATTTTCAAAACCACTCCAGATTCAAAATGGAAATGCCAGCAGCCCATGAAATCTGCCTTTGACTGATATCAGTGACTTGTGATGGGGCATAGCAGAGCTAAGCATTCTGTTGCATCTGGCTGCTACGTCGGGGCCCACAACTCAGCTGCATCCAGAAGCTGAGGATGCTCTTTTTACACCACCACAAAACAAAAAGACAACCTATGAACTGGGAAAAGGTGTTTGCATATCACATATCTTTTCTTAAGATTTATTTTTCATTTGTTTGTGCATATAAGAACTGGCATGTAGGCCAAAGATATGGGGAGTGAGAGGATTCACCAGATACAGAGTGCAGAGCAGAACAGGCAGATTTACTGAAATACATTCCAACGGAGCAGTGGGCAAGACAGGAGAGGTCTGCTGCATCATGTGGGTTAGTTCCCTGGCCAGGGAACAAACTCATGGTGCAGTGGTTGGAGATAGCTTTATAGCACTGAGACTTTAACCTATGTGCCACCGGGGAGGCCCTGCATATCACATGTCTGACAAGGAGTTAATTACCAAAATAAAGAACTCATACAACTCAATAAAAAAATCCAACAAAAACATAGGTTGAAGACCTAAATGCACTTCTACAAAAGAAGACATTCTGATGACCTACTGACTCATTGCTGCTTTCTCTGCAACTTCCTCAATAACAAAGCTATGGTCACACCAAGATCTTTAGGTTCTCTAATTTGATACTGAGAATATTGCAAAATGTCTGTGTGAGTATTGTTTTTTTTATTTGCAGCATTTTAATTTTATCGCCAAGCTATTTGATTTTCTGAAAATGTCATTTTATTCTGTCTTGACCAGATCATGTTTTTGAATGCTAATTCCAGGTTTCCAAAGCTATAATTTTCCTACACCACACTTAGAAACTATTATGGGTTGAATTGTCTCTTCAAAAAGTTATTTTTCAAGTCCTGACACATAGTACCACAGAATGCAACCTTAAATGAGTTAGTTCCAGATATAATTAGTTGAGATGATTTTATACCAGAATAGGGTGGACCCTTATTCCAATATTACCAATATATTTGTAAGAAGGAAATCTGGGCACAAAAGGAGATTGATAATGTGAAAACAGAGACCTAGGTTGGGGTAGTTCATCTACAAGTGAAGGGATGCTCAAGATTATTAGATGTTGGGAGAGGCAAGAAAAGATCTTCCCCTAGCACCTCTAAGGCAACATGATCATTCCAGAATCCTGTTGTTAAACTTCCATTAGCCAAAACGCTAATGGAAGAAATTTGCCTTGTTTTATAGTGCCTGTTTTATGGCATTTTGTTACAGAAACCCTAGGAAACTAATACAACAGTCAAATGGGTTTCTTAAATAATACTAGTCTTTTCATTCTTTTCACCTCCTTTCCTGACAGGAAAAGCACATTCAGATTTGCATTAATAAGGCAGACAACACTGGCCCATGCAACTTGCCAACCCTATTACCCATGATTCTTGCAATTGCTATGAAAATATTTTATAAACCTCCATATTTTTACTTATTCTATTTTTATTGCCTAGGTGTTATTTTTCCATTCTTTACCTATCCATCCTTGAAGGATTAGCTGAGGTATTCCCATAGCCTTAGTGACACTGTCCTTTCTTTTTTTTTCAAAGTTGGAAGTACTACTTGTATCTTTGACAACAGTAATAGCTTTCATTTTGCCTTGCCTCATAATTAATTACTTATATGCATATCCCCCAGTATCCCATAGCTTGATTAGGAGCTTTTTAAAAGCAAAGAATGGTTTTAATTTTCCTCTTCTCTCCCCAGTTTGCAGTTCTTTGGGTTTATCCACACTACCTCTTACATTGGTACTTATTGAGTTATGCAATATCCCTACTTATCTACCTATTGTTTGTCAATTAGAATATAATTTATTTAAACTCATTCTAAATATAGAAAAAGTCAACAATTGATCTTTGTTTCATAAAGCAATAACATATCTTTTAAAATTATCATGACACAATACCAAAAATTGGTGTGAAAGCAGAAGGACCACAGTAATTTAACCAAATTTCTTTTGCCTGTTCACAAATGAACACATGTAAGTGCTTTAAAGAGTGGTTTTCTCTGAGACTTTTTGCCTGTTTGCTCCCAGGGTGACACTCCCTTGCATTTGGTATTGCATGGTGATGATGGTAGTGATGAGATATTATGCACAATACTGGGAATCACATGCACAGAAATATCTAGGTCAACCAGTTGTAAGCCATTGAAAAATTAAGATAAAACTCAGAAAATTATTTTTGCTTAGAAGAAATTGTAAGCAAGTAAAAAAATCAAATGGTCTCAACCATTTTCATATAGGAATTGTCTAGGGTGTGGCAACTGGGAGATAAAATATTTTAAGTCTTTGCTCACATTTGATCTTCTTTTTATAACCCATGAGTTTATATACATACATATATATGTGTGTGCGTATGCATATATATAAATATTCATGCTTCTATATAGGGTTTCTCAGATAGAAAATCTACTTACTCCCAATGGGATAGCTCCCTTCACCATCATTGACTAAGGCCTTTCCTCTCTTATCTAAGGGACCAGAGCCTTTTCTCTCATAGAGAAGGGTCAGGAAGAGACAAGGGACCAGAAATATTAACTAATTTACAATGAGGAATCAGTCTCCATGATGCGAACTAGAAAAAGTGGGAGGAGGCAGTGGAATGCTGAGGAGAAGCATTGATTATTAAGTAAAATCACCAGAAGGCAATAAATCGGGATGCTTAGAAGCATTTAGCTTCTTTCATTCTGAGGAAGATTAGGCAATATAACATGTAGTTCTGCCCCTGTTGTACTGCTTTTGCCCTTGTGGAATGGAGGCTTTGAGTGGGGTGCTCCTTGATGGAAACAAGCAAGAGGTAGGTCAGGAAGAGAGAGGAGAAGAAGGAGCAACAAAGAACAAAAAATTAAGACTCTAAACTAGAGAGAGAATAGAGGGCCCACAGGGGAAGAAAGTAAAAGGAGAATGAGAAAAATAGTAGGTAGAGCATCAGTGGTGAAGAAAAAGAAACAGTTACAGGCTGTATAATTAGAATATCGAGGAGAAGATCATAGACAATAAAGTGGGAAAGGAGGAAAAAAGAAGAAAGAAGGCTAAAATATAAGAACAAGAATCCCAAACCATGCCATTGTCTCTAAGAAAGACAGAAAGGACAGACTGAATAAGAAAATTTAACTATAGAGACTGAAACTGTTAATCTATAGAAAATAGTATGGAGGTTCCCTAAAATATTAAAAATAAGACTAACAGATATCAACAATCCCATTTCTGAGTATATAACCAAAGGAAATGAAAACAAAATCTCAAACAGGTATCTGCACTCACAAGTTAATTGCCACATTATTCACTATGGCCAAGATATGGAAACAACCTGTGTCTGTAAGTGGATAAATGGATAAGTGGATAAACATGGTGTATATATAAAAATCATGACAGTCACTTGAAAGAGGGAAATCCTGCCATCTGACAAAGGATCTTTAGGGTATTTTGCTAAGTTAAATAAGTCAAATATTGGATTATATACTTGAAAGTTGCTATGAGAGAGTATATCTTAATTGTTCTCATCACAGAAAAGAAATGGTAAATATGAAACATGATGAAAGTGTTAGCAAATGCTACAGAATAATCATTTGGGAATATAAAAACATATCATAAGAACATATATACCTTAAAATTGTACAGTGTTATATGTCAATTATGTCTCAAAAAGCTGGGGAAAAAAAGGATGTTAAATGTAAACACAAAAAATAGTACTATATTGCTAGATAATGCAAGTGACTGAAGATAAATGACAAAGAGTGACAAGACTAAGGTCTATGAGCATAAAATGTTCAAGTGTCAGAAGATTGGCTATATATCACTATATGTAAATATCACCTCTTTTTTATCTATTTATCCATTTACAGACACAGGTTGTTTCCATATCCTGGTCATTGTGAATAATGTCTGTGGTCTCCTAATAATGAATTTCAAGGAGCTAACACTGTTCTGCCTTCATCCTGTAGTTATGGCCTAAAATGTATGGTGATCTAGCCTGTGACTTGCAACATATTTCCTATGGAGATTTTTTTTAATTGTATTACTTTTAGGTCTGTTTGTCACAGTATTCAAAGAATTTGTTTAGAGCCCAAACTTTTGTCCCTTCATTAAAATATTTCCCACAATTCCCCAATGTTGAAAATATTATGAGGGGCACAGATAACGGTAATCTTTATTGCAAAGGAGCATGACAAGTCCTAACTCCATGGCATATAGCTGAAAGCTCTTTACAGTGCTGGCCTTACTTCCTGCATTGACATATAAGCAGGATCTAGACAGGTAGAGACAGACAGGAGTGAACAAGCATTTTGGTAGACTACCATGGAAAGGCAGGAAAATACTTGCTGGTGAAAACAAGTTTATTAGGGCCTATTTATGGAAAACCCTAACTATCAGGCTAAGGTATCACTGAATGAGAGTAACTGCCTCTGATAGTTTGAAAGGGATGTCTGTGGAGTTCTTATACCTCAGCCAATGCATGAGGTAGAGGTACTACAGAGTGGATTCTGGGTATCCTAAAGAAATAATAGCTATCATTAACTGAGGTGTTTCAATGTGCCAACTACATTTTCTTATGTAGTTACATTAGTTCATGTAGTTTCCATTACCATCTTATGCGGAAACAGAAACTCAGAAAGTTGGTAGCACTTGCCCAAGGATACACAGATAAAGATGACAGAACTAGGCAGTCTAACTCCTAGACTGAATTCTGTTTTTTTGTCTTTTTCTTGTTGATATTTATGAGCTCTTTCTATAATCCATCTATGAAAGCATAACTGTATTTTTTTCCAGAAAATCCAAAACAGTTTTTAATTCACAACTGAACATGATATAATTTAAGCCTATGTTTTTTTTGTCCTATCATATTTCTTTCTGTCCCTTGTATTTTTTTTTTAACTTGTAGCTCTTTATTTTTTTATAGTGGTAACATTGGATTACATTATATTTGGTATTTTGGAGGTAAAGTTTCTTCCACTGTCAGGTATAGTTACCATAGTGTGCCCATCTCCAAATCACACATGTCCACTATCACAGTCTACTTGGTCACTTCCCTCATTGTTCTCACTCTTTCCCCGCCCTCTCCCCACTCTAGATGCTTCAGTCCTATAGTCAGCTTTCAAGAATTTGTTTTTAAACTTGTCTTTGTCTGATCCTTTGTTTGGTTTCACTATATTACCTTATATGTGACACCATCCACTATTTATCTTTTTCCTTCCGACTTATTTCACTGAGCATTATCCCTTCCAGCTCATTGCTGCAAATGGTATGAGTTTATCCTTTTGATTGCTGAGTAGTATTCCATTGTGTATATATTTCACATCTTCTTGATACACTCATCTGTTTGGGGGCATATAGGTTGTTTCTATAGTTTAGCTATAGTAAATAGTGCTGCAATAAACATGGGAGTGCAGATTTTCTTTTGCATTCTTAACCACTATGTTGTGTGTGCCACTGAGCAGGGCTACTTAATGAGGGTCCCCTGTGTATATTTTAATCTGGATTTGGTACCAAGAAGTAGGGGATCATGAATAAAATTGCTCAGCAATTGAATACTAGTCTTTAATAAAGAAAAATGAACTATTGAAACATTCAAATATGAATGGATCTCAAAATAATTATGCTGAATGAAAGAAGTCAAACCAAAGAAGAATACATTCGATTCCATTTGTAGAAAGCTCTGAAAATTCAAATTAATTGTGCATTTTAAATATGGGCAGTCAATTTTACTCATCTCTCTATTTTTTCAAGGAAAATATAAGTTCTAAAATTAACTTCTCAGCAGAAACAATGCTCTCAAATTACAACTCTGGAATTAGTGACTGGCTCATTCATTTGCTGAAAGAGCCTGACTCTCAGAGACATCTTAGAGACTAAGTTTGTTATTTGCCTCAAGTATCAGCTCCAAAGATTGCTTTCACTAAGCTGTAAATACAAAATCATGTATTTAAATGCTCGTAGCTGTGACCTAGTATGTTTCCTTTTTAAGAGATTTAATTTCACAATCCTTGGGCTGGTTATTGGACAACGAAAATAGGAAGTAAAAACAAGAACCTATTCTAAGCAGGTGGTTTTGTTAATGGAGCATCAGTACTGCTTTCTGAAATTAAGCTGTTGTAGGAATTCCATCCCATATGAAAAGCAAGGGTTTTGTTCTTACAGACTGAAGTGTCATTCCCTTAGATACTCTAAGCAATCTGGTTTTCAGTGTCAATTTATAATTAGATGAATTAAGACTGTGGATTGAAACAGGAAATTATTTTGTACAGCTATATATATACAGAAACTGATGTTTGGCATAGGCAGGCTAAACCGTCATTATTATGACAGATGAATGAATCAGGGATGACCATTTGAAGATAGTTCTTCCAAAATACCCAAAATTTAGCCTTTGGAATCTAGACTCTGTGTTAAGCAGTTCCCTCATTTATCCTCCTTTTAAAGCAAAGCAGACTTTGAGTGGTGATCAAAGGGTTGTGTATGTAGATGTCACATTATAATATTGAACACCTGCAATTTATGTAATTTTATAAACCAAGGTTATCACAATAAAAAAGGAAAATGTCTTAAGAGGAATAGCACATTAAACACCGACCAGCTCAATCTGAATGAATATAATGCCCATCATTACTAAAACACTGCCATGTTCACAGACTTCCCTGTGCTATTCTATTTGTAGGTACTAACAGTGAATTTCTCTGTGTCGGGTTAACTATAAAGGCAATACCCACTAACTCCAAGTTATTTTTTCCTGGGATCCTCATCATTCCTCTCTAATTCTCTAATTTCCTGCCATTTGCTTCTTTACTAACTTTAAGCTCCCACTACCCAGTAACTCAATCTCTTCTTAAGATAATTCCATTGAGTTACACTGGATAGGTAATAATATATGGTTGGCCTAGTCTTGCTCTGAAGAAAACAATCCAACAATACACAAACACCAGAACCTAACTGGAAGCCTATTTGTAAAACTGACATTTCTCTTTGACATGATTCAGGGCTCCATTTCAGGGAGTAGTCCTCTATCCTCTGGCACCAGTGCTATGCTTCACCCAGACTGTGTCTTTTCCACTTGATAGCAACACCAGCTACTATTTATCCAGCACTTCTTATGTGCCAAGTACTATGACAAATTCATGTTTCCCATTTACTTTCACAATGAAACTGTGAGCCATTATCTTCATTCTTTAGGTGAAGAAACTGGAGTTCAAAGCGTTTTAAATAGCTTGCCTAAAATGATTTAGTAAGGGTATCCTGGGTTCCCAGTACAAGTCTTGCTGACTCCCTGTTGGAACTTGCCTTTTCTTCCTTTCTTATATTCCCTCTCCAAGAATACCTGTCCTGCATCTTCCTATTTATTCAAGGCTTAGATTCTCCTGGTCAGGGACAACTATGCTCAGAAAGTTGTTTCTAGTTCTATTGGGAAAAATTACCTTTATCTATAAAGCTAAAGTTTTTAGCGTTTTCCACACTGAATCCAGTATCTCCTCTTCATTCTTTTCAATGTATTGTGGCAGAACACACTAGCAATCAATTAGAACTGGCAATGACATATTTTCAATCTGTGTGCTAGATGGCTTATAAAGTTCATTCTAGTGAAAAGTTCTTGAGGAATGTTTCATATATAAAATGGACCTAAATTGAAATCCATGTGTCACAAACAGATCATAGCCCTATATTACACTAAAATCACTTTTTAAAAATCCTATAATCATTTTTACAAATAGTACATTATTACTTCATCGTAATTATTTTATCTTATAAGTGGTAATTTGTTAAATGGAAAAACATTTTAAATGTACAATAATTTGTAACTCTAACTTGAAACTTGTTCCCTTTTTAAATATACTAAGAGCTTCAAAAAATGGGAACTAGACCTTGTTTCGCTCAACCTCTGAAGTCCCTAACTTGAGGACACCAGAAATACGCTCCTTTCATTAGGTGTTTTTTTTTCAAATTATGTTTATTGACATAATGTTTGTTTACATGATTGTGCCTGATTTGGGAGTTATATGTTTAAGCCTCTATTAATATGTGTTTTCACACCATGCCCACGACCAGTGCCACAATAATCCTCCACTAATCTCCTTTGGGCTCCCTTCTTCCCTCACTCCAACCCACCACCTTCTCCATCTTGTTGCTTCAGTTTTGCAGTCAGAAGTCAAGGACTCATTATTGATTTGCTTTTGACTGGCCCTTTGTTTTGTTTCTCTATATTCCACATACAAGTGAGACCATCCAGTATTTTTCTTTCTCCTTCTGACTTATTTCACTTAACCTTACTGTCTCCAGCTCACACCATGTATCTCACTGGTGTCTTTAGAAAGAAACAGCCCTCAGTGTCTTCTTTCACCTTGAGATTAGTTTTTTCTGTTACTAATTTCCTATGCAGAGTTCACAAAGTCACTTCACCTTGCTGTATTTCATTTGCACATCTAAGAATGCTGGACAAGATGGTCTATAAGAACATTTCCAGATTTGGTATCCTTTTTTTTGACATGTAAAGGGGAAGGGAGGTAGCATGTACAGAAGAGTAAAAAGACCAGGAAAAGTATGATGCTGACATTTTTCTAAGAATCAAAGCTTTAAATTGAAGAGTTAGAACTCCAACAGTTGGGATTTCGACACTAACTAGTTGGTGGGTGAGAAATGTTTTTGAGGATCTGAGCCACCCAGGCACTTCCTAAAATTTATCTGATTCACATTCTCTACTTTGTAGTTTTTCAAGTTCATTCTGAGGTTTGATGGACATTTTGGGTCACTGTCAGATTGAGGTTTTGGGATTTGCTTTATCTGAGTGTATAAGAAATGAAAAATCACTGTGTATCAGCAGAAAGGTTAGGTTATGAAGAAACTGAATCTTGGTAAATGGTTAGACTGTCAGACATGTTTTTAAGTTACTAAAGGGAATGATGGAGGAAATTACTTCCTCATCAATATGCCTCCATTTGTCATCAATGACATGATCGGTATAGTGCCTTGAGAATATGAAATTTTATTAGTTTAATGATTGTTATGATTCTCCTTTGACTATGATTTTCTTTTCATTAGCTTCCAGTGAGACATTCATAGGCAGCAGATTCAGTGATCTCTAATGTAGCCTGCATGATATCTACTTTTCCATGTTTGAAAGACGCAGTGATGATGTGCTACCATCAATGAAAATCCTATGTAGTGCTCTAAAATTACTGCAGTGCCCCTCCCCACTTTTGGGAGAAAGGGAAATTTTTATTTCCCTCTAGATACAACCACAGTCAAATTACTTAACATTTCTTGGTTTCCTCATTTTCCTCATTTAAGAATTAAAGATGAACCATACTTATAAGAAACCATGTGGCACAGCAAAAATGTATTCGCCCTGGGAGATAAGAGATGTGTATTTTACCCCTGGCTGTACCATTAAGTAGCTAGTTGTAAATTCCTATGCAATTTACATGCATTATATGACTCTCAGTTTAATTGCATATGACACTTATCATATTACCACCCAAGGTTATTATGTGAAAATTCTGGAAAATTACAAAATGCTAGTAAAAAATATGGTGAGGAATTATAGTCTTATATGGTCATAGGAAAATTATTTTCTACTACAATAGATTTGTTTTATTGCTTTTCATATGACAAATGTGGTATATGCCTAATTTTATTTTTTTGGTTTTTTGTTACATTGTTGTTCATCTTTGTACAATATTTTATTTCTCCCTTCAAGCATAGCCCCCATAATTCTCCCACCACCATAGCACCTGTGAACCATCACCAGAGTCTTTTGTGATCTTCCCTATTTTGTCCTCTCCTCTGCTGTATGCCTCAGATTTATGGTTTGGCTGCAAGCTTTCTCTTTTTCCTGACCCTTTGTTCAGTTTCCCTAGTCTACCTACATTTTTTTCCTTCTGATTTATTTCACTAAACATAATCCCTTCCAGCTCCATTCCTGTTGTCACAAATGATGTGAGTTTATCTATTTGATTGCTAAGTAGTATTCTGTTGTACATACCACATCTTCTCATTCAGTCATCTGTTTTAGTGCATTTTGTTTGTTTCCATACCTTATCTATTGTAAATAGTGCTGCAATCAACTTAGGAGTGCAGGTTTCCTTTTCAATTAGTGTTTTTGTGTCCTTTGGATAGATTCCTAGGAATGGAATCACTGATGAGCTGTTAGATCCATTTTTAGTATTTTAAGGAACTTCCACACAGCTTTCCATACTGTCTGGACCACTTTGCATTCCCACCAGCAGTGTACAAAGATTCCTTTTCCACCACATCTTCCCTAGCATTTCTTCTTTCTCATTTTTTTCACTATGTGCCATTTTCACAGGTGTGAAGTGATAGCACATTGTGGTTTTGATTACAATTCCCTGTTATAAGTGATGTTGAATAGTTTTTCCATGTACCTGTTGTAAGCCTAATTTTAGAAAATAAGGAAATAACAACCCTAATCTTATCCACATAGATAACCATACTTAACTCCTTGATCGCTGTATATCCCTCTTGATTCTTAAACAAAGGAAAAATGTAGTTTATTCCTACAATAATGAAATCATACCATATATATTATTTCATATTTTGTTTCATTGCTCTTTAAAACTTTACCATTATTATGTTTCTATTTCAATAGAGGATTCATTAGATTCCTATTTTAATGGCTCCATGACTTTTTCATAGTTTGAATGTATGTTATTAAAAATTTTTAAATTATTGCCAATTTTTTGTTCTGGAATGAGTTGCATTTTACATGCTTATTTAATGCTTTGTAGGGTAGCTTGAATAGTCAATCTTTTCTTTTGAAAAAGAACATGATGTGGAATCATTCTTTACCTGCAATCTTAAAGCTCAGACACAGTAGGTCATGCTGTCTGTACAAAATAGAAAATTATCATTCAGACTTTGTATCTGACTCATATCTGACAGCATCTTTGTCCAAATAAATTGTTGGGCTCTGTGTTATATGGGACAAATGCTAACAAAACATCCAAATGATTCCAACTGCTTGCTCTTCCCCAGTGCTCAAAGTGTGCCTTACTTTTTGCAGAGGAAGGAAGATTTTATTTGTTTGAGATACAACCACAATCAATTTACTTAACATTTCCTAATACCCTCATTAAATACTTCATGATGAACCACAGAATGGAAGGCAAGATTCAAGAGTACAACCAGATAAAATTGGAGATAATTAGGAAAAGATAATCCAAAAGCAGTATATAACTTAATTTTAGCATTCAGGTCAAGAGAGAGATGTGCAGTGCCCATGCAGATTGTGTAATATGGTGGAGAAAGCACAGCTAGAAATCAGGAAGGGAATTTCCTTAAAAATTCAGATGTTATCTTGCTACAGGCCCTGTAAAAAACTACTTCCCTTTTCTTGAATTCATTTTCATCATGTAATGAATGAAATGGATGGTAATGATAATGGTCTTATGAGCTACTTAGCTTGAAAATCCTCATAACCCCTGAAAAATGCAGGCCTAAAAGGTCAGAATTTGATAAAGGAATATAAATTTTTTAAGTTGCTTCCATATGACTCAGCAATCCCACTCCTAGGAATCTAAAAGGACACAAAAAACATCAAAAGGATACCTGTACCCCTATGTGTATTGCAGCACTATTTACAATGGGTAAGATGTAGAAACAAACCAAATTCCTAAAAATAGGTTACTGGATCCAGAAGAAGTGGTATATATATGCAATGGAATACTATTCCAATCAAAAAAGATAAACATGCCATTTGCAGTAACATGAATGGAGCTAGAAGGGATTATGCTCAGTAAAATAAGTCAGAAGGAAAAAGAAAAAATATCGGATGGTTTCACTTACAAGAGGAATATAGAGGAACCAAGTAAGGGTCGGGGGAGGGGGGAATGATTATGATAAAAAACAAAATTAACAGGCAATTATTAATCAGAGACATTGCAGGGGAGGGGTGGGAGAAGAATCAAAACAGGAGAGGGAATGTGTTCTTACACAAGAGACTACGGTGATGGTGCACGAGTGAATTTGTGGTGGGTATTTTGTGGGGATTACACTTAAGATGAGAAAGTACACATTGTACAAAAAGGAAGAATGATGTAAAACATATATAATATAAAATAAATTTTTAAAAAGATTACTTGAGGGCCCGCCCTGGTGGTGCAGTGGGTTAAGCAACGCACTATGAAGCAAACTGCAGCACGAGTTCGATCCCTGCCGCTGGCTAGGGAGGGGACCCACATGGTGCCGCAGACCTCTCCTGCTGTGCCCGCTGCTCCCCTCAGCAGTGTACTTCTGTTGATCTGCCTGTTCTGCTCCCCGCTC
>JAGFMF010012157.1:218440-237982 GCA_019455555.1 Galemys pyrenaicus | reverse complement strand
AAAAAAAAAAAAAAAAAAAAAAAAAAAAAAGGGTGCCACTGAGCCTTGGTGGCCAAAAACAGCCTGTGTTCTGCCCGGCACTCCTAGAGCCACAGCCCAGAGAGGCAATGGCCATCGTAGAGGAAGGGGCAGCCCTGAGCAGCTGGTAAGCAGCTGAAGTCTGTTAAAGAAGGCCAGTGAGTCTCTTAAAATCACCTATGGGTGATGCCCTGTTTGTTGTTGAGTGAAGGTGAGGCGCTAAGGAATCAACTTGGGGGACAAGAGGAGAACGTGGCTTGGGGTGGGGCCCACAGATAAAAGGGGACCCAAGAGAGGCCATATGTGGAGCTTGAATGAACGGATCCTCAACCCTGTGCATATGCATCCCCAACCCATGTGCATGTGCATATGCACAGGGTTGACCTGAGTGCAGGGGTCTGCATGTCACATTGGTGGTTATGGAAGCTAAGTGTTGGGGTGAAGGCAGAGAGTACCCCTGGGGATTGGGCAATAACCCCCAGTGAGTATAGTATCGCTGTAGGGTTAGAGAACAATCAGGTCTTTCCACCCTCCCACCACTGTGATGATGGACACCTGTGGTACTGCAAGCATTCTAGGGTGGGCATGTGCAAGTGAGCACACCTGAGTTTGACACGGGCTTAAATGGGCGGTGTCATGAGGACGCCAGAACCAACAGGACCGACAGTACTGACGAGCAGCAGCAGTAGAAAGCAGCCGAGATGTGCCGGAGGCTGGGAGGCCTGTTAGCATCCCGGGCCACCACCCCACCCCCCACCCCCACCCCCGCTCCGGCACCCATGCCTGCCATGTACCTGGCCACCTCTACTAATAAAAGCATGAAAAGCCACCAAGGGCTCGAGGCTCCCTTCCTTGACCCATCTGCCTAAAACCGTCCTGAACTTGCTCCGTATGCCTTTCCTGCTGCTACAATTGCCAATCCCAAGAGTGAGCGCATCCTGGGGGTGGGTGCAGTGTGTGGCTTGTGGCTGAGACCACAGCCAGAGAAGGCCAGGAAGCCTGACGGCTCCTGGCATGTGACGACAGATGCTGTGAATGGTTTTCCTGGTGCATGATCAGTGCCTTTGGCAGCAGACATGGTGGATCATCTGCTGGTGCAAATAATCTTGTTTTTTGCCCTGAGGTTGGTGTCATGCCTGGGCTTATTTGTATTCTGTTACATTGCTATCTTGTGTTGTATTCTGTTTACTTTTGTGGCTCATGAGTGCAATGTTCATATTCACTAAGGGAAACTTGTGTATAGATTGTATGGTGGAAAACCCTGAGGGAGTGGATTGTAGGGTCAGTGAAAATTGTCAGGCTTTTCCATCCTCCCACCATTAGAGTCGATAATGGACACCTGTGGTCCTGCATGCATGCCTAATGGGGAGGGCACCTCAAGTAGGGTGCAAGCATGCGCACGTGGGGACACCTGAGCTGAGACACGGGGCATACAAGGGCGGCATGTCACGGGAACACCAGCATGAGCTGAGCAGTAGTAATAGCAGAAGAAGCAGCCCAGAGAGTGAAGATTCACCAAGAATTAGGAGGCCTGTCAGCTGCCCGGTCCCCCTGCCTTGTCCTACACCTAGTTGCCTCACTACAAGTGGCATAAAAAGATCATTAAAAGCCATTGCGGGCTCCAAGACTCTCCTTTGCCCACTCTGCCTGCTTCCACTATAGTAAGTCTCACTGCTGCAGCCCCAGGGCCTGCTCTGGAGCAGAGCAGGAAAAGTATTGTGACCCATTGTTATGAGGGCTCACTGCTGGCCCTCAGGCTGCATGCACTGGGAACAGCCACCACGCATGGCTGTTGGAGCCCCTGTGGGGCTACTTGTGCTGGAGGGAAGGGCAAGGAAATTGATGTTGCTGCCACTGGAACCAATGGAACAGACTGGGGGCTACCCACAGGCAGCACAATGAGGTGGCAAAGCCACCACGCCCTGCCTTTTGCAGTGGGTTCTGCAGTAAAGCCAGTTATGCTCACCAACCCCCACCGCCTTTAGGCACTGTGGGGATCATGTTTCAGTTTAAGTCTGGCTTATTTTACCAGAAAGAAATTGACCTAAAACTAGAGACTTGTGTAGCATTAACATTAAGTCATATGTGCTTTCTTTGGATTTCTGACAGGAAATTGCCTATTGTTTAACGTTGGGACAAATATTAGGCAATACCAAGTATGGCACTATCTTTTTATTCTTGTTTTTTTATTTTATATATTTTTATATTATTCTTCATTTTTGTACAATGTAGGCATTTTCTTTTTGTGTAGAATACCCATGGAATTCCCACCACCGATTCACCCATGCACCATCATCACAGACCCTTGTGCTCTTCCCTCCCATTTTGAAGCCTCTCCCTCCTCCACATCCTGCAGAAAGTCTCTGGTTTATAATTGTCTGTTGACTGATTTTTGTACTATTACATTTACATTTTTTTCCCTGATCCCTTATTTGGATCCTCTACATTCTTCTTATAAGTGAAATCATTCAGTATTTTTCTTTTTCTTTCTGACTTATTTCACTAAGCATAATCCCTTCCAGCTCCATCCATGTTGTGAATGGCATGAGTTTATATTTATTGGTTGCTGAATAGTATTCCATTTTATATATATATATACCACATCTTCTGGATCCAGTCATCTTTTTTTCAAGATTTTATTTATTTATGCATACAAAAGCTGGGGTACAGGCCAGGAGCACAGGGGGTGAGAGGATACACCAGAGACAGAGCAGGGAGTAGAACAGGCAGATGGACTGAAATACACTGCTGAGGGGAGCAGTAGGTGAGGCAGTAGAGGACTGCTGTGCCATGTTGGTCCCCTCCCTGGCCAGGAATTGAACAAGCATTGCAGTTGCTGTGGAACCTCACAGTGTGGCACGCAACCCCTTGCTCCACAAGGGAGGCCCTGATCCAGTCATCTATTATTGGGCATTTGAGTTGTTTCCACAGCTTGCCTATTGTAAATAGTGCTACAATACATATGGTGGTGCAAGTGTCCTTTTGAATTAATGCTTTTGTGTCCTTTGGGTAGATACCTAGGAGTGGAATTGCTGGATCATATGGAAGCTCCATTTTTAGCAATTTGAGGAACCTCCATACTACTTTCCTTAGTGGTTGGACCAGTTTGCAATCCCACAATCAGTGAAAGAGAGTTCCTTTTTCTCCACATCCTTGCCAACATTTGTTGTTGCTAGTTTTTTCAATATGGGCCATTCTCATTGGTGTGAGATAGTATCTCATCATGGGTTTTTTTTTTTTTTTGCATTTCCCTGAGTACAAGTGATGTTGAACATTTTTTCATATACCTGTTGGCCATTTGCATTTCCTCTCTGGAGAAGCGTCTTTTTAGCTCTGCCTGTTTTTTGACTGGATTTTTACTTTGTTGAGTTGAGTCAGCTTTTTGTAGATCTTTGTGATCAGTCCCTTGTCATTAGTGCTGCATGCAAAATATTCTCCAAGAGTGGGATGCCTCTTTGTTTTGGTCTCTTTTGCTGTACAGAGCTCCTTAATTTGATGTAGTCCCATGTATCAACCTTGCAGAGGAACTGTCATGTCAAAGATTAAGTACATCTTTAATGCAAATTACCCCCTCAGATGGTTTTACTTATTTATACTCATTCTAAAACTGTATGAGGATTTCCTCATCTATTCACCAGTACCACAATTGTCTTATTATTTTTGTTAGTTTGATGTGAAGTTCTATTTTATTTCTTAAAATTTCTCATTAGAATTTTTTAAAAAGTGATATAGTCCCAGTTGTTTATCTTTTCCTTCACTATCATTGCTTTGGGTGATATGTCTTTGAAGATGTTACTGAGGTGTATGTCATGTATTGTTTTGCCTACAATTTTTCCTTTTTCTTTTTTTTTAAAAAGATTTATTTATGCATTCAAGAGCTGGGGTACAGGCCAGGAGCACAGGGGGTGAGAGGAGTCACCAGAGACAGAGTGGGGAGCAGAACAGGCAGATGGACCGAAATACACTGCTGAGGGGAGCGGTGGGCAAGGCAGTAGAGGTCTGCTGTGCCATATGGGTCCCCTCCCTGGCCGGGAATCGAACTCACGCTGCTGCTCTGCAGATGTTTCACAGTGCAGTGCTCAACCCATTGCACCACCAGGGAGGCCCTGCCTACAATTTTTTCTATATATTTTATGGTGTCAGGTATTTTTTCTAGTTATTTAATCCATTCTGAGTTGGTCTTTGTGCATGATGTGAGGTAGTAGTCTAGCTAATGTCATTCTTTTGTATGCAACAATCCAATTCTCCCAACACGATTTGTTGAACAAACTTACCTTTTTCCATTGTATATACTTTACTCCTTTGTCAAATATTAGTTGTCATAAATCTTTAGGCTTATTTCTGGGTCTTCTATTTTGTTCCATTGGTCCATATGTCTGTTTTGTTCCAACAATGCAGTTTTGATTATTATGGCTTTGTAGTATAGTTGGAAGTCTAGTAGTATGATACCACATTCCCCTTCTTTTAAGTCAGGAGAGTTTTGGCTATTTGAGGTTTTTTGTGGCTCCATATGAATTTCATCAGTATTTGTTCTATTTCTTTGAAGAATGACATTGAGGTTTTTATTGGAATAGCATTGAATCTCTAAATTACGTTTGGTAGGATGGCCACTTGGAGAATGTTCATATTTCCAATCCATGAGCAGGGGATGTCTTTCCATTTTTTCTGTCCTCTTCTATTTCTTTTAACAATATTTTATAGTTTTCTTTGTATAGGACCTTTACCTCTTTTGTTAGGTTTATTCTGAGTATTTGATTTTTTTTGTTTCAATTATAAGAGGGATGGTTTTCTTGATTTCTTTTTCTTCATACTGATTGTTTGCATATAAGACAACTACTGATTTTTATTGTTGATTTTGTATCCTGCTACTTTATGAAACTGGTTGTTTATTTTGTTTAGTTTTCCTGTGGACTTTTTAGGTTCTCTATATATGTTACCATATCATCTGCAAATGTGATAGTTTTACTTCTTTCCAGATTTGGATTCCTTGTATGTCTTTTTCTTGTCTTAATGCTCTGGCTGGGAATTCCAATAGTATATTGAAAAGCAGTGGTAAGAGTGGACATACTTGTCTTGTTCCAGATCTTAAAGGAAATGCTTTCACCTTTCACCATTAAGAATGATATTAGCACAAAACCAAACAAAAGTAAACATACAACTACACATCAGAGTCATCTGTAGAGAAGAGGGAGAGTGGGATCAAGGCAAGGATGAGAAGAGCACAAGGGACTATGGTGATGGTGCATAGGTGAATTAGTGGTGGAGACTCTATGTGGACTACACCTAGAAAAGAAAGCAAACATTGTAAAAAATATATTTTTTTAAAAGAAGAATGATATTGACTATGGTTTGTCATATATGGCCTTTAGTATGTTAAGGAATGTTCTTTCTATCCTGAGAATTTCGAGGACCTTTATCATAAGTGGATGTTGAACTTTGTCAAATGCTTTCTCAGCATTAATTGATATGATCATATGGTTTTTATTTTTTTTGTTGTTGATGCATTGGGTTACATTAATTAATTTTTGGATGTTGAATCATCCTTGTGTCCCTGGAATAAATCCTACTTGGTCATGGTGAATTATCTTATTGATGCATTGTTGGATTCTGTTGGCAAAGATTTTATTGTGGATTTTTGCATCAGTATTCATTAGAGATTGGCCTGTAATTTTCTTTTTTTCTGTATTGTCCTTGTTTGATTTTGGAATTAGTGTAATGCTGGCTTCATAAAACATTTTTAGTATCCCCTTCTTCTCAATTTTTTGAAATAGTTTTTGCAGGATAGGGACTAGTTCATTTCTGAATGGTAGAATTTATTTGTAAGTCCATCTGGTCCTGGGCTTTTGTTTTGTGGAAGGGTTTTGACTACTGTTTCAACTTTACTGCTTGTAATTGGTCTGTTTAGGTGTTCTATTTCCTCTTTATATAGCTTAAGGTAATTGTAACACTGTAGGAATTTGTCTGTCTCTTCTAGATTATTGAACTTGTTTGCGTAACTGTTCACAGTAGTCTCTGATTATTCTTTTGATTTCTGCTGTGTCTCTTGTGATTTCTCCTCTTTCATTTATGATCCTATTTGTTTGTGCTTTCTCCTGTTATTTTCTTTATGAGCCTGGCTAGTAGTTTGTTTATTTTTTTCAAAGAATCAAGTTTTGTGTTCATTGATCTTTTGGATTGTTTTTCTAATTTCTGTTTAATTCATTTCTGCTTTGATTTTTATTATTTCCTTTCTTTTACTGGCTCTTGGGATTTTAGCTGTTCTTCTTCCAGGTGGAATATTAGGTTGTTACTTCGATTTTGTTTTTCTTGTTTCTCCATGTGAGCCTGTATTGCTATATATTTTCCTCTTAACTCTTCTTGCTGTGTGTCATATGTTCTGGAAGTTTGTGTCCTCAGTGTCATTCATCTCTAGGTCTTTTTTACTTTCTTCTTTGATCTCCTCATTTATCTGGTTGTCTTCCAGTAGTGTGGGTTTTATAATCCATGATGTATGAGGGTTCCTTGCCTTTTTTTCATGGTTTATTTCTAGTCTGATACCTTTATGGTCAGAGAAGGTAGTTGGTATGATTTCTATTTAGTGTATCTGTTGATGTTTTTCTTGTGTCCCCGTATGTGATCAATCTTGGAGAATGATCCATGTGCACTTTAAAAAAATGTGTACTGAGATTTTTTTGGGTGCAGTGTTCTATAGAAGTCTGTCAAGCCCATGTGGTCTAAGTCCTTGTATATGGCTTTAGTGTGCATGCTATTTTTTGTGTCTTTAATCTATCCATTGTTGAGAGTGGTGTGTTGAAGTCTCCTACTACATACATATTTTCTCTGTCTATTTTCAGAGATGACAATAATTGTCTGATATACTTTGGTGCTCCTTCATTTGGTGAATGTATGTTGATGAGTATTAAGTATTTTTAATGTATTGTCCCTTTAATCATAATGTAGTGACCATATATGTCTCTTTTTATCTTTTTTTAGTTTGAAATCTATTTTATCTTATACATACGCTGTTCCTGTCTTTTTTTTCATCCATTAGCTTATAAGATTGTTTTCCAACCTTTTACTTTCATATGTGTTTATATTTTGTAGTTAAATATATTTCATGAGGACAGCAAAAGGTTGGGTTCTATTTTTTAATCCAGCCCGTGACTGTTTCTTTTAATTGATGATTTTAATCCATTTATATTTAGAGTTAATATTGATACATTAGCGTCTCTACTTGGCATTTTGTTTGTCATCTTATATTTTTATTCCTTGTCCTACTCTGTTCTTTTTCATTCCTCTGTTGGTTTTAGCTTTATAAATTCTTGTAGTATTTTTTGGAGTGGGGGTTTAGTCAGGATGAAATTCTGGAGTTTCTGTTTGTCTGAGAAGATCCTTATTTAAAAGGAGAGCTTTGCAGGATAGAGTATTCTTGGTTGGCATTTGTTGTCTTGGAGTTTGTTGACTATATCCCTCCACTGTCTTCTTGCCTGTAATGTTTTTTCAGAGAAGTCTGATGTCAGCATGATTGGTTTTCTCTATATGTTATTTGTTTTTTCCTTCTTGTCAGCTTCATTATTTTTTTCTTGTCTTGGATTTTTGAGAGTTTTACTATTATGTGTCTTGCTATATTTTCCCCTTCATCATGGAAGTTTGGTGTTCTTCTTGTTATTTGTATGTCTATTTTCATCTCCTTCTTCAGGCTTGAGAAGTTCTCTTTGATTATCTTCTTGAATATTATCTGTTCCTTTATCTCTTTCCTCTCCTTCTGGTAGTCCTATAATTCTTATATTTCTCTTCTTCGTGGAGTCAGATAGTTCTTGAAGTGTTTCTTCATTCTTTTTCCTTTGTACTTCTCATTCTTTTTCTATTTGGTTCTTTTTATTTCTGTATCTTTGAGAGTATTGATTTGTTCTTCTCTTTCATCAATTCTGATTTCGTTGCTTTGCCCCAAGTTCTTCAGCTCATCTGTTAGTATTTTCATCTCCTGTATTTCTTTCATTTCCTGCCTTAGGGACTCATTTTCATTCTTCAGTTCATTAACTATTTTTTTCATATCATTCTTTTTCTTTTCATCTTTTTTCAGTTTTTTAATCATGGTGATTTTAAAGTATCTGGCAGCCAGAGGATTTCTTCCTCTTCCATGTCATTGTTGCAAGTTTTGATAGTTGATTTCTTTTTGTGAAGTGTCCTTCCTTTGATGCCTTGCTTAATTGTTTGTATTTTTCCTTTTCCCTGTTGCTTATTTTCTAATTTTTTCTATGTGTTGGGACATAGTGCCATAGGTCTGGCAGGTGTCTCTTTGGGGTGTTCCTTCTGGGATATTGGGACTTGATACTCTGACCGAGCTCCCAGAGTTCCAGCACTATTACACCGGAACTCCACATGGATAGTGATGTTGTGGGTATTTTGATGGGCTTTGTCCCTAATGTTCCCCTCCCTATATTTAATCAGCTCTGGGGAGAGGGAGTGTGGTCCCTAGTTTCCAGTAGAGACACAAGGGCTGTGTGTTTCCGGTGCACTTCCTGTTCAATCCAGGTACCAGTGTATCCTGCCCTACCAGCTCAACTCCAGGCCCCAGGCTTGGGTCCTGCAGATACCCTGTTCAGCTCTGTAGTGGTGTCTTGTTGGCTTCTGCTTGGCTGTGGAAATTTCCTTTTCTCAGCTCCAAAGGTGGGTGTGGTGCAGTCCCTAGCTTTCAGCAACAGTGCCCAGTGCCAGGGCTGTAATGACACTATTTTTTCAACAATAATGAAGTTCTTGAAATCAATTTTACTATTTCATTAATTCCTCAGGATGAGAGCTTATTATTTCTAAAGCAATGTGCTGAGAGTTGTGGATAAAACAAAAGTTCTTCCCTTGAAACATGTGTAGGGAAGGTCAAACGTTTACAGAAATTACTTCCAGTGTACATGGTGATGCATGATAAGAGACAAATGAGGAGCACTAATTGCAACAGAAATTCTTGGAAGGGAGGGAAAGTGTGATGCCATAAGACCTGAGATGTTCAGAGAAGCCTTTCTGGAGAAAGGGAGAACTTGATACTAATTCCAGTCAATTTACTGAGGACTTTATATATCCTTCACTTGGGGGTAAACTTAGGGTTCTATGGAAACTTATAACACTTATATATGATAATGTAAGGAAATGGAGAAAGGAAAATGTACAGTTTTGAACCATTTACAGGCAAGTCTACTAGGCCTAATGTGAAGGATTAATTTTAGAGCATTTTTCCTTTAGAAATGGGAACCCTATACTATCCTATTCTGCTCTATTCACCAGCTGTTCTGTTCTGTTAATTAGGAATGAAGCTGAGACTATCCCTTGGCTCTGGAAGAGGGAGAAATGAATAGGCACCAGATTCATGTATTGAAATAGACCAGGGTTCTGTCCAACAGTCAATCATGCTCCAGTGGCAGATATTCAAGGATAAATAAGTCAACTGTGAACTAACAGCTGCTAACAGTCTTTTTCCCAATAATTTGAGGATACCCCTAACTAAAAATGAACTTTCTATGCCCCACATTTTATATTGTCAGGGAAAACCACCACTGCCTACTAAAACTTTCACTTCAGCAAAAATTGTTATCTTTTGAAAAATATTGTTGAACACTGAAATAAGTAGTAGTTAATACATTTTATGAAATTAACTACTAAATATTTTCTAACCAGAGGAGTATTTCTGGAAGGATCCTAGCTGTGGTTCCCAAACCTCTGATGCATTTTGTTTTAGAGTTTCAAATTTACAGACTCTCTCCTGCTTGCCACCCTGGGCCTAGCCAACTTCTTGCAATTTCATCTTTACCCTGCTTACCCTAATTAAAATAGTCTGGAGCCAAGAGTACATAAATGTGGGTACTAGTTTCAACTTTAATACTGGTGTTTAGTTTTCCCATCTGAAAATGAGTGCTTAGCTCACAGTGTATAGTTGTTGCTTTATGAGAAAACTGCATGTGGAGGTTAATGGGCTACACAAATATGTGGTGGACATGTTATTACTTATAGTTATTTTGGAGACTGGGAACACTTGGAAATTTCTCTTACATGAATAATCAGTATGAAAACAACTTGTTTCTTGATTAAAAGTCTGCAGCCTCAATAAAAGCCCTACTGTAGTTTATAGTCTAAATGTTTGTGTTCTTTCCCTCCCTCCTTCTCTCTCTGTCTCTTCTCTCTCTCACACACACATACACATACACATACACATCAACATACACACAAAATAAGTGAAAAGAAATGACCGGGGAAAAAACACAACTTTAAAATTTTGTTGTATTATGTCCTTAACACTCTTACTCTACATTGAACTTCAATTGTAATCATTTTTAATTATATGTATATGTTTATTTACATACAGTCTGCCTCCTTTCACAGAGGACTTGCAGCAACTGAGTTTTAACTTGTTCAAAAGCTTAGCTGGTGTTCAAACCAGTGAAGACTGCATTCCTCAAGAAAACAGAAGTTGCTGAGTTATGCAGCAAAAAATGGAAGTACTATACTTTCAGATTACATAAAAAGTTATGAAGAGCAATGATTCAGATTGTTCCTGTGAAATATGCTGTGAACAAATTCATTATAGACTCATGTAAAGTGAACAGTGACCCAACAGTGAACAGCTAATTCTATCACAGGGATTAAGAAATATAAACAGAATTTTGCCTTGGTGCCATTCAGCTACACAAACTACTGCAGAAGTGTCTCTGGTTAGTCTCCACCATTGTGTAAGTATAATACACTTTATCAGGAAACATTTGAATTGGAAGCACTGAACATGTCTGTAACTAACCACTATAAAACATATATACAGATACACATGACTATTGGGAAGACAAAAATGTAGCCAAATTGCCAACTAATGATAATATGATACTTGCCTTAAATTATTGTATTCCAATGTATTCACTGAGTACTTAACTCTTGTTTTATCATTGCCTGTTAGCATATTTGTATGTTTGTTTTTGTGTGTTTGTATATATTTGTGTTTTCCTGTTCTTTCTGACTGGAGTCTAAACTTTCTGAGGGCAGTTTCCCATGTCTTTATCCTGCATTTCCTTCCCCTATCGTATGTTCTATAATTACTGTTGATTAAGGTCATAATTTCCTATTTGAAAACTAAATTCTAGAACCAATCTTATCATCTCTGACCAAAGTCATGTTTTAAAATCCAGGTATTTTTTTTGGAGAGTCTAACTTTTTAAAAATAATAACAGCCTTTCCATAAACTAATTATAAGTATTTCTATTTCTGTGTAAAGACTACCATGATTCAACTTGACAACTGTAAACAGCATAGAAACACAATTTTTTAATTCAACTCATTTGATTTCAGACTGCTTTTGATGAAAATTAAACTTGGATCTTTTTGCTTTGGTGTGGTTGGGAGTTGCTTGGTCCTACATTTTTTGAAGTAGTTTGTGATTTGACATTTGAAAACATTGACTCAGGGTCTTTGAACTGGTACTTTGGGCTCAGATTAAGGGAGATGGCTGGCTAGGATTCTAAACAGCAGTTGTGTTACTCAATTTCCTGCTCCATTCCAGTTCCCTCTGAGCATTAAACAAGAAACCCCCTTTCTGTTGTAGAAAGATATGGTATGTTATGACTATACTAAGATTATCTCTGTTGATTTTTTTGTCCTATGGAGAAGTTTCTGTTATTTTTGTTTTTAATATGAAAACAAGGAATCTGGCCTTGCCTCAAAAATGAACAATGAGGAAAGGAAGAAAAAGAAATAAAGGTATGATCAATGGAAATTATTTCAGACATGAACAACCCAAGGTTGTCTTTTATGATCCAGCACCTTTTGAACAGAATGCAAAGTAAAGGATATTTTTCTTGGGCATTTGTCTTTTCTTTATCTTCACTTATTTTAGTTTCCTCCTTTTCAGAGTTTATAATGTATCCAGTGTCCTAATCTTTATTTTATTTGTAAACTTTCTGAAGTATATCCCATGTCTTTTATTTTTCTTGTTTCCTTTTTCTTATTGAGGTTAACATAGGTTTATAAGTTTCAGGACTGTATAAGATTCAGAAATACAGCTTCAGAATTTGTCAAATGTATGATGTCATACCAAATCACACCCACCATTGAAGTTCTAGTTACTGTCCACCATAGTCCATTTCTCCTCCTACACCTGTTCCTCTCACTCCCTAAACCATTCCTCTCTAGTAACAACCATAACTTTTACCTGTCTGTGCCCAACACATAACATAGTATCTTACACATGATGGGCACTGTTTACTGTTTTACTATTTATTGTTTTCTGGTTCATACTGCATTGTAATCCTCTTTTGTCCTCCTCAGTACCCTTGTAACTCATACAACCAGTTAAGGTAGAAATTGTGCAAAAGAAGGAAATTTTACTGCTTTATTCAAATGAAATACCAATAGAATTTTGTGCACTGTCATAGATTTAGCAGAGAGATTTTTTTCAGCAATTCTTAGAGCACATAAAATGTCACTACTATAGAACTACAAAAAACTTATGAAATACCAATGGACTTTCAGCACTTTGATATTTAGGGGACTTAAGGATCAGCTAGAGTGACAAATGGAAGAGAAACTTCTTGAGATCCTGATATCATAGTCCTTATCTGATGCTTGCACTGCCTACTTCTGAGGCTGGCCTTCTCATGGGGCCTTAAAATAGGCAAAAGTATAACTGACATTTTTTAAAATTTATAAACATCTTAACCATTACAGGAGGAAACCAAATTCATAGATATCTTAGATTTTCTTTTTATTTTTTCATAATTAAAAAGATTTACTGACCCTAATGAAACCTCTGGGGTAACAAGAAGAGGATAAGGGAAAAGACTGTGGGAATCTTGAAACATGAAACATGGAAGACATATAGGGGAATGCCTCTGTGTTGTACAATGTGAGAGGTGGTTCACAAAATGATTCTCAAACTCAGTAGTTACAGAAAAATCATTTGATGAGATTCAACACACATTCATGATAAAAACTTTCAGTATGATGTATATAGAATGAACCTCAACATAATAAAGTGCAAACCTACAGTTAACACCACACTCAATGGTGAAAGTCTGAAATCTTTTCCTCTAAACTCAGTGACAAGACAAGGAAGTCTTCAAGTACTATCTTGTTCAAGATAGTTTTTGAAATCTTAGCCAGAACAATTAGGCAGTAAAAGTAAATAAAGGCATCAAATTGGAAAGGAAGAAGTAAAGTGATTATTTACAGATGATATGATTTTAGACATAAGGAAACCCTAAAATCAAGTATGAGTACCTTGGTGGCCAGTGTGGTGTGTTAACATGATTGTTACAACATGTTTTTATATATGGTATGTATGTATGTATATATATATATATACACATATATATAATTTATATAGAACCAGAAAACATCCCAAATAGCAAAAATGAATCCTGAGATAAAAAGAAG
Source organism: Galemys pyrenaicus (assembly GCA_019455555.1). Classification (NCBI taxonomy): domain Eukaryota; kingdom Metazoa; phylum Chordata; class Mammalia; order Eulipotyphla; family Talpidae; genus Galemys; species Galemys pyrenaicus. The sequence continues at coordinate 224,578 of JAGFMF010012157.1, read as the reverse complement.
AAAAATGGAAGTATTGTGCTGTTAAACTATTCTATATAATAATCAAAATAATATAAGAATAAAAACAGATATAGATCAATGTGATAAGAACAAAGGCACACAGATGCACACCACTTACAAAAAAAAAAGCCAAGAACATAAAGTGAAGAAAGACCTCTTTAAAAATTATGCTGGGGAAAGGCAAGAAGTGACTGATCAGGCCCCCCACAAACCTCAGAGAGTAACCGCAAGAAAGTAGGTCAAGCAGACAGTGGTGAGTGGCAGGGCACCTGCTCCAGCCAAAACTTACACCCAGCCTGAGATCTGAAACTGAGGGTAACTGGGCTAGGCAACCCCTGGTAGAACCAGTAGAATTGGGAAAGTACACTCTGGGTGCCATCATCAAAGGGCAGGGAGTTCTGGGTTAGGGACCTCACGCAACCTGTGTATGCGACTATGAGAAGGCAACATGAGCAGACGGAGGTGAGCTGCAGAGTGCCCCACAGTCAGGATTCACGCATGCCTGTGACCTGAAACCCAAAAGGGGATCTCACAGACAGGGGAACTGCCAGACTGCTGAGAAAGCGCACTCCAGATTCCATCATCACAAGGCAAGAATCAGCTGATCAGGTTCCCCCACAAACTTCAGAGTGCAATCACAAGAAAGCAGATTAAGCAGACAGAGGTGAGTGGTGGTGGGGCATGCAAACCAACCAAAACTCATGCCATGGCAGTGATTTGGAACTGAGAGGGGAACTTGGGACTTCGCAGACTCAGGTAGCACTGGGAAAGCACTCGCCAAATGCCATCATTGCAGGGCAGGGAATTCTGGGTTTGGGGCCCCAAGTAACTCCTCTGTGGAACTATTGTTGAACACGACCTGACTATCAGTTCCTGATATCCCAAAAGGAACACTCCAAAGAGATGCCCACCAATACCAGCAACACAGTATCACAACAAATTAGAAAATAGATATCAGGAAGAAGAAAAAATATAAATAACCAAGTAAGCTCACAGAAGAAAATTACACCACAAAAAGAAAACCAAATACAAGAACCCAACAACAAGGACATAGAAGAAATGCTCCACCTACCCGAAAGAGAATTTAAAATCATCATGATTAAAACACTGATCACAAAAAGAAAAAGGATGATAAGATAAAAATAATTAATGAACTGAAGAATGAAAATGAGTCACTAAAGATGGAAGTGAAAGAACTGCAGGAAAAAAAAGAGTGGATAAAATGGAAGAACAAATTAGTACTCTTGAAGACACAGAAATAAAAAGAACCAAAATATGAAAGGACATGGGATTGCAAAGGGAAAAAAATGAAGAAACACTTTGAGAACTCTGATACCATCAGGAAAGGAAATATAAGAGTTATAAGAATACCAGAGGCAGAAGAGAAAGATAAAGAAAATGAAAACCTATTTAAGGATATAATTGCAAAAAATTTTCCAAGGAAATGAAAATAGAAATAGAAGAGGCAAGATGCACTCAAATTTCTATGACAGAAAGAGAGCTACAGCAAGACATACTAATAAAGCTTCCAAGAATCCAAGACAAGGAGAATAATGAAGCTGACAAGGGGAATAAACAGATAACATATAAAGGAAAACCTATCAGACTAACATTCAACTTCTCTGAAGAAGCACTGCAGCAAAGGAGAGATTCAAGGGACATATTCAAAAAACTTCAAGACAACAAATGTCAACCACGAATTCTTTATCCTGCAAAGCTTTCCTTCATATATGAAGAAAAAATAAGGACTTTCTCAGACAAACAGAAACTTCAGAAATTCAGCATGACAAAACCCCCACTCCAAAAAAAAATACTACAATAAGTACTAAAACCAAAATCAACAGAAGAATGAATACGATGAACAGTATAAGGCAAGAGAAATCACAAAAAGACAAAATGGCAAATACAAATGCCAGCATAACAATTTTAACTCTAAATGTAAATGGACTAAACTCATCAATTGAAAGACACAGAGTAGCAGGCTGGATTAAAAATCACAATCACAACCTTCTGCTATCTCCAGGAAACAAATTTAAATACAAAAGACAAACATAGACTGAAAGTAAATTGCTGGAAAACAATCCTGCAAGCTAGTGGACCAAAAAAGAAAGCAGGAACAGCTATACTTATATCAAACAAAATAGACTTAAAACTAAAAGGTAAAAAAGACAAGGATGTACACTACATAATGGTTAAGGGCACAGTATATCAAGAAGACATAACACTCATCAACTATACACACCAAATGAAGGAGCACCAAAATATATCAGACAATTATTATCAGCTCTGAAAGAAAAGATTAGAGAAAATACATATAGAGTAGGAGACTTCAACAACCCACTCTCACCAATGGACAGGTCAACAAGACAAAAAATAAAGATACCAGGCCCTAAATAAAGACCTAGAACTCATGAGCTTAACAGCATCTATAGGACACTACACCCCCAAAAATCAGAGTATACTTTTATCTCACGTGCATTCTCCAGAAATGTTCACATATTGGGCCACAAGACCAACATCAACAGATACAGTAAGATCAAAAGCATTTCAACTATATTCTCTGATCAAAAAGGTATTAAACTAGAAATAAATCATGAAAAGAATACAAGAAGTCCACCTGCATCATGGAGATTGAAACCCACACTACTAGAAGATCACTGGATTATAAAGAGATCATAGGGGAAATTAAAAAATATTTTGAACTGAATGACAATTAGGACACCACATTTCAAAATGTATGGGATGCAGCAAAAGCAGTAATAAGAGGGAAGTTTATAGCAATCCAGGCCCACATCAACAAACAAGAAAAATCAAACAACCTGATCTCCCATCTCAATGCACTAGAAAAAGAATAACAAAAGAATCCAAGAACCAGTAGAAGAAGGAAATAATAAAAATTAAAGCAGATATAAATGAAATAGAAATAAAAAAATCTGCAAGATCAATGAAAACAAAAGTTGGTTTTTTGAAAAAATAAACAAAATAGGTAAACCTCTAGCCAGGCTAACAAAGAAAAAATGGGAGAAAACACAAATAAATAGGATGAGAGGGGGAGATGCAGGGGTGAAAAAGGTGTGGGGGTGGTGAAGGGGTGGGAGGAGAGCACAATGGACTGTAGTAGGATATGTAATAGGACTGTAGAAGAATATGAGTGCTTTGGTAGTGAGAGAGCTATGGTGACCCCATCTGAAGGTAGAAATCCTGTACTGTCAAAAAATTAATAAGGATGTAACAAATGTGCTCTGTTACAAATAAATAAATAAATATCAGGAGAGAAAAAACATGGCAGTGAAGAGACTAGGCTAGAAAGCTCCTGGAAGATACAGGAAAAAGGGAGAAAATACAGCGGGTCCCTGCAGGAACTGTAATACCAAGGATAAATTGGACTATATTGGCAACCTACTCAGAGAAGAAGGACGCATAGAAGAGGCAAAAAAAAAAAGATAGAAAAGCCATATAAACAACCTGCCCGGTCCCCTTCTCCCTTTCCCTCCCCCCACCTACTAACTCAGCAAGACGAACCCAGAGGCCCTACACTGAAGAGAAATCAAAACAATTACAAAAAAGCCTAGACATGGGGAGAATTGCACAGATACAGACAGCTGAGGAAGTGCTCCAGGCGTGGTGAGTTAAGTCTTGAACTTTAGGGATTGTAGGGAAGGAGCTGGTAGTCGAGTTAGGCTAAGGGAGTTTGCACAAATAGAGAAGGTGGAGATAGATGGAGAGACACGAACCTGGAAAACCTATCTCTAAACTGACGCAGGGGAAGGAAAGCAAACAAGCCACTAGTTGGTGGAGAGGGGTTGCTGAGGTGCAACAGGGCAGAGATGGGATTGGGCATCTACACACTTGGTGGAGCGGACCTAAGGAGGTGCAAGCTCAGCACTCAAAAGCCACTGCCCCCACCCTCCCGTGCCAGCCTCAGCACCCAGTGGGGAGCCCCAAACCACCCTTCTGGACACTAGGGTACCAGGAAGTGCAGTCCCTCCACCCACCGCCTAGGTGCACAAGCCCCAGAGCCACGCCCCCACCCACACGCTGATTTCAGCACCAGCGGCCACCTCTGCGTGTGCACCAGGAGCCACCACCTGCCTGTGCGATGATTTCAGTGCCCGCGGCCGCCTTGACACTCGTGCCCCGGAGCCATGCCCCTGTCCCCATGCCAGCTTCAGCCCCTTCCGCCCTGACGATGCCAAAGCACAGCCCTGCGACCAGCCTCCTCGGCACTGCCCCAGAGTCAGCGTGCTCGGAGGCTTGGCCCTCACCTGCTTCAGCAGCTGTGGCGCCCAAAGCCATCGACCCCAAACCATTGCCATTGCTGGGGAGTAGCACAGGGAAGTTGGAGCCCCAGGCATAGGGCACTTGGATGACTAGAGAAACAGCTGCCTGCTCCGGGTTGAACGGAGATAGGGGCAAGGCGAGAGGAGAGAAGACCCACTGAGGCCGAGCGCAACAGAGTTCCAGATGACATTTTAAACTACTATACCACAGGGGAGCCACTTCACGGAATCCCCCACCCTGTACACATTATCTGAAGACACGGGGTTTCGGAAGGCTGCAAACTGCAGCAACTGGAGGGAGGCCATTGGGGGCGGACCCAATTTGAAACACCACAACAACACACCTGTATACCCCCCAAGGGGTGGTAGCTGAGGCAGTCTGCCACTACTCTGGAAGGGGAAAGTAAAACCTCGTGGTGCAGCCACAAACAAAGGGCAGCTCCTAGGACACTTCAGGTGACCACACCCCAGGTTAGGGCTGTGAAAAGAGCTGGAAATCCAACACTGAGCTAAAACCCCTCCTACAACAAGAAACCCCCCTGAAACCTGAGACATCCAGATGAGCTCAGGGAACATAGTCTAGGACAGCAAGGGGGGCCAGCCACTACATGATTGCTACCCTCGCCACCTACACAAAATAATGTGGGATCCCTGAGATCCTTACCCAACCCCCTCTTCTCTCCTTTTTGTCTGTGTGATTTTGGGTTTTGGTTGTTGTTGTTTTCCTTTCCTAATTCCTCCCATTTACTCGTTTCCCCCCTTGGAAAGGCACTAAAGGGAACCCCATAAAGCCAGTCCCTGCAGAGGGCCTCATGGTACTCCAAATCCTCAGGAGAAGAGTCCTAAGGAGCCACATCACTTACACAGCTACAACAAAGGACCCAAAGAACTCCCATATTGACCTCTATAATACAATCAACATCATGCCTTGCCCTTCACCTCCCATAGCGTAGCTGGAGGGGAATCTTTTTTTAATTTTTTTAATTTTTATTTTTATTTTTTTCTTTACTTTTTTCTTTTTACTTTTCTATATTAGTTCCCCTCCCTGATCTCCCTCTTTCTCTTTCTTCTCTTATTTCTCTCTGTCAGTTGCCTATTTTGGTCTCTTTTTTGTTTCTCTTGTGGTGTTTATGTGTTTTTGCCTATTTGTTGACCACCAGTTCCTAATACCCCAAAAGGAACAATAATAAAGATGCCTGCCAATATAAGCAATACAGTGTCTCAACAAATACAACAAATCAGAAAACAGACATCAGGGAGAAGAAAAACAACAATTAACCAAGCAAGCCCACAGGGGAGAACCACACCACAAAAGGAAAAACAAACAAAAGAATCCAACAACAATGACTTGGAAAATTTCCTTAGCCTATCTGAAAGAGAGAGTAGAAACATCATGATGGAAAAAAATAAATGATTTGCTTAAAAACATTATAGATCTGAAGAGGGAGAATGAGATATTAAAGAAAAAGATGGAAGACATGCAGGAAGATAAGATGAATAGGGAAATAAGAAATGGTAGGACAAATAAGCTCTTTGGAGAAGGAAACAGAGGAATTAAGGAAGTCAATGGAAGAAATACAGAAAGATAGGGAATACAGAATGGAAGAGGCAGAAGAATGAATCAGTTCCCTTGAAGATACAGAAACAAAAAGAACCAAGACAGAAAAAGACAGAGAAGTCCAGAGGAATGAAAGTGAAGACATGATCTGAGAAATCACAGATGCCATCAAGAAAAATAACATTATATATTAAAAAAATGAAAAATGAGAAACTAGGGACATTTATAGAAACATGGATGGAACTAGAAGGAATTATACTCAGTGAAACAAGTCAGAAGGCAAGAGAAAAATATCGGATG
>JAGFMF010012157.1:129511-154313 GCA_019455555.1 Galemys pyrenaicus | reverse complement strand
ACCCTCCCCCTCCCCTCCCCACCAAGTGTCCCCAGTCTGTCCCTGTCTCCTCATTTTTGGTTTTTGTGTCTTTATTGCTGTTATTGTTATTATTATTGTCCTCTCCAAAAAATATTTGTGAGAATCCATGCAATATTTTGAGTGAGAAATCACACTGTGTGGGAGAGGAGGATGGAGAACAGGTAATAAAAGTTTATCTGCATAATACCATATAGTTTATGTCTTCCCATGGTTCTCATTTCATTTGACTTTCAAATGCTGTGAAATTGGCAGAGTTGATATCTCCATCATTTCTTTCTGAAAAGAACATTAGGGCTCCCCACCTAACAGTGAATGGACTCTCCTTTGAGAGTCAGTCCTTGGCTCACTTTTCCTCAGTAGACTTAAATTTAAAGGCAACTAGGAGAAAATTCTTACTGTGAACTACATTATTTTAGGCATATGCAAGCAAGTTTGGATTAAGAAGAGATTTGAGGAGCTATACACTTCTCAGATACTCCTAAAATACTCTAGTAGACTACTAAACTAGTAGAGACTAGTATTCTAATCATAGCAGTATTTTAATCAAGAATTTATAATACATTGATCTCAGGAAAAGATGAAATTTGACAAACCTTTAAGTGGGTATAGACAATCCCTCCAATTAAAGCAAGACCTTGTTCTCACTGAAGGTCTTTGCATAATCCCTTCATTGCTGATCTTTTGGAGCAAAAGATGATGTAGGGGTAAATCCAAATAGTCCCAGTTCCTACATTTACAACTTAGTAACAGGTTCCTAGATCATGAACACAAAACAGACTCCCTTTCAACTGCCAAATGACCTACCAATACAACCCATCTTCCCATGCATACCCATCTCCATCTGGATTCAGCAGCAAACACCAAGCAGGTAAAACTAAAGTTTGTCATCATTACTGAACCTTCCATTTGTATGACTTTTTTTTTCATTTCATTGAATCTTTATGTATATTCTCTTTTTTGGTGTTATCAAGGGAGAAAGGCAAGAAATGTACAGATCTATGCAAAGGCACTCCTGCATGCATGCTAACCAGATGCCCTTCCAAAACTTCAAAGCTTACACATAAAGTCATAAACATTTGGTGTGCTGCTATCATTCATATAGTTCTACATTGTGGTAGAAATAAATCTGCTTACTTTTGACTAAGAGTATAGACACATGAATTTTTTCCTCAACTTTAGCATTTAATTATATGATTGTTGACTATGGATACTCTCTTCCCCAAACTACATATTAACTTTAAAATCTATTCTAAATCTGTGTTATAATGCAGTAGTCACTATCCCCATGTTACTGAACACCTGAAATGTAGCTAGCATAACTGAAGGATGAAATTTTTATTTTAGTTTATTTGATTGATTTAAAATTAAGTTTATAGAGCCACATGTGTCTCATTTCTACTACATCGGACAACAAAGACTAATGTAGGTATTTTGGTTTAAATATTATTTATCCTCTCTCCTAAGTGATCTATGCTCTTCTGTTCCACAGGGTTCATTAAATTCATCCAGTATTCTCAGTTTGTGTGGCCTGGCCCCACCAGAAATGATAATACAGGTTTGTTTTTATACCCATGGGGTACTCTTTCCATCTGGAAGAAAGAAAGTAGAAACATCTGGAAGAAAATATGGAGACATATTTTTTCATTATCTCTGGGTTTCTTTAAACTGGAACCAAAGGATGAATCTCAGTCTCTATCAATGAACATACATGTGGGTATAGAATTGGGCTACTACTAACAATCTTTACCCACTTTTCCAAAATGCCATTTACATGACTATGGAATAATTTCAGTTCAGAGGGGAAACATGATTCCTCTTGATTTTATGGTAAAATGAATATACCTTGAGAAAACTTCTTTCTGTCTGGCTTCAGTTTCCTTATCTGCAATGAGCTGGACTAGATGTATTTATTTGACAAATCAAACAAGGCAATGACCTAACAGTTAGGGATGCAATGATTAATCAGACTGTCATCCATTTAGTAACTCAACCTAGTAAAAAAAAACCTGAACAAAATGATTTCTCAAGGCCCCAGTTACACTCTATTAGTCCATATAATCTATGAATCCTACAGCTCATATTAATGTGTGAATGTTGAATGACCATGTTAGCAAGCAGACTGAGGAGTACCCCCAAAACCTGCATATTCTAGTGGAATTCTGACATCTGCCACATAAAGTGTGAAGTCTCTTTTTGTTGTTGTTATTTTGCATTGTGTTGATTCTTAGGATGTGAGTATAGTACATGGGCATCCTTCTCAAATTTGCAATAGTCCACTAGTTTAGATTCATGTGTTTTAGAATATCTGTTAATTGGAGGGTATAGACAATATCATCCAGAATGAGGATGAAGTTTATACAGTTTCATTGAGTGAATAAAATGAAATGTACAGAATAGTTCCATAAATAAGATCACAAGGGTCTTTTTACCTATTTAAGAATATACATTGTTGCTAAACATATTCTTAGCACATTCATTTATTGGTGTGTGTCACATTTTCCCCCCAATATACAGTTCCCTTTCCAACTGCTGATAAAAATGATAAACTGCAGCTCAGGAAATGGAGGTATTTATTAACCTTCAGAAGTTTAATGTGATGACTTACATTTCACTTTTGTTCTTCATATTGGCAGAAATTTTGCAGCCTTCGTTTTTTTTTTTTTTTTTACACTCCACTAAACCACCTGTGCCCAGAGCCAATCTTCCTTCCTCCCTCAACCCTTCCATAATTTCCCCTATGCTTGCTGGTAACTATTATCTATGTTTTTTCAGAGTTGAAGTTTTATTCCTTCTATTTGTGTAGGAATGTTTTTAGGGTATTTTTATTCCACAGATAAGTGAAACCATCTGGTATCTTTCACTTTTTGAGTGATTTCACTTGACATAATCACTTTGAGGTACATCCATTTTGTCCCAGAAGCCACCATTTCATCTTTCTTCACAGCTCTGTAATACTCCATTGATTATATGTTCCAAAATTTCTCTATTAATTTATCTGTTGAAAGGCACTAGGGTTAGTTCCATGACTTGACAATTTTGAACAATGCTGTTAAGTACATAGGTGTAGATAATCTTTTCACATTAGAGCTTTTATATTATTTGGATGAATACCTAGTAGAGGTATTGCTAGATAATGTAGCATTTGCATTTTTTTATTTTCTTGAGAAATCTCCATATCATAATGTAAAGATCTTGAATGGAACAATTGTGTATAGAAAGACAAGAAAAGCAAAGATAATAGTTTTCCAATAAAATACCTAATGTTACCTATCCCCTCATGGATAAATGCCCAGTCAAACCGGACTGGTCTGAAGCAATCCACTGAGGCCTGAAAGGCTGCAACAAGTCTAAAGCACTTTCTGGCTGGGAACCATAGAAAAGGGGCAAAATGACCATGTAAATTTGGGTCAAAAGGACCAAAATCAACCAAATAACAAATGCCATTGTCAACCTCCGCATATTATCTCTAACCCATCTGTCTCTTCCAAGTGTCTCTACACATCTCTCTTCATGTATTTCCTTTCATGTCCTCCCATTCCCCGGCTCTGGTGCAAGTCCAAGGTTGAGAAGCAAACATGCCACCCTCCTTGATGTCTCCTTCTCCACTTGTCTCTCTGTGTCTCTTTCCACGTGTTCTTATGTTTCTCTACAAATTTCCCTCACTGCTCAGCTCTGTCACTCTTTAGGTGAGGCAGGGAACATGGACCTCCCATTTTTATGGAGATGTCTCTTTTACAACTGAAAATCTTTTAACCTTCTTCCCAGTTCCTACTTAATTAAGGCAAACTCCTCATACAACTATATGTTATAGCCCCTCTTCCTTACCATTCCTAACTTGGTTTTCTCCACCCCAGTAATAAAGTAAGAACTTTAAATCTGGGTAAATGAATAAAGAGTGGAAAGTTGACAGCAGAGAAGTATAAATCTGGGCACTTCACCATCTCCTGAAATGGCAGAAAATGTGAGGATAAGTATATATAAAGAAGATGAACAGAAAGAAAAAGAGAGGATGAAGTAATAAGGAAAAGAGAGGAATTTGCTGTCAATTAAAACAAACATGGTACAATTTGATGCAGTTTTATACGGCAAAGACCCAATTCAGGATGGGTGGAGAACTGCTCTTCAAATTACTCAGGAAGCAGAAAACCAATTAAGGAAGGAAACAAGTAAGGAAGCACATAGAAGCCCCACAGGGCATTCCCTCTCTGACACAGCTGTTGTGTTGCCCTCTTGAAACTCAGAGATATAACCATTTTCTCTTTTCTTCCTGAGTATGAACTAACTTTCACCATAGCTCAAGATGACTGTAAGCATCCAGACTGAAAATGAAGTTAAAATGATCCTCTGTATCTCTTATGAACTTTCCCCTAAATCTCTGGGAACCCAAACTAAATTAATATATTTTATTTATAATGTCACTTTAGTTAATAAAGCTCCCCAAGGGAAGACTAATCTGGTCTTGAATCCAAATGTTATCTCCCACTTCAGTTTGGTTAGATGGCCTTTACCACACACCACTACCACAACTAAGAATTGTATGAAAAGGCTACTTCTCCAGCCCCTTCCCAGACCAGCAGAGATCTCATGACTTTCTGTGGAGATACCACCAGTGCCCATCCAGATTTGTGAGACACCAGGTCCACATCAAGGAGGGTGCCAGAGCTGTCAGAGGCATCACAAACTTCCCCAAGACCCTAACAGTCCACACCCAGACATGCAGAGGCCTAAAAATTTGCTATAAAATGTGCCAGTGCCAGCTGAGACCAGTACCCTGAACACATATTGGGGGGGGGGGGTCCAGAGCAGCCGGATGCTTCACAAAACCCAGTCAGTACCCACACAGACCAACAGAGGCCTCATAAGCCCCACAAGACTCTGCCAGCATCTGTTCAGAATATAAGAAGCCTCACAACATTCTATGGAACTCCACTAGCACCCATTTGGACCTACAAAGATCTTGAACTCCCACAAGATCCCTACCCAGCATCTGCACAGACTGGTGAGATCATGGACCCACATCAGGGAGTGATCCAGAGTGGCCAGAGGCCTCAGAACCTCCCATTAGACCCTATCAAAAGCTAAGACACAGAAGTGAGAACCCTGACCAGTGAGGTGGGAGGAGCCAAGTCCAAAGGAAACCCCACATACAGTATCTGGGTTCCAAAGCTAATAATGGAAAGAAGGAGAAACCCAACAAACAGCAATGTAAGTCCTCAGTTGAATAGTACTACAGACAGAGAACAAATTTCTAGAACCACAATCAGATACAGAGATTAGAACTGCAATGTTAAGGAAATTCAAAGAAATGGAAGAAAACTCAGAAAAACAAAAAATGTCCATAGAAATTAAATCAATGAACTGAAGATAGAAAGTGAACCTCTAAACAAGAAAAAAATGAGTTTCAGGATTTAAAAAGAGAAATAAAGGAGATGAAAAACTCAGGAGAAACTCACAGAAGTAGAATACATCTAGTAGAACAATGAGTCAGTGTTATTGAAGATGTAAATGTACAAAGAACCCAAATAGAGAAGAAAGGAAAGAAATGAAAATTTTTAAATGAAGATACAGTCTATGAACTATCAGATTCCATAAGAAAAGGCAACATAAGAATAATGTGAATACCAAAGGGGGAAGAGAGAAAGAAATGTATTTAAAGAAATAATGGAGGAAATGTTTCTGAACCTAGAGAAGGGAATAAATGTACAAATCCAGGAAGCTGAAACAACCCTGGCATACATAGATAAAATGAGATCAACAACAAGACTTATAGTAATGAAATTTCCAGAACTTCAGGACAAAGAGAGAATATTAAAGATGGCAAAGGAGAAGAAGCAGACAACCTATAAAGGAACATCTTCAATTAGCATCAGACTTCTCTGAAGAAGCACTCCAGTTGAGGAGAGAATGAAATGGTATGTTCAGAACACTTTTTTTTAAAAGATTTATTTGTTTATACATACAAGCACTGGTGTACAGGCCAGAGGTGTGGGTGGTGAGAGGATCCACCAGAGACGAGTGGGTAGCAGAACAGGAAGATCGACTGAAACACACTGCTGAGGGGAGCAGCAGGTGCTGCAGGAGAGGTCTGCTGCACCATGTGCGGCCCCTGCCCAGCCGGCAGCAGGGATCAAACTCATGCTGCTGTGGCTGTGGTTTGCTTCACAGTGCGTAGAACCCACTGCGCCACCAGAGAGGCCCCAGTGTTCAGAATACTTTAAAGAGAAAAACTGCCAGCCAGGAATACTCCTGCAAGACTGTCCTTCAGGTGAGATAGGAATAAAAGCCTTTTCAGACATAGAAAAGCTCAAGGAGTTTGCAAACATTAAAACACCCCTCCAAGAAATATTGAAAGGCGCTTACCCACTGAAACAAAAAAGAGCATACAAAAAGAATTATATAATGAAATAGACTCACAAAAATTAAGAATAAAATAGCAGCAGTGGACAATCACATATCAATAATCACTTAAGATGTAAATGAACTGAATTCACCAAGTAAAAGACACAGAGTACCCAACTGGATCCAGTAAAGTGAATCCAACCTTCTGTTATGTCAGGAGACACACTGAAACTCCAAAGACAAAAAAAAAGTCAAACTAAGGGTAGGGAAACAATTCTAAAGCAAATGGGACTCTAAAGAAAACAGGGACAGATATATAAGATAAACCCATGCCATTAGCAGCAACATGGATGGGGCTAGACAGGATTATGCTCAGTGAAATAAGTCAGAAAGAAAAAGAAAAATATCAGATGGTTTCACTTATAGGAGCAATGTAGGGGGAACAAATAAGGGATCAGGGGGAAAATAATAACAATAAATTAAAAAACAGGCAATTATAAATCAGAGATAGACTGTAGGCGAGGAGGAGGGAAAGGGGTCAAAATGAGAGAATATCACAAGAAACTGTGAAAAATGGTGCACGGGTAAATTAGTGGTGGAAGTTCTATAGGAACTACACCTGAGAGGAGAAAGCAAACATTGTACAAAAATGAGCAATAATATAAAATATATATAAATAAATTATATAAAAAATTTTAAAGACAAAATAGATAAATTTCCCATTAAAAAGAGCACCAAAATACATTAGGCTACTACTATCAACTCTGATAACAAACTGAGCTGAGAAACACAATGTGGTAGCAGAGTTCAACTCCCTCCTCTCACCAATGGACAGATCAACTCGACAGAAAATAAACAGATATACAATAGCCTCAGTACAGGGCATTACACCCCCAGAAAGCAGAATACCCATTTTTCTCAAGCACATACAGAACATTCTACATAATAGACCACATTCGGAGACACAAAACAAGTATCAATTTCATGAAGATTTATATCAGACCCAGCATCTCACAGACCATATAGGTATCAAGTTAGAAATCAACTATAAAAAGAAAGCAAGGTAATCTTTTAATCTTTTAATACAAGGCGTCTGAACAACAAACTACTAAAAGGCCATTGGGTTAATGAGGAAATCAATGAAGACATTAAAAAATATTTCAAGACAAATGAAAATGAGCACACAACCATCCAAAACATGGGATGCAGCAAAATTGGTGCTGAAAGGGAAAAATACAGCAGTATAGGCCCACATCAAGAAACAAGAATGAACCCAAGCAAACAACCTTGTTGCTCATCTTAAAGAACTAGAAAAAGAAGAACAAAAAATCCAAAAGCCAGCAAAAACCAAAAATAATAAACCAAAGCAGAAGTAAATGAAATACAAATTAAAGACAATCCAACATATCAATGAAACTAAAAGCTGATTCTTTGAAAAAGTAAACAAAATAGACAAACCTCTATTAAAAATCAACAAGAATGTAAGGGGGAAATCTCAAGTATATAATATCAAAAACAAAAGGAGAGAATTCACAACACATACAGTTAAAATTCAGAGGATAATTAGAGACTACTATGAATATCTATATGCTAACAAATTCAATAACCTAGAAGATTTGGACAAATTCTTAGAATCATACAATAATTCCTAAAAGAATAAGAAATAAATAGAACCCTGAACAAACCAATCACAAACAAAAAAATTGAAACAGTAATCAAAACTCTACCCCAAAAAAATTAAGCCCAAGAACCAGATAGCATTCCAAGTGAATTCTGCCAAATCTTCAATTATGAACTATTGCCTATCTTACTCAAACTCTTCCAAAATAATCAAAAAAGGAATACTTCCAGATTTTATGAGGCCAACATTACTCTCATACCAAAACCAAATGACAATACATACACATAAAATTACAAACCAATTGCCCTAGTGAATACAGCTACAAAAATCCTGAATAAAATACTACCAAACCAAATCCAACAATGTATTAAAATGATCATATACCTTGACCAAGTGGAATTCATAGTAGGAAAACAAGGATGGCTCAACATCAGAAAATCAACATAATTCATTTCAACAACAAAAAAGATAAAAGCCATATGATCATATCCAGGGATGCTGAAAAAGTATTTGATAAGATACAACACCCATTTATGTTGAAGATCCTCAAAAAATTGGAGATAAACAGAACATGCCTTAATATAATAAAAGCAATTTCCAACAACCCCATGGGTAATATCATTCTCAATGATGAAAAACTGAAAATTTTCCCACTAAGATATGACACAAAACAAATATGTCCACTCTCACAATTGGGAAAGAAGTAAAGCTATCATAATTTGCAGATTCCATGTAAAAGCTAGCTGAAGCAATCAGTTTAGCAAAGTGGCAGGATGTAAAATCAACACACATAAATCAAACAATGAAATAGAAGAGAAATATATTAAGAAAGTGACCCCAGTTACAATTACACCAAAAAAATTTAAATACCTAGGAGTAAATATCACAAAGGAGGTAAAACATCTATACAAAGAAAACTATATGTTGAAATAAGCACAAAGAAATGGAAAAATATTCCTTGCTCATGGCCTGGGAGAATTCACATTGTGAAAATTACCATCCTACCCAAAGCAATGTAAAAATTCAGTACATTCCAACTCAACAAAAACAAAGTAAACAATCCAGTCAAGAAATGGGCAGTAGAACTTAAAAGACAAAATGGCCAACAGGCATATGAAAAAATGTTCAACATCCCTCATAAACAGGGAAATGCAAATTAAAATCACCATGAGATGCCACCTTACACCAGTAAGAATGGCACATATCAAAAATCTAGCAACAACAAATGTTGGTGAGGATGTGGTGAAAAAGGAACTCTCCTACACTGCTAGTGGGAGTGCAAACTGGTCCAACCACTATAAAAAGCTATATGGAGTTTCCTCAGACTACTAAAAATGGAACTACCATATGGTCAAGCAATTCCACTCCTTGGGGTCTATTCAAAGGACACAAAAACATTGATTCAAAAGAATACCTGTACCCCTATGTTTATTGAAGCACTATTTATAATAGGTAAAATATGGAAACAACCCAAATGCTCAAAAACAGATGACTAGATCAAGAAGATGTGGTGTATATATACACAATGGAATACTATTCAGCAATCAAAAAGATACACTCTTGCCATTCACAGCAACTTGGATGGAGCTAAATGGGATTATGCTCAGTGAAATAAATCAGAAGGAAAAAGAAAAATATCAAATGGTTTCACTTATAGGAGGAATATAAGGGAACCAAATAAGGGATTAGGGAAAAGAATAATAACAAAAAAGCACAACAAAAATAAACAAATAACTATAAATCAGAGACATTTCACAGGGGAGGGGGAAGGAGAGGGATCAAAATGAGGGCAGGACAAGCATAAGGGACGAAGGTGATGGTGCACAGGGAATTGGTGGTGGAAGCTCTATGGGGACTACACCTGAGAAAAGAAAGCAAACATTGTTTTTTAAAAAAATGAACAATAATATAAAATATATATAAATAAAAATAATAATAAAAAAATTTAGTGCAATCCCCCCAAAATATCAAGGGCATATTTCAAAGAACTAGAGTAAATACTACTGAAATTCAGATGGAATCACAAAACAGCCAGAGCAATCTTGAAAAGAATAAAGAGAATGGAGATGTCACACTTCCAGAGCTCAAGCTATAGTATAAGGCTGTAATAATTAAAATACCCTGGTACTGGAACAAAAACAGTCAAACATACCATTAGAATAAAACTGAAAGTGCAGAAATAAACCCAGATATATATTGTCAGTAAATCTATGACAGGAGTCAAAAGCATACACTGTAACAAGGACAGACCCTTCAATAAATGGAGTTGGGAAAACTGGACAGCTGCATGCAAAAAATGAAATTAGACCATCAACTCAAAATAGATCAAAGACTTAGATGTATCAGATGAAACCATAGAATACACAGAAAAAAACATTTCATGTCCTAAGCTTCAGTGATGTCTTTAAGGATTGGTCCCCAACAGCAAGAAAAACAAAAGAAATATAAGTACCTGGACTACATCAAACTAAAAAGGTCTCTACAGCAAAAGAAACCATAACTGAAACAAAAAGGCACCCTACTGAATGGGGAAAAAATATTTGAACATCATACATACAAAGAACTGATACCAAAGATATACAAAGAACTCACAAAACTCTACAAAAATAAAACAAATGAACCCATCAAAAATGAGTAGAAGAATGAAACAGACACTTCTCCAAAGAAAAATACATATTTCAAATAAGCACATGAAAAAAATGTTCACCATCATTTATTATGGATATGCAAGTCAAGACCACAATGAGATACCATCTCACCCCTCTGAGAATGGCCCATATCGAAATGACCAGAAATAACAAGTGCTGGAAAGTATGTAGAGAAACGGGAGCCCTCCTGCACTGCTGATGGAAATGCAGATTGGTCCAGTCCTTGCAAAAAGCAGTATGGCGGTGACTCAAAACATTAAAAATGGATCTGCCAATTGACCCAGTAATTCCACTCCTTCCTAGGTATATACCCACAAAATTCAAAAACACTAATTCAAAAGATAACTTGCACTCTCATGTTTATTGCAGGACTATTCAGTATAGCAAACTAGGGAAACAACCAATGTGCCCCAGAACAGATGAGTTGATCAGGAAAATGTGGTATATATACACAATGGAATATTACTGAGTGATCAAAAAATAAACTCAGGCCATTTGTGGCAACATGGATGGAACTGGAAGGGATTCTGTTTATTTTTTAGACTGTTATTTTAAATTTTTTAATCATGTCCAAAATAAGAATGACTTCCCAAATCATAGATTCCCAGATATTAAACAGCAATATAAAAGTGCCCATAATTACAAATAAAATAAATGATACAGAATATTCAAGTCTACCTACATAAATATCAATTTAGTTCTGTTTTTTTACATGTCTGCTTTTTTTTCCATTTTTTTATTTATATATATTTGACATCAATTGTAATCCCCATGTATTCCCCATCACCATATCACCTGTGCACCATCACCTCAGTCCCCCGTGCTCCCGTCTTCCCTCAACCCTCCCCCTCCCCTCTCCCCACCAAGTGTCCACAATTTGTCCTTGTCTTTTCATTTTTGGTTTTTGTGTCTTTATTGTTATTATTATTATTGTTGTTGTTGTTCTTATTCCTTTCCTTGATCCTTATTTGTTTCCTTCTAGGGGAGGAACCATCTGGTATTTTTCTTTTGCCTTTTGACTTACTTCACTGAGCATAATAAGGGATTCTGTTAAGTGAAATAAGTCTGGAGACAGGTAAATACAGGACAGAGTGACTAATATGTTTAATAACTAAATTAATAGTAAGATAAAGATAAGCTTAAAAACTAACCCTTGACAGCTGACTACAGAACTGAAACACCAATGTGGGATAGGTGCAGGAGGGAAGGGAGCACGATGGTCTATGGTAGTAGAATATGGGTGATGTGGTGGCGGGTGTACTAAGATGGTATTACCTTATGGGGGTATCCCAATATTACCCCAGTTACGAATTAAATAATTTTTAAAATTTTAAAACAAAAACAATGGACTATGATGGAGGATTATGTGTGTTTTGGTGGTAGGAGAGCTATGGTGACCACACCTGATGAGAGAGCCTATGCAGTCAAAGTATTATATATTTTTTAAAGATTTATTTATTTATGCATATAAGAATTGGGGTATAGACCAGAGGTTTAGGAGTGAGAGGATTCACCAGAAACAGAGTGGGGAGCAGAGCAAGCAGATCTACTAAAATACACTGCTGAGGGGAGCAGCAGTGAGACAGGAGAGGTCTGCTGTGCCATATGGAGTAACTCCTTGACTGGGGATTGAACTCAGGCCATAGTGGTGATAGCACTGAGACACAACCACTAGGCCACCAGAGAGATCCTGGGACTAAGTTTAAAAAGTGTTAAAATGAATATATATATATATATGCCCATCACCTATACCTTCCTAATAGAACTCAACATAATTGATGTAACCAACTCACATCAGGGTATCATTATTTGGTTCATAATATCAAGGTTCTGCCCTAGGCTCCAACCAGCACATAGCTGACTGGCACATCCCTTTTCTCCAGAAGCCAGACAAACCAACCAGAGTTCCAACATTTCAAAGTCTAGCCAAAGGCCAAGACTTTTACTTGGCTTTGAAATTTCTAATGCAGTGATGTCAGTTCGGAGAGGTGTTGGGTTCATTGAGCGGAGTCCTTGGGTTACCTCTCAGAAAATTTTCACCAAAATTCCCCCTTCAGCAGCACAGGGTGAGTTTCCCCACATAGCAGATGATTAGTTATATCCAAAAAGGTAGGTTTATTATTTTAAAAAGGAAAGAAAAGGATGCTTGCACAGACACAACCAGGCAAAAAGAGCTGCCCCTGAAATGGACAGGTTTGTTAAGAGAGAGGTCTGCATAGACACAGGCAGGCAGTATCGGGAGGAGAACTGCTTCTCCCATTTTGCAAAGGAGAAACATCTGCATAGTCACAGGCAGGCAGAAGAGCTGCATTGCGCCAGGGCAGAAATTGCACTGATACAGTGTTCTTCAGTTTGGGCTGGGTTCATTCCTTTTTGGAATTGCTAACTATTGTTGGGTAAATTACTTCTAGAATGTGACTAGGTTGATATGTAAGAACAGGTGCTGACTCTTTACAATGGCCCCCAATCTCTATATCCCCACTTCTGGTCTGCATCTCAGGAAACTTTCTACAGCTGTCTGATACTTGCCACAGCAGTTAGGAGCTAAGGAATTTTCTTTCCTATACTTGGTTTAATGACTATGTTCATCATTTCTACCCATACCTCCAGTTTCTGATCTTATGATGCCTCCATCCTAAATTTTCAACTCTTAGCCTCCATCAACAGGACTGCTGAAAGCAAGCCATGTCATTCCAAACTATTCCCAATGTGATAGGTGAGGGGGGTGTGTGTTAGGGGGATCACTTTATTGTTTATGCCACTGGAGACAAAACATTGTTATGTGAATTTCAGGAAACCAAGCTCAAACTTTTCTCTTACAGGATACAAGGCAACAGAAAGGAAAAGACTTTTTAAAATGTAGAGAGAACCACAAATGTCACTAAAGGAAGGGCGGGGAGAGGGAAAAGGAGAAGGGGAAAGGGGGGTGAAGGGAGGGAGGTGAAATTTAGCTTGCCTAAGATCAAGTTTCACATAATGCTAATTAGACTACTATATACTGGTTAGATTAACTTTCTCCGCCTACAAATATTTTAAGCATTCCCAAGTCATAAGATTCAGGAAGAACTAAAGTGGACAGAATATATATTCCTTCCTGCTTCCCATTTTAGAGCAACTGTGTGATTTCCTGAAGATTTTTTTGCTGGAGCTAAGGATAAAAGTTTTAGATACCCAACAATCTGCAAGTCCCCGGTTTCTATTCTTCCTCCCTCCCTCTGCTTTCCCCTCCCCCACTTTGCACCAGACAAACTCAGGCGTGCTTTAAACCGTGTGAGCATTAATCTGAAAGAGGAAGGAGAATCTGCATGCATTGGCTGCACATGTGCCCTGCCCTCTCTTATCTTGAAAACAGCAGCAGCCCATCTTCTCAAAGAAACTTGCCTAAAGAGCAAGCACCGTGTAAATGAAGAGCACTTACAGGGAATTCAGATTCACTGTCCTGCTAATCAACATTAGCTCTCCGAGGGATGAGTAAATTGGATTTAGTGAAGAATTTAAGATCTTCTGAGTGTGAACGCAAAAGAACCCTGAATTGTCAACCTTAAATTTAGCAGGTAAGGAGATTCAACGTTTCAATGCTAGGACCAGAACTGTAGGTAGTAAAAGTCCACTGATGGCAGAAATTAGCAAATTCTTGGGAGTTTGGGGATAACTAAGCCGTTGCTTTAAATTAGGCTGCTAGTATGAATTCTTTCTGCTTTATTTCTTGGTCAAATATTTGAAAATCTAATCAGTTTGTCAACAAGTATTACTCACTGCCTTCTGCTGGGGCCTCAATGCAGCAAAATATAGATGTCAACATTCACTCATGGTTTCAGCACTTTTCCAAATAAGTGCGAAAAAGTAGGGCGTAATTTAAGGAATCAGCAGTTTCTCTGATCTGTAATGAGTTTTCTTAAATATGGAGTATATATATTATATATGTGTTATATATGTATATATTATATCATATATATATATATAGACTTCTGAAGGTAAACCAAACAATAAAGATGTAGTATTTTCAAGAGGTAGTTTCACATTTGATTGTTCCTATACCTGTTTTACAAATGAGGAAATAGACTCAGAAAGGTGAAGAAATTTTCTGGAAACATACTACACAACCAGAAATTGGTGAGTTCTGACAAGAGACTGCAAATAGAAAGCTCACACAACTAAAAATGAATATAAGGAAATTGAATGATCTATATATCTAACATAGACCAAGTTTACACAAGCCAACACTTCATACATTTTAATCAAAATCTTTTGCCAGGATCATTCCATATTTACCATCAAAGAAGCTTGTTTCAAGGGTAAATAAATGGGTTGGTCAGTCTCATCATTAGCTGAAAAAACTCTTGATTCAATGGTTGCTACCTTTCTGTGCTCTGATTATTTTGAAACATAAACATGACTATACATTGTTCATGTTGTTATTCAAAAACACAGTGTACTTAAACCTGGACTTAGGACTTCATTTTAGTTCAAATATATTAATGAAATTTGTTTCCAGTTTATGTTTATGGTATCTGTTACAATTATTCAAAAGGATATTCTGTTGCTATTTTACTATTAATTGCCCAATTAGAACTGAATGTTCTGTTTACATGGTATATAAACTCAAGTACTATATTTGCAGCCATCCCCTTAACAAAAACTTCTTCCCAGACCCCCACAATATTTATATAACTACATTAGCCAATAAGTTCCTGAAAATGAAATAAATCAGCCTGGGATCTAGTGAACCCAGTTAGACTGGTAGGTTAAATAAATTTGCAGATTTAGTTCAGTCTGAATCTAGCATTTCAGTATCTTTCTAGCCCAGAATCATCCATTTTACTTCATACTACCGATTCCATTTACTCATAATCAAATTTTGGATTTGTTTAGGAGCTATATAACTGTGATAAAAACAAGATTCTCCCAAAGTGCAGAAAATTATAAATTAGCTTTTGTAGTATCAAAAACTGAGAAGACACCAAGAGTATGTTATTTTTTAACGATCTTAGTAAAATATCTCTGATCAGTTGCTATCCAGTTACACAAGTGTCAAATAAGCTCAATACTGTATATGGAAAAAAGTAAGTGAATACATAGTTCCTACCCTTAGGGAACATCAGAAATGATGTCAGAAATATATTGTGTCAGAAGTGAGTTTGACATCTATAGGATACCTGGGGGAGCCCCATTTAAATAGGATAAAGGAATCGAGTTGAGGAGTAACCAAAAATAAATTTGGATAGAAATTTAAGGTCAGATTATTAAACACTGAATTTCAGGCATTTTATGGTAAATAATATCAACAAAATTTTAATAAGTGAAGACATGATGAGTACATTTTGAGTACATTTTGAGTACGTGAGTCTGGGAGTGTTTCATAGGCCTGACCATATTTGGAAGTGAATGAGACTCTAGGGTAAGTTGTTGGCAATGAAAATGGAATTGAAAGGAGTGCAATGAACATTTAAAAGGAAAAACAGATGGAAATTGGTGGGTGACTAGACACAGGCAGTATAAGAGAGGAATAAATAAGCTGTCTTTGAAATTTTGAACCTGTGGGATATGGGTAGTGCTACTATTCATAAAAATAGGTAATTTGGAGTTGGAAGTGGGACATTTGAGATAGGATGAATTCTGGTTTTGACCTAATAAATCTGAGGCAATGACAAGAATTATAAGTAGTGTTTGGTACATAGAAAAATAGACCTGAGTATGAGTAATGAGTGAGAAGTGGAGGCCAAAGTTACAATCTAGGGCATATGATAGCCAAGCTTAAAAGAATGACTAAGCTGAGAATGCAAATCTAAGAAATGACTAAAGACTGAAACTTGTGCAGTGCCTTGACTTAGGGGCAAGAGGCAGAAGAGGGTCTTGAGAAATAAGAGCCACAGATATATAATTCCTCTACTGAGAAGACACCAAGAGTATGGAGAAAATGTTTGAGGCTATTTTTTTAAACCTTCCCTGCCCAACAATAACTACCACAGTGCCTCATACACATCATGGGCACTAAAAAATATAAATTTATTCTAATATAAGCAAACACAAGGGTGTTTTTGCTTCAAGTTTGAGTTCTTCCAGTTTGAGTTCTGTCATAAGCTCTGGAACCTCACAGTGGTTACTCTAAACTACCTTGTTGCACGGGTTTCAATGAGAAGGAAACCAGGTCGATATTAGTAGTTCATTCTTTTAATCAGCTGTGTACGTTCTGGCAATTACTGACCATCATTATTTTTTTGTTTTCTCATGTATCATAAGTATTAATAAGCTTATATGGCTGTCTTTCAGATTTGTTAAGCTGATAAAATGAAAGCAACTTAAATACAAACCACCATCCAAAAGGATCTTGTGTAAAGTCTATTCCAGGAGAATAGAATATACAGCATAAATGATTGCATGTGGAGGGAGTAAGGACAGTTAATTTCTGCTCTCAATACTACACATCTAGACCATTATCTAATCATTATCAGTGCTTAGTCCTAGACCTGTCAATATTATCCAGCCCTCTGGTTACCACTAACTCTACAGTAAGGTTCAATAGGATTCTGAAAACAATAAAACAGTTATGATTGGTATTTAAAATACATTGCTGTAAAAACACTCCACCTTTTTTCATTAGTTATTATTTTCATTAAGACCATTGACATTAACATTATGGTCAAATATTAAGGATCAAAATTTTTTTATACTGAATTATGAATTTAACACAATATTCTACTACTACGTCATAAACTACTTGTCCAACCACAGATTGAGATATGATACAAATCATATTCTCAGAATATACAGGTAGGTATAGTGCATGTATCTCTCTCTAAAACACAAAGACTTAAAGTCATTTTTATATTTCACATTAAAGTTATTGGTATCAGGCTACATGGATGTCTACATGGTATTATTGGAGAGGCATTGAGAAACAATTTTCCCATTTCAGTTAGGTCTAAGCAGACTCCATGGAGATGATTTAATGAACCCTACAAAAGGGATTCATGAGTCAGAATGCCAATTTATTGATTTGTAACAAGGAAATACAATTGTTAATAAGTCTGGTAATCTCAAATCAGGTGATGGCATATGCTCATCTTTACAGAAAAGGCAATAAAGGAAGATATTTAACCTGAAGAAATAAATACAAACATCTTAAATCCATTCATTCATGCTATAGTACTTAGGCTAAAACACTGTCTACTGAGAATAACTTTTGCCTTCCATTAAAAATTCTTTGTAGAAAAATTAATTCTTTGTAGGTTGATAGAACAAACCAGTGTTTAAACATAACTTGTATATTATCAAACTCTTCTATCGTGCTTCCTCATTCCATCCCATTCTGTGCATCCCAGTAATAGCCCTTCCTTCATTGTGCCCCACCAGTTTTTCTTCTGGATTTTGGCAGGGGTGGTAATATATTTGAAAGAAAATCTATACATGGTTGGGAGAATTTAGTTAGGGAGGGACTGTGGTAGAAATAGAAAGAGACAAAACAGAAAAGTAAACATAAGACCCTTGAGCACTTAAACACAGTTGGTTTTCGTTTTGATAAATGAAATGTGACTATCTTAATTTAGAGTGGAATCACACATCCCAGACATTTGAGTCCTATTTAGCTTGATGGAAAAGAAAAAGGAGCTAAAATCTAGACTTAGATTCTCCTGCTGCATCAGGACTTTTCACTTTTTCTAAAAAGGAAAGATAAATCCAGTTTGGAAACACATCTTAATATACATAGTAAGACTCATTAAGTGAAATTGAGCTACCAATAACAGCACTAAAACATCTTTTTTAAAAAGCTTCTTTTAAAAAATTTATTTATTCATGCATACAAAAACTGGGGGTATAGGCCAAAAGTGCAGAGGGTTAGAGGATTCATCAGAGACAGAGTGGGGAACAGAACAGGCAGATTGACTGAAACACACTGCTGAGGGGAGCAGTGGGTGAGACAGGAGAGGTCTGCTGCACCATGTGTGTCACCTCCCTGACCTGGGATCAAACTCGTGCTACAGTGGCTGTCGATAACTTCATAATGCTGCAACTTAACCCCTTGTGCCACCAGGGAGACCCCACTAAAATATCTTTAACACATCTTACATATTTATTCCAAAGTTATTAAGAGAGCACCAGGCCTCAGAAGATATTAAAAACTTCCTTTCATTCCAAATTGGTTACCCTTTATACTTAATCTGAACTTGAATTCTTAAGACAAAAGCCTTTAATAAAAAGTAATCTCCTAGACAATAATTACCTTGCTTCCAGGATCCCAGTATCTAAATACCAAGGAGACAGAGGCAGATCTTAGAACTTAGGTGGATTCCATGTTGCTGAAAATTAAGGACTTACATAGGTATCTCTAGAAGTTATGCCCTACAGTTAATTTTTATGAAGTTCAAGAAGTGTGTAAAAGTGTGTAGCTTTAACTTTCTGTGTATATTTCAACCAACCCAGACTATTCTCTCACCATGCACCCACACTCACACACTCCAGAAGCTCTCTATTGTCTTTTAGTGACTTCCATTTCCCTTCAGTCCTCATGCATCACTTTGATTACACAGGATAAAATATTTATGCCACAGTAATGCAGGGGGTCACATTGTCTCATTTACTGTGCCAGGTTCTCCAAGACTCAACCAAAACTCCCAGTGCCTATCTGTACTCCACTCTCACTGAAAATGTTCCTGGCACAATATCTATGCCCAGCCCCCAAGGTTGTTTGGCTAACTGACATAACTCACATGGCTTCCCTGACAACAACTGCCCCCTTCCTCTCATTGTTCTATCATCATTGTCAACCACAAAATTCTATGGGTCAGTCCTCTGTTGCTGGCACTTAACTGGTGAATTTTCCTGTAAGTCATATTCATTTTCCCCATTGTACTTATGCGAGAGGTTTATCCAAACCTCCCTATTCTGCCATATTGTCTGTGTGTCATTAGTTCTCAACTAATGGAACTTGATGGTGTCTTGTGTTAGGAATCCAACTGTCTGATGACAGAGTGACTTGATTTGATGGGTGTCATGCTTTCTTCTTAAGAATTAGCTACTGCAGAATGTCTTAGAGCTGCTAGGAATGCAGTATTAACTTTCCTACACTTTCTAATACCAGTGAGAATGATGCTAAGCATATTCATGGAAATGCCGAGTAAAAAAAATTTACCATGATAATAAAGCTACAGTGATGACAGGAATTTCTTTCTACTTCCCTTCCCAAGGTCTTTTATTACCATGGAGGAAAATCACTGGCACTATTAGTACAAGCCCTGTTGTTTATAAATTAAATCCCCATGGAGGTTGTATGGCTTTGCTCTAGTCAATAAACAACCAATCACTCCATTAAACATTTATTGATGGTTTTCTGTGTACACAATGTAATAGGTTAGGCTTTGGGTCCACAGAATTTAAGGGAAAGATTGCTATACTCTTTCTCCTCCCCTAGGGGAGTTCACAGTCTACCTAAGGAAACAAGATTCCTACAAGTTAAAAGACACAATAAAAGGAAATAGAATACTGACCATCCTATTATTGGTAAAGACAATAAACATAATATAGGTTCAAAGAAGAGAGATAGGAGTGTAAGATAGGGTGCTCAACAAGGTGTCAGGATGTGGAACCTGAATTGAGCCTCATATGAGTATGATAGGGTAAAAATTTATATTTGTATAGTGTTTTATTATTTACAAAACACTCATATTTGCTGATTCTTCTATTTATTCATGTATCCATTCAACAAACACCTACTTATGAAAGAATTAATAAAACAATTTCTCAGTTAACTAAGTCGATGGAGGAAGGTGAAATCCCTTCACAATGTACACGTACATCAAATCATCACATTGTAGACCTTAAATATTTGTACTTTTGTCAAATATTCCTCAATAAAGCTGGGGGTAAAAAAAATTGTCCCTAACCACCCACAGTTCAGTTTTATAGGTGAACAGCACAAGCTTTTATAGTTTTTATACAGCACAAGTTTTATAGTCTTATAGATGAACAACACAAGCAACTGTTTTTTGTTTTTGATTTTTACAATAATAGGATGCATTGAGGAGTTGAACAAATAAGAGTGGGGCCCCACTAATCTGCACCTTCATGAAAAGTAAGTTTCCTGCATCTTGTCACTGCTCAGAAGTGGAAGAAGTCTATGCCTTAGAAGGCTAAAGCCTCAGTCCCACTTCCTCTTCTTCTTTGGCCTTGTCCTAATCACCCCACCTCTGTTGGCAGTCCTCCAGCATACTACAACCATCCGGTGCATGCTAGCATTTACTAGAAAGGTTAAGGTTAAGTCCTCAGGGGTTGGGGCACTCAACTTAATAGTATGAAACTATTTTCTAATATGGATTTAATCTTTCAGACTCCCCTGTTAGTTGCATTAAAAGCCACCCATCATCAGCTTCTCACAAACCTTATAGTTACACATGTCCTTGGGTCTCTACATTCTCATCAGTCTATAATCTAAGCCACTTGTGAAGTCTTCTTTTGACCCACTGGACCTTTTGTGCCTTTTTTATCTAAAGCTCTTTGCCTTCCTCACTGCCTAGGTGGGTGGGTCTGCCCAACCCCCTTTCCTTTCTTCTCCAGTGATTTTTAAAGTATCCATCCATGAATCAAGAGTCATTGTTACACTCTCATTTTTCAGGTTTCTTTTTAATAGGTTTATCCCCCTTAGAGGTATCTATATGTTATTTCCACTCTACACCATTGTCTAGATTCATGTACAATAGCACCACACCAAAAACATATTCTCCTATCCACATCCTAGGCACCTAATTTGGGCAGTTACTCTATTACTCAAAAGTAATACCACAATTAGTCATCCAAAGTTACTCAATTAAGATAAGAAAGAGAGCAAAAATGAACAAAGCAGCCTCACTACCATGAACTGTCTCACCACCTAAATGAGTATGACAGATATGTAAGCAAAAGAGCAATTATAGTACTGTAAAGAATAAAATATTATAACCATGAATAAGGGAGCATTTTTTTAAAATGACACCTTCTTGAAATATAAGTAGAAATTTGCCAAGTTTGCCTTTTTAGCCATATAAAAATAGAGGAATATGCATAGTTCAATGACCTTTAATAAGCTAAAGCGTTATGAGATAGGGAACCTGAACAAAGTTGGTGGAAGAGAGTGTCAAGAGACACTGTGAAATAAGAAATAACGTAACTCAGAGGTCACATGTGAGGGATGAGATCAGGATGGGGTAGAGTCATATATGATTGCCAGGTTTGATACCTGAGTGATTACAATACTACTAATGTCAATAAAAAAAGTCAGCCAGAGAAAATGATTTTGGAGCGAAGATGATGTATTTTTCTTTAAGTATGTTCAAATTGAAAAAAAAGGCATATGATATAAGAAAAGCAATCTAATAGGCAGTTGAAAGTGAGACTGATATTCAGATGAGTAGTTTGTGACTGAGACAAATTTAAACCATGTGCATGAAAGTGATCGTTTTAACCATGGAAGTTGATAACATCTCCAAGGAAAAAAGAGAAGCAAAGAGCTAAATGCCAAACATTGGCATTTCATAGATCATGGTGCACTGACAACCTCAATGGAATATCTGACAAAAAAATTAAATTTAAAAACCTGTTATTGGGGGCCTCCCTGGTGGTGCAGAGGTTAAAGTCTCAGCACTATCAAGCTATATGCAGCCACTGTGGCATGAGTTCAATCTCCAACCAGGGAGTGACCCTCATGGCACAACAGACCTCTCTTGTCTTACCCAACGCTCCCCTCAGCAGTGGATTCAGTAGATCAGCCTGTCCTACTCCCCATTCTTTCTTTGATGAGTCCTCTCACCACTCAACACACATCTCTGGCCTATATCCCAGTTCTTGTATGCACAAATAAATAAAATTAACTCTTAAAAAAAACTGTTATTGATGACCAAAAGGAAGAATAGAGCCTAGAGCAGCAATCTGACAGCAGAACTGGTCTGAAAGTTGTAGTCCCAGTCCTATCATTAATTATGTGGTCTTGATCAAGTAATCACCTCTCTCTTCCCATCCCCTGGTTTCAGATTTTTCACATGTAAAAAACTGCATTAGACTTGGACCTAAATCACTTCTCCCTCCAAACTAACACTTATTCTTAGAATAACAAAGGACATATTCTAATGAATGGGGAAATAATTTTCTTTAAAAAGAATGACATAAAATCTCACCAGTTATTCATTATGTTTCTGCTATGTATGCAAAGTACTATGCTAACCATTGTAGAAGAAAAATGAAGTAAAGTGGAAGTAAAATAGGAAAATGAAACAATGAAGATAAAATCCCTGCTTTCAAGGAACTTGCAATTTGTTTAAACCTACTGGCCTCAATTTCAGTGAATCCAAAGTAAATCACAATTCAGCTGTCAGACTTAGGTATCAGTTTAGTTGGATGAGGGACAAGCACGTTAAATTGAGCTCTTATACAAAATTGTAATTTTTCCTTTGATCTGAAAAAAATCTCTATTGTTGTTTCAAGTATTATGCTAAGGGAAAAACAATGACGTAATGTAATACATGAACTATAAATTTAACGTACCTCCATAAAGCAATTTTGAAATGAATGTCTGATTCAGAACATTTATTGAAGAACAGGCTGTGAGACTGCACCAGTGGACTATGGTGCAGGACTATGGGTGCTTTGCTGGTGGGTGCCCTACAATGATTACGCCCCAAAGGGGAAATCTGCTATTTCCAAAATACTACAAGGATGTAAACCAACAGTACTTGAATAAAAAAAAATTTTAAAACATTTTGTAGAACCAAGTGCTAGGTTCTAAAGAAACGATTCATATTAATTTGGTCTTTCTCTTCATAAAAGTGTATAATTTAAAATAGAGATTAGGCAAACACAAAGTTACCATGAGAAAAAAATAAAAAGTGGTCTGGACACAAAGCACATTGAAACATGAAATTGAACTCTGTAGTTTAACAATCAACTTTTGTAGTCAACTACTCTCCAAAATTCTGACTTCCTGAAAATATCCTATACTTAGTTCTCCTAATTCTTCATTCTACATCTAACCTATCTGTTACTCTTTCCTTGCTTCCTCTCAAACTCCCTTTCCATCATCTGTAAGTTCTACCCCTAAACCACTTAAAAGAATTCTCCCACCACCTCCCTGTCTTAAGTGAAACTTATTGGGGTCCTCCCTATCAAAAGTAGACAGCTTATTATTCTATATCTCATGTGCTGTGAGACCTGATGTAGTGGATCTCTCCTGACACATTGATGCTACTTTAAGTGATTGCTTTTCTACCATAAAGCAAAAGGTTATTCATCTATGCCACTCTGTAATCTTCCTTATTAATATAATCATCTGCTGAACTCCCATTTTACCTAATTAAGTGAATATATTGACATTTAGTTTGCAGTCTTTTCTACTCCTACTGCCTCCTTGATAACTTCATCTTCCATT
Organism: Galemys pyrenaicus; assembly: GCA_019455555.1. Taxonomy (NCBI): domain Eukaryota; kingdom Metazoa; phylum Chordata; class Mammalia; order Eulipotyphla; family Talpidae; genus Galemys; species Galemys pyrenaicus. Next base: position 130,294 of record JAGFMF010012157.1, on the reverse strand, counting down.
TGACATCCAACCCAGCAAACTGACTTCAAATTTTCTTAACCACCTTATGTGGAACAACATCCATTCGCCTCTACCTTGGTTACTCATTCCCTGGCCATATTTTGGGCCTTCATTATCATCACACAACTGAAATCTTAAATGCCAGTGTTCGAACTCTGACCATAGCTCCCAGGCTTTCAGTTTTGTCACTCCATTATTGGTAGGACACCAGTCCTTCGATCTGAGTAAATCTTCTCAGCCTTTGGTTCCTCCTTTTTCTCCCAATTTGTTAAATTCTTCATAGATTTACTCTTAACCATTGCTTTGGTAGCATCCTCAACATCCTTATCCCATTGTTCTTCTAAACATTTGTTCTATCACCCCCAACTTTATATCAGTTTAAACATTTGCATCTTTTTTCTTTTCTACACACAGGCTGCTGAGCACTAGTACAATAAATCACACCATTTTATGTACCAGGATCATTAAAATCCACCCTCTCCAACTTCAGGTGGGGCTTCAGTCCCTCCTTGGTCAGATTTCTTTCACATTCCCCAGAGCCACTATTCAAATTTTCGCCAATATTTAGAAGTCCTGAGCCCTAGTGAGGCCCTCTTCTTCTCAATAGACAACATTGTCTTTCTATTCAGTCAGGAAAGTTAAGTCTCTCAGGAATGAACAATTTCTTTTTTTTATTTTAAGATTTTTTTCCTTTATATATATTTGACATCAATTGTAATCCCCATGTATTCCCCATCACCATATCACCAGTGCACCATCACCTCAGTCCCCTGTGCTCCCATC
>JAGFMF010012157.1:103800-118841 GCA_019455555.1 Galemys pyrenaicus | reverse complement strand
ATAGATAGATAGATAGATAGATAGATAGATAGATAGATAGATAGATAGATAGATAGATAGATAGATAGATAGATAGATAGATAGATAGATAGATAGATTTTCTCCATGGACTTAAGGTGAGCTAAGTAAAAGATCAAAAGATCTAAGGTAACTCCTGAATTAAACAATTGAAATCAAAACTCATATATTCACACTTTTACTTGTCACCTCACCTTCACCATACAAACCCTAGTTAAGAATGATAGAATACAGTTTTGGTAGATGCTGCTTTCAGAGGCAAGTGTTCTCAAGGAAACTGAAAAGGAAAAGTGGTCAAGGAGTAAAACTATTGAATGCCTTTTATGTGTAAAGCTCAGAATTTCTAGAGGAACCACAAAAGAACCTTCAGAATTTCAAACTTGAGAAAACACCATACTCTTGCCCAGACAATGGGACATTTACTAATTTGTGCATGTAAGGAGTGGGTTAAATTTTATCTGCACTGCTATCATAAAAATGGACAGCTAGTACATTAGCCTGGTGATATACTTCTCATAAATTGGTCTTAGAAATTTATAAGCCTTTTCTCATTCTATATTTTGGAGAAATACAAGCCTTGTCTAAACACAAAACTGACAGAACCAAAGTTAACTTTCTCCATCAATGAGCGGATTTCAGGATTAGAAAGGATTTTTTTCATTCCATATTCTCTTTTATCTATTTTGATTACAGAGGCATAGGACAAATGAAACAAACAAGTTTACTCCCTGAGTAACAAGCTATAAAGGCCAACTCATAAATTCCCCACCTTCAATGCATACTTCACTCGGACTGCTAGTAGTAGATTACCTGGAAAAGGAGAGAAAGTTCAGAGGGAGAAGAAACTAGAGACTTGAGAAATAATATGAGTACAGGGTAGCCTCAAACATTAGCATTGGAGCTATAGGTTTAGTTTCCTACTTACAAAACATGCCTGAGTTTTAAGCTTTTATATTTGCTTTATCTTCCTTTGGGTTTAATTTTCAATAATGGTCATTCAGAACGTTCCATCATATTTATACTTCTAAAAATAAACAACTAAAGGGTTTATTTTGTGTACACTTGGACCACAGATAAATGAAAAGCAGCCAGCCCCTAGGGTATTTACAGACAGGGATGAACATCATAGGGCAACAGTTTTGAAAGAAAATTGTTCAGGTTACTGCTGTTTCAAGAAAGCCTTTCTTTGATCATTTCTTGGAGATTTGTTATACATTGTTAGCTTCATATGTAGTTTAACTGGTGAGAAAAAACATACACTCATGAGAAGTTAACTATAGAAACTACAAAATAGTTATCTCTGACATATCACGTATACCAGATTTGTGATGTAAACAAATTAACTATTATCATGAGTTTATAAGAAGAATCCAAAGTCCCGTAACCTAACTCTTTCAAGGAAACCTGTCCCTAAGCAATCCCATACAGATATATTTGATATTTATAATATTCTAATTTTTCTTTATAGTAAACTACATCCTTGGACATGAACTTCCAAATTATTTTTCCTTTCAATTTAAAACAAACTGCTTAGAAGAGAAAATGGAAAATACCCTGGTTTAATAAGAGAGGAATATTTTTATAATACCATGTTCATCTTTAGATACAGAAGCTACATGAATATAGCAACAAACATCTTCTATCAACCTTGGTCTGTTTTATAAGTTGCCTCCCTGGGAATGTAAAATTGAAAGGAAGGCTGCAGAAAGAGGCATAAAATCCAATAACTAGCCCTAAATCTTTCAGTAAAATTTTGAAGTCCCATCACAACCTAGATCTGTGCTTTAGGTTGCTAAAATCCCATGACGCTTCTGGACTGCTCCTAAAGTCATTAACTTTCCTTTCAATCTTATTATTTCAGCTTAGGCATCATCTGATATTATACCATAAGAAGCACTGACCACTAACCAGGAACATTTGTGAAGTATACTGTAGTGCCAGAAAGAGGTATGGCTCTGTTTTATAAATGAATCTTGCTTTTCAACTTGCAAATTACTTTAACAAAATAATTTCATCATCTGTACTAAAAAGTAATTACATTTATGGTTATTGCTAGTTTATATTAATCAATACCCGATTTGTTTAGTGCTAAGATAGCTCTGACCATCCTGTTACACTTGTTAACCATAATTGTGGTTACACATCTTACCACACTCCTGAGTCATTACTCTTCTTCCCCTCCAGACTATGAGCTGCTTGAAGGCAGTAATGGAGGCTAGGCATCTCTGTATCCATTTAGTGTGTCTCATTATTGGCGAATCATAAAAAATTCCCAAAAATGTATGCGAAACTATTCTGGAAAGTACATAGCAGAACATAGTAAGGGTTGATGGTGGTAGGAAGGACATATGGTAATAATCTTTTTTAAAAAGTTATTTTTCTATTCTATTTTTCTCAGATTTCATTAGTTTGACAGTCATTTACATAAGTATAATATTTTGTGAGTACAACTTCACACCTCCATATGTGCACAGGCTTCACTCATCCAAAATTATCTAATACCTTTCTTTTTAAAGTGTAGTTCTTTTCTTAAAAGGCCTTTATTAAAAATCTCAACACCACCATCTAGTGTCTGACCCAGGGCTAGCAAAACGAACAAAATAGTTTCTCTTTCTTCCACAATTACACCAGGGTTCAGAGAACCAATGGTGAAAGAGGCAGACCACCAGAAAGCAAACTGAGAAATGATGTAGAGGTTGGAAATAATAAACTCATTTTCTCTAGGATCTTAGATAATCACCTTCAGAGTGATTCATCTTCAATTTTTTATCATATATCAACAGTTCACGATGGAAAATAATATTACGTCTTAATGAACGGGAAAAAACAAATTACTAGACAGGATGGACAGATAGAAAGATGGATAGATAGCACAACCTCACTGGAAATATAATTGTTAGCAGTAGTAAATTGGGGAAGATATGTCCAACCTACAACCACTATCATAACTGCCTGGTTCTGTAGCTCTAGAGCAGATATGAAATCAGTCCCTCTGTTCCTAACAGTTCTTGCATACTTAAGCAGTATTTCCACCTTACAAATCCCAACTGTTGGAAATAGCAGTCTCATTTTTCTCTAGGATCTTAAGTAATCACCTCAGAGTGATTCATCTTCAATTTTTTATCATATATCAATAGCTCCTGATGGAAAATGATACTATTTCTTTTTTTAAGATTATTTATTTATGCTTACAAGAACTGGGGTTTCTTAATGAAAGGGAAACATATGGAATGAATAGTCAGGATGAAGACAGAACTCTTTTAACTGTTTGACTAGGTAGTAAACTTTATATAAAAGGCCAACAAATCAGACTTCACTCAAATACTATACACCATATTATATTTCCATGAGCTGTCCCCACCTTCTTAAAGGATAAAAGAATTTCAAAGAGTATTTAAAAAATCACTACTTTCACACTATCTGATCCTTAGCTCTCTCTGATCAGAACTTGTTAACTGCCCTGATTGAGTTCCCTGATACAGCTGAACTATGCTAGACCAAGTAACAACCTCCTGCTGTAAAAGAGATGTCTACATATTGTTAAACAGTAAAGTTTTAAATGTCCTTCTGGGAAAGAGCATAAAAATGACCAAGTACAAAAATTTCCTCAACTATGAAGCTATTCCACCTAGTTTTGCTACATCTTTCCTCAGATCCTTAATTTGTGGTGCATATTTCGGAAACGTATTTCACCTGTATGGATTTGTCCTTATTAAAATAACTGGGTAGCTTCTAAAATTTCCCCAGATTTGTGTTATTTACCATAGCTAAATCATGGAAAGAACCTAAGGGCCCCAAAACAGATATGTGAATCAAGAAATGGTGTTTATATATACAATGGAATATTACTCAGTGATCAAAAAAATATAAATTCATGCCACAAATGGCATTTGTGGCAACATGGATGGATCTAGAAGGGATAAGTCAGAAGGAGAAAGATAAATATAAAGTAAATATAAATATATATTTATAAAGTAAAGATATATATAAAGATTTATATTTAAAAAGTAAAGATAAATATAAAGAATATAAAGTAAATAAACTAAGAGTCAGATAAAGACAAACTTAAAAATTAACTCTTGAAAGCTGACTACAGAACTGAAGCATCCAGAGTAGGGAGAGATGATGGATAAGAATAAAGAGGTAAAAAAGTACAATGGACTATGGTAGTGGGCTATGGGTGATTTGGTGGTAGGCATAATATAATGGCAATACCTGATGGGGGTATACAAATATAACCTCAATATAAATTTTAAAATAATAAATTTTTTAAAAATAACAGTTCTAGTCTTGTAGTCTAGAATTCCAAGTCACTTCTAACTCATTAAAAAAATTTCTCCAGCTTTGTTGTTGTAGTTCTAAATAGTCAACTATGTTCTAGATTAAGATTCTCCCCAAGTATAGTTAGATTCATTAATAACAAATTTGAATACTTACCCTAGCTATGAGCATCACCACCATGTTACATAGAAAGCCCACTTCCTGCGGGAACCAAGCATTTTCTCTCAGATTTATTCTCCAGGAAAATTCAATGATCTTCCAATAGATACATAGATAGATGATTGATAGATACATACATTCATACATACATATGTATGCATATATATACATAGATATCTAGGTAATTTTAATTTATGAAACTACTGTTTTTAAAGCAAATTTCTGATTGAAAACAATCTACCATAAATATTTACGGAATGATCCTGGAGTAATATCACTTAAAATAAGACAGAACTGTTTTAACTAGGTTTTGAAGATTAGGAAGTACATCCGAGAAACAGGGATAGAAAAAGAAAGGGAAAAGAGTTTTCTGGGTGCCTATAGGAGCCAAACTCTTTCCTGGGGACAAGATGCAGTTGAATCCCTTTTCATTTCCCCCACTACCTTTGCTTCTTTTTGTGGTTAAAAAGTATACATAACTATGCTAGACAATGAAACTGTAAGTTATGGTCTGGTGAAAATTGACAAGATTTTTATATTACAAGATTTATGTGTGTGTGTGTGTGTATATATATATGTATATATATATATATTGTAGGCATCGAGCAGACATTCCTAGAGAAACATGGATGGAGTTGGAAATCTGACAGTATCTTCAGCCAGTAATAATACATGCAATCACACTATTGATGACTTCCGCAATCAAGTATATTCTACATTGTATTCTATGATCTCCGTTGTGGGCTTCTTTGGCAATAGCTTTGTTCTCTACGTCCTCATAAAAACATATCATGAGAAGTCAGCCTTCCAAATATACATGATTAATTTAGCAGTAGCAGATCTACTGTGTGTATGTACGCTGCCTCTACGTGTGGTCTACTATGTTCACAAAGGCATTTGGTTCTTTGGTGACTTTTTGTGCCGCCTCAGCACCTACACCTTGTATGTCAACCTCTATTGTAGCATCTTCTTTATGACAGCTATGAGCTTTTTCCGATGCATTGCAATTGTTTTCCCAGTTCAGAACCTCAATTTGGTTACACAGAAAAAAGCCAAGTTTGTGTGTGCTGGCATTTGGATTTTTGTTATTTTGACCAGTTCTCCATTTTTAATGAATACAACTTACAAAGATGAGAAAAACAATACCAAGTGCTTTGAGCCTCCACAGAACAATCAAACTAAAAATAATCTTTTGATCTTACATTATATATCGTTGTTTGTTGGTTTTATCATTCCTTTTGTTATTATAATTGTCTGTTATACAATGATTATTTTGACCCTACTAAAAAATTCAATGAAGAAAAATCTACCAAGTCGTAAAAAAGCCATAGGAATGATCATAGTTGTGACAGCTGCCTTTTTGATCAGTTTCATGCCATATCATATTCAGCGCACCATCCACCTTCATTTTTTATACAATGAAACTAAGCCTTGTGACTCTGTCCTTAGAATGCAAAAATCAGTGGTCATAACCTTGTCTCTGGCAGCATCAAATTGTTGCTTTGATCCTCTCCTATATTTCTTTTCAGGGGGTAACTTTAGGAGAAGGCTGTCTACATTTAGGAAACATTCTTTGTCCAGCATGACTTATGGACCCAAGAAGAAGGTCTCTCTGCCAGAAAAGGGAGAAGAAATATGTAATGAATAGTTTTTATCCATCTAGTACAAATCAGTGAAAAATTCCCCAAACAAGTATTTTCTCAAGTCATTTACAATAAAAATTAGTATTGCCATCAATAAATTTCAAATAACTAAATGTGTGCCTATAAATCTATCTCATTTATGCATCTACCTTAAAGAGGTATGTTACTTGTTAAAAGTTCATTCCACAACTATGAACTAAATTATAATCTGTTTTGATCATTCATTCAAAGGTAGAGAATACTTAGATTTTAGCACTATAAAAAAATGAGCCTGAGATCAAGGTTTTCCCCTAAAATAAGGATGATAAGAACTAGCCTTTTTAAGTTATAAAATTAGCAAATGGTTCTCAACAATCCTAATATATCCTTTTGCATATATGCCATCAGATGAGAACTGGATATAACCCAGGAGCTATACCAAATGTCTTGTCATCCTTGTCCTTTACAGTATTGACTGACTGGGCAAAGTAAGACCATTTATTCCAAAAGAGAATATGCAAGTGCTAAGACAGCGTAATACTCAGACAAATGGTATAAAGGAAATGTATTATCTGGAAACAGGAAGATAAACGTGGGCAAATACCAGCTTGTACCTAATTTTCTCTTTCTTCCTCCTCAAAGCCCCCAAAGAGAATGGTGTTTTCATTCCTCATTCTTATACAGTCTCATAAGGAATTCTCTCTGTACAAACATACAATCCTTCCTTTAGAAATCAGACTACTGACACTCCTATATACGAACAGAACTAATTTAAATTTATCTTTTAAAAAATGAAAAAGTGGTCTACTTTTCTAAAGGAATTATTATAGGGATCAAAACTGTCTACAATGGATTTCTGAATAAAAATTTGAATATTGATATAACAAATTATTTTAAGAATACCGATATTTATGCAAATTATATAAGAATTGTTATGGTATGCATTATAAGAGGAATTTAATTATAAATATCATTTTATACTTTTTACTTTTATATTGGCATGTTGTCAGGAATATCAAGGATATGTTTACATTGGTGTTTAATCACTTCTTGGCCTTTTGCTAAGTTCAAGTATATAATGGTGTTTATATTACAGTAGAAGCTTTGTCTTAAAACAGCAACAACTTAATTATGGCTGAAATATAATATTCATGGCAAGTTTTTGCCAAAGTGTGGCCTGTTCTTTAATTCTGTGTTTTAAAAGATACATTACCACAGAAGAAATAAGTAATAATAATGAAGAAGAAGCAAAGCTATGAAAGGACAAGTTCTATCAGAATCTGCCACATTTCACTTCTGAAGTTACAGTCCCTTGGGGAAAAATTCACAAAAAAGACCTCTAAGCTATAGTGATAACTCACATCCATTTATTTTTATTTACATACCTGATATTTGGCAGTACCTGTACTTTTACCTAATACCATTTTTCCTTGCTTGAGACAACGACCAAACACATTTTTTGTAAATGTCAGTCTTGTTTGCGGTGGTGGATGAGAACATATATTTGTAGAGGTGTGAATCTGTACCACTGAAACATACAGTATTGTAAATCAGTGTTACCTCAATAAACATCATTATAAAAATAAAAAAGTCTTTATCATTTACTGAGATTTCTGCTCTTGAATCAATATAGTGTGGTGAAAGAACTGGATGGAATATGTTCCATCCATGAAACATGGAAACCAGAATAGTTGGATGCTAATCTAGGCTCTATTACATACTAGTGTTGTAACCTAGTAAATGACATGAACTCTGATCCTCAGCTTCCTCATTTGTAAAATAGAATACCAACACATTGTCTTCATTTTCTTACAAGGCACTTTTGAAACTCTTGATGTTTTTACAGACAGACACTTATTTGTCAGCATATATATGCTAAAGCTTTACCCTAAATTGTCTGATCCAATTTTAAAGAATTTTAAATGTTTTTTACTTAAATATTGATATTTACCACATAGAATCTCAATTTTGAAAAAATTAGGAAAAAATGTGGCCATGATTAAATTCTATGGTACATCCAAGAATTTTGTTGCTTATCCCTTATTTGGTTCCCCTACATTCTTCCTATAAGTGAAACCATCTGATTTTTTTTTCTTCTGGATTAATAATGAACTTAATAATCCTTTCCAGCTCCATCCATGTGGCTGTGAATGGCATGAGTTTATCTTTTTTGATTGCTGAGTAATATTCCATTGTGTATATATACTATTCTTCTGCATCCAGTCATCTATTTTTGGGCATTTGGGTTGTTTCTATATCTTACCAATTGTAAATAGTGCTGTAATAAACATATGGGTGCAGGTATCTTTTTTAGTGAATGTTTTTGTGTTCTTTGGGTAGATTCCTATAAGTGGAGTTGCTGGTTTATATGCTATCTCCATTTTTAGTAGCTTGAGGAACCTCCACACAGCTTTCCATAGTGGCTGGACCAGCCAGAATTCCTACCAGCAGTGTAGGAGAGTTCCTTTTTCTCCAATCCTTGCCAACATTTGTTGTTGCTTGTTGTTTTTTTTTAATATGTGCCATAGTATCTCATTGTGGTTTTGATTAACATTTTTCATATACCTGTTGGTAATTTGCATTTCCTCTTTGGAGAAGCTTATTTATTCTATAAAGCCTTCAGGCTTTTGCCTATGTTCTCACTTCCACTCTCAGCTCCACATTTTTTCACACCGAAATATACTTAAATCACCATACTTGAATATCCAACAAGTTTACCACAAATTCGTTCTTTAAAGTCACCTGTATTTATAACCTACACCAAACTATTTAGTATGTAATTTTTTGTAGAATATTTCCATATTGGTTAGTATTTTCTCTCAAAATGGAATCTTCTCTTTTGTGGCATTATCAGTTCCTTGAGGTTGAAAATTATGCCTTTAAATTACAATACGTAACACTTAATAAGTTTTTGCTCAGTTTTAACTGCTTTATCTATATTAATTTGTTTAATGCTTACAACTACCCTGTGAAGTAAGTAGCGATATTATCCCTATTTTGCTGATTTTAAAATTGAAGCCTAAGTTAATTTACCTGCCCAGTATAAGACAACCGAAAAACATCAGAACCAGGGTTCAAACCCAGTCAGTCTGACTCCAGATTCATGTTCTTAATTTGCTATCTACTGGACCATTTTCTACCTTAGAAATGTAAGGAGTAAAATTAGAGTTTACTGTATTTTAAAAATAGATTTAATTAAACTACATGTTTAAATGTTTTTTTTATCTTTTTATTGAGTTAATACTGGTTCACATCATAGAAGTGTAAGATCCCCACCTTTAGGCATTGTTACCATAGTGCACCCTCCCAACCAAAGAATTCATAGTCCACCCCCATAGATCCTTGCACTCCCTCCCTTCGATGTTCCCATCTCTCCCCTTCTCCCTTAAATGTCTTTATTACATAAACACATGAACCATGAACTAAATCCTATGATGTTGTTTGGAAGAACATCTTAATAATATTGTGTAGCACCGAAAAACATTGACATTAGAAGAACTTTCATGGTTAGCCCTACAGCACTAACATTCCATAGTCATCCTTTCAAACCTAGTCAGCTAGCCCAGCTTTCCTTCATTATACACTTACATTTTTATTTTGGTCAGCCTTTATGACTTCAATATATCAAAAACAATAATTTAGGATCTTAATTTTTTTAATTTATATATATATATATATTTGACATCAATTGTAGTTCCCATGGAATTCCCACTACTATTTTACCAGGGCACCGCCACCTCAGTCCCTTGTGCTCTTTCTGCTTTCATACCAATCCCTCTCCCCAACCCCACAAAGTTCCTCATTCATTCTTCTGTTGATTTTAGTTTTAGTACTTCTTGCAGTATTTTTTGGAGTGGGGGTTTGGTCATGCTGAATTTCTGGAGTTTCTGTTTGTCTTAAAGTCCATATTTTTTTTCATATATGAAGGAAAGCTTTGCAGGATAAAGTATCATTGGTTGGCATTTGTTGTTCTTTCATTCTCTCCTTGCCCATAGTGTTCCTTCAGAGAAGTCTGATGTTAGCCTGATTGGTTTTCCTTTATAATTTATCTGTTTCTTTCCCCTTGTCAACTTCATTATTTTCTCCTTGGATTCTTGGGAGCTTTAGTAGTATGTGTCTTTCTGTAGTTCCCTTTTCATCATAGAAATTTGGAATGCATTTCACTTCTTGTATTTCTATTTTCATTTCCTGTTTTAAGCTTGGAAAATTCTCTTCGATTATCTCCTTGAGTAGGTTTTCATTTCCTTTATCTTTCTCCTCCCACTCCTATAATTCTTATAATTCCTACCTTGATAGTGTCAGAGAGTTCTCGGAGCATTTCTACATTTTTTTTCTTTTGCACTTCTCTTTCCTTTTCTGTTGTGATTTTTTTTTAATTTCTGTGTCTTTGAGAGTACTAATTCATTCTTCCATTTTGTTCATTCTGTTTTCATTGCTTTTCTTACTTTCCTGCATTTCTTTAACTTCCTTCTTTAGGGACTTGTTTTCATTAACTGAAGAGTTCATTAATTATTTTTATCATATCATCCTCTTTCCTTTCATATTCTTTCAGTTTTTCAATTATGATGATTTTAAATTCTCTTTCTGGTAGAATGAGCAGTTTTTCCATGTCATTGTTGTTGGGTTCTTGTATTTGGTTTTCTTTTTGTGGTGTGACTTTCCCCTGGGGGCTTAGTTAGTTATTTATATTTTTTCTTCTCCCTGTTGTCTGTTTTCTAATTTGTTCTATTCATTGGGACACTGTTGCTGGTATTGGCAGGCATCTCTTAGGAGTGTTCCCTTTGGGATATCAGGAACGGGGAGTCAGGTAGCGTTCAACACTGTTTTGTCTTATGAAATTTTAGATGTGTCAGTGTTTTCCAGTTTCTTCCAATCTTTATCCTCTCTTTTCCTTTATCCTGAGCTCGGTGTTCCAGGTTTGTGGGTGGGGGATGGGGAAAGGGGTCGGGGTTGATATCTCCCGTCCCCCCTTTCCCTGTGGCTCTCACCTTTCCCCTGCTTCTGTTGAGTCATCAACTGTGTCCAACCTGTTTTTATCTTGTCAGGAAGTTGCTGTAATTTATCCTTTATCAGTCATATTTACAGATGACTTTATTCCTGGGGTCTTTTCACCTCCTTGTTGGTTCTCACTTTCTCTCTATTTCTGCTTAATCTGCTTTCTCTCAGTTCCAAATCTCAGGCAGGGCAAGAGGTTTGGTTGGTGCACATGCCCCACTGCTCGCCTCTATCTGCTTAACCTGCTTTTTCCCAGTTAAACTCAGATGTCTGTGGGGTACCTGATAAGTAGCTTCTTGCTTTGTGGTAATGGCATCCAGCATGTGCTCTCCCACCACTCCAGCAGTTCCCCTGGTTGCAAGGCCCTTTCTCAGAGTCCAGATATCAGGTGTGTGGGAATCCTAGCCCTGGGGCACCTTCCAGCTCACCGGTGTCTGCTCAAATTGCCTTCTTAGTGTTCCATATAGAGTTTTCATGGGACCGCTAGCCCAGAACTCCCTGTTCTGTGATGATGGCACCTGGCAAGTCTAGGATCTTAATGTTTTATATTTTTACTTTTCTGCTTTATAATTTTTTAAATTAAGATGATATTGGTTTACAACACTGTATATGATTGAGAAATATAGTATCCCACCATTTCAGATATATGATACTGCACCACACCCACCACCAAAGGCACCCATAGTCCTCCCCCATACTCCATTGGCTCCCCTACACCATGTACTCTATACCTCCCCCACTGGTAGCCTCAGTTTTACAGTAGGGTTTCTATGGTTTGTTTTTGTCTGAACCTTTGTTCTGTTTCTTTATATCACACATATAAACCATACCATCCAGTATTTGTCTTTCTCCTTCTGACCTATCTTACTTACCATAACCTCCTCCAATTTCATATCCCTCATTGAAAATGTCTTGACTTCATCTTTTTATAGTTGAGTATTCCAGTGCGTGTTTGTGTGTGTGTATGTGACATCTTAATCCAGTTATCCGATTTTGGGCATTTAAGTTGTTTCCATAACTTGGCTATTATAAGTAGTGCTGCAATAAACAGGAATACAAATATACCTCCAAATTAGTGTTTTTGTATTATTCAGAAGCATACTGAAGACTGGATTTGCTAAATTATACAGCAGATCAATTATGGATTTTTTAAGATTTATTTATTTATGCATACAAGAACTGGGGTACAACAGGCCAGAGGTGCAGAGGGTGAGAGGAGTCACCAGAGACAGAGTGGAGAACAGAACAAGCAGATTGACTGAAATATACTGCTGAGGGGAGCAGCAGACAAGACAGGAGGTCTGCTGCACCATGTGGGTTAGCTCCCTGGCCAGGGATCCAACTCTTGCTGCAGTGGCTGCGGATAGCTTCATAGTGCTGAGACTTAATCCTTTGCACCACTAGGGAGGCCCCAATTATTGATATTTTGAGAAACCTTCATAATCTTTTTCCATAGGGGCTTGTACAGTATAAATACCCACTAACAAAACAAAACTATTCCTTTTCCCCACGCCCTCAGCAACATTTGTTGTTTCTGGACTTTTTGACATGGACCATTCTCACTGATGTGAGGTAGAATCTCACTGTGATTTTGATTCACATTTCCCAGATGTTAAGTAATGATGAGCATTTTTTTCATGTGCCTATTGACCACCTGTATATCTTCTTTGAAGAAATGTCGTTTTACCACTTCTGCCCATTTTTTTTTCTATTGGATTCTTTCTTTTCTTTTTGTTAAATTAATATATAAGGGGTTTTCATAGGTTCTGGATATTAGCCCTTGTCAGCTATATGGTGTGCAAATATTTTCTCTAATTGGGTAGGATATCTTTTTATTTTAATAGTAATTTATTTTGATACCCAATAGATTTTTAATTTAATATCCTCTGATATGTTTCTTTTTTTTATTTTTCTTGCTGTTGGAGCCAATTCCTAAAGACATCACTGGAGCCAGTATCGTATTTTACCAGTTTTCTGCTATGGATTTTATGGTTTCTGGTCTTATATTCAAGTATTTAAACAATTTTTACTTAATTTGTATATATTGTGAAAAAGTGGTCTAGTTTCATTTTTCTGCTTATGGCTGTACTATTTTCCCAGCACCATTTCTGAAAGAGACTTTCCTTTCTTCATTGTATACTCTTGACTCCTTTATTGTAGAATATTATCTACAAAAATGTAGAGTTATTTCAATGTTCTCAATTCTATTCCATTGGTTTGTGTGTCTATTTTTATTCCAAAAGCCTATTTATCTTATTACTACAGGCTTATAGTATAATTTGAAAACTTGGAATGTGATACTTCCATTTATCCTTTTTGTGAGGGTTGCTTTGGCTATTCAGGTCTCTAGTGCATCCATGTAAATTTCAGCAATGTTTGTTCTATTTCTTTAAAGAATGCCATTAAAACTCTGATAGGGATTGCACTGAATCTATATATTAATTTGGATAACACCATCAATTTAATAATGTTATTTTTCCAATCTATGAATAGTGAAGATCTTTCTATTTCATTGTATCTTTTTCTATTTTTATTAACACAATGTATTATATTTTTCACTGTACAATTTCTTCACCTTTTATTACTAAGTTTCACCTAGATGTTTAATACTTTTTGTTGATATAGTAAATGAGATTATTTTATTGATTTCTTTCTCCTCTAAGTCCTTTTTTGCATATAGGAACACAGCTGGGTTGACTTTGTAACTTGTCAATTTAATGTACTGATATATTTTTTCTAATAATAGAGTCCCTAGGGTTCTCTAACAATATTATCCTGTAATCTGGAAATAAGAATAGTTTTACTTCTTTCCCAGTTCTCATTCTTTTATATCTTATACTCTTACCTGATTACTCTAACTAGGTGAATAGCAATGATGAAAGAGAAAATCTTTGTATTCTGCCTGATCTTAGAGGAAATGATTTCAGATATTCACCACTAAATATGTTAGCTCTGGATAGATCATATATTGCCTTTATTATTTTGAGCTATGTTCCTTTCACTTGCATTTTCATGTTATTATCATTAATAGATCTTGAATCTTACAAATGCTTTCTCTGTATCATGATTTCTATATTTCCCCTTTTTATTGTGTTGAATTACATTGACCAATTTTCAAATGCAACCCTGAAATAAATTTCACTTGGTCATGACATTTAAAGGGTTGTTGAATTAGATTTGCTAACATTTTGCTGAGTATTTTTGCATCTTTGTTCAGCAAGGATATTGGCTAGGGTGTCTGCTTCATCATTGCCTGGTGAGGCCAATGGGGCATGTCCCGTGACATGATAAACAGTCACCTGCTTCTGATGCCCCAGATCCCATAGATCTTTCTATAGGGCCTGGCCCCACAATGGCCGATGCATGACTGTCCAATCATTTAGATTCCACGTGGAAATCCACAATGTCAGGCCCCTGTACACAGTCCAACAATCAGTACAAATTACCAGAGGAGAAGTTTCATGGGCCACCACCATACATACCGCTCGCAGTTCAGCCCATTGGCTGCTCTGTCCTGTCCCTATTTCAAACCAAATAGTGTCTGTTTCTGGGTGTCTGTTTCTGGCCCCGGCTGGAGCTGTCCGTATACCAGGCATCTGCTGGAATCGGTGCTCGCCCCTCCTTGTAGGGACTAGCTTCCCGTTCGGCCTCCACACAGGCTTTTGAAGTTGGTTCCATGCTGACATATGTCACCGGACCAAGAACCTCTTGCAGCTCCACCCTTAAGGGGCTAGTTGACCGGGTACAGCACTTTCTAGGTACGCCCCCCACTTTGCCAAAGTGGGTGTTTGAGCAGTACCACTACGGGGCTTTGTTGTCCAATCCCGTACCCACCCAGCTACTGGGTATGTGGTTCTCACTAGGACCGGAGCTGTGGCGGTTATACTTTCAGTAGCTAGTAAGGCTGCATACACTGCAGCTAGCTGTTTTTCAATTAAGGAATACCTAACCTCGGCCCCCTTCCAC
>JAGFMF010012157.1:69052-103750 GCA_019455555.1 Galemys pyrenaicus | reverse complement strand
CTAGTAAGGCTGCATACACTGCAGCTAGCTGTTTTTCAATTAAGGAATACCTAACCTCGGCCCCCTTCCACAGTTGGGACCAGAATCCAATAGGCTGTCATAGTCTCTCTGATTTCTGCCAGAGTCCCCACCTGAACCCTTCCTGTGTGACATGCACATCCAGCTCACAGGGTCGGGCTGGGTCAAAAACCTGCAAGGCTTGAGCAGCCTTTATAGTCCTTTTGACTGTGGCAAATGCTGTGTCTGCCTCAGCAAACCAATCCCATGTGGCCCCCTTGCGTATCAACATATATAGGGGACCTAGGAGCTGGGCCATGTGAGGTACAAATGCCCTCCAATAACCCAGCAGCCCGAGAAAAGCTTGCAGCTGCTTCACTGTCTCTGGCACATCTCCTGCATTAGCCCATACTGTCCGTACAGCAGCCATTATCCATTCCAACAGGGTGTGATCACCCTGGCCATGCCGCCGGCTGTTCTGCAACCTCTGTCTCAAGGATGGGTGCGAGGGGCCCGCCCTGGTGGCGCAGTGTGTTAAGCAACACACTATGAAGCAAACCGCAGCCACTGCAGCATAAGTTCAATCCCTGCCACCGGCCAGGGTGGGGACCCACATGGCGCAGCAGACCTCTCCTCCCTCGCCCACTGCTCTTCTCAGCAGTGTGTTTCTGTCAATCTGCCTGTTCTGTATCCTGCTCTGTCTGGTGGATTCTCTCACCACCCCCACACCTCTGGCCTATACCCCAGTGCTTGTATGCATAAATAAATAAATCTTAAAAAAAAAGAATGGGTGCAAGGTCACAGAGGCCAGTCTCTCCATCTCTTGCGCTGTACAGATAATTCCATCCACCCCAGGTCCCACAAACGCAGCAACCAGGCTGCCAAGGGTTCCCCTGGTTTCTGGCGGAACTGTTTGCCCAAGTCCACGAGTTCCTTCCGCCTGGGTGTTTGGTCTATAATTTGTAAATTCCTGACCCCCTGGGGCCATAGGCCATTGTTTCATTTTCTGAGTTACCACAGGATGAGCCCAGATTATGGGGCCAACCTCCTCCTCCTCTCCAGAGGAGTCTGGCATTTCTGGAGTCGCAGGCTGGTCTCCCACTACTGGGTGAGACTCAGGCAAAGGGCTAGCTTCCCCCTTTACCTCTTCTGAGGAGTCTGGCGTCTCCAGAGTAATAGGTTGTTTTTTTCCAGACTTCTTCCTCCAGAATCCTCAAACGTTGTCACAGTTCTTGCATCTCATCCTGTAGTTGCTGGACTCTGGACCGTTCCTTCTGCCTAAATTCTCGCAGAGCTGTGAGAAATGCCCATCCCACAGCCCCTGCCACCTCACAAGCATGACATCTATCCAGGTTCTCTTCTATTTTGTACAGGGCCTGTTCCAATTGCAAAGGGAATCCATCTACCTCTGGCCATTCCTGGGGAGGTGTCCACTGGGAGAGGAGGCTGGCTACAGGGTACCATCTGCTCATGGCTGGCCACCCTGTTACCGGGCTGCAGCCGGCAGGAGGAGCGGTCTCTGGCTCCCCTGTAAGTTAGTGTGGCAGTCCTTCCTTAGAAACCTTTTTTGTAGCAGTGTGCTACCTGGATCATAAAATAAACCAATCAGGTGTAAGCTGTGAGTTAATTAGCACCAGGACTCAGCCTCTCAGCACAAGTTAGTAATAGCAGACCCCTCTTGTAAATTACACTTCTTGAATTCTGAAACACACCAAAATAAACCAATCGGGTGCATAGAAAATAAACCAATCAAATGCAAGAAAATAAACCAGTTAGACTGTGGGGGGGGGAACACCTTAAAAGTAAATATAGGGCAGGGTCAAAGGGAGTTTGGGAAGCATTTTAGGAAAAAAAGCAGATTGGGAAGAAAGCTGACGGGAATTTGGAGTGAACTGGAGGAGCAGACACAGAAGCAGCAGCTCAGAAGGAAAAGGGATCCAAAAAAGCAGCAAAAAAAAAAAAAAAGGTCCTGCAGAGGAAGAAGAAAAAACAGTTCCAGCCTTCAAAAAAAGGAGGAAAGCCTCCAGCAGCCGCCCTCTGAGGAGGGAAAAAAACTAGGACTCTGTCCTGGCTATAACACTGACTGGAAGGAGCACTAAAGGCCCTGGGGCCTAGTGTCTCAAAAAGCTGTTTATTAATAATATAAACCAACAACTCACAAAAGCTGTAACACTGGGTGTTCACTAAAACACCGCCTCTGCAGGCCTGTAGTAGGCCATTGCTACTGGACAGTGCTACCTAAAACTAATAACCGGTAACTGCCAATGCTAATGCTGTCCAGATGAAGCAGCCAGCCTCTTATAAATACGTAAGCACTCTCGTTTCCCCCTGTTTATAAATAAACCCCATAACTGTTATTCCTGTAACCTAAAGTCCCTTGCAATTATGCGCGCGGGTAAAAACCCATAAACAGTAACCTGTATCAAGCACTATCCTCTAATAGGCTATAGCCCCTATTGCTATAGCCCTAAATTCTAGTTTGTGGCCTTTTAGCCTTTAGGGGCTTTTAGGGGCTCTCTGGCCTCAGGCCCTCCTCTGGCCCCTGTCTCAATCAAAGCCTCCTCCCCTGCCCCCCTGTTTCAACCCCACAATCCTTCCCCAGGTTTCAAAGGGTTCCATATCCGTCTGCGTTGAACCATCCTGCCATCTACACCATTTGTCTCGCAACCATCCCAGACCGGATAGGAGGTTCATCATCAGTTCAAGCAGTTTCTTTGTCTCCGTCGCCGTCACGCTATCCCTCACACCCCACCGCACCACACCACCACACCGGCATCCCTGAGACACTAGTTTTATACACCTCGTGCGTCAGCCCAGGTGCATCTACTTGCACATGCCCACCCTGGAATGCTCGCAGCACTGCAAGTGTCCATCATCACAGTGGTGGGAGGGCAGAAAGACCTGATCAACCTTTACCCTACAGCAGGTATTCTTTTGAATCAGTGTATTTGTGTCTTTTGGGTATATTCCTAGGAGTGGGATTGCTGGATCATATGGAAGTTCCGTGGCCAGGTAAATAGCAGGCATGGGTGCTGGGGGGCCGGGAGGCTAGCAGGCCTCCCAGCCCCCAGCGCATCTCACCCTCTCGGCTGCTTTCTTTGCTCTCTCTCTGCTGCTTCTGCTGCTGCTGGTTGGTGCTGTCTGACCTGGCGTCCTCATGAAGCCACCCATTTTAAGCCGTGTCAAACCCAGGTGCGTTCACTTGCGCACGCCTACCTAGGAATGCTCGTAGCACGGCAGGTGTCCATCATCACAGTGGTGGGAGGGTGGAAAGACCTGATTTCTCTAACCCTACAATATCATAAGTGTAAAATGTTATTTTTGTTGGGAACATATTCACAAGATGGATGGGTAAATTTATCTTTGATACAATATTATTTGCTGAAAACATAATTTTCATTTTGACTCCTTTTCCTTAAGATTTCTAAAAGACCAAACACTTCATTCTCCTTTTCCAAATTCACATTATCACCTCAAGGTCTGCATTGGACAGATATGAGAATTCTGCTGGCATATAAGAACTCTGGCAACCATATAGGCCCTTTGTTTTTTCTCAACTTATAAACATCTAGGGCTTGGCAAAGTAGTAGAGAAAGAAGGAAGGAGTCCTAGTGACAGACGAAAAGCCATTTGTTCTAGTCCTAGTGATAGGATTTACACTATCACTCCTAGTGATAGGAGTTGCCATTCTTTGAGCTATTGCAATTGAACACTATCTAATCAATCTTTTTTGTATATTTCTACTTTTTAAGGAAATTCTAAAACAAATTAAATCAAATATGGAAATTGCTAGATACGTGGCAATTCTTACTTAAAAGTAAATCTCATTTGGTAGAAATCCTCATAAACATTTACCTGACAGAGAAAGAACTTCCTTACAATCAAGAAATTCACTGTAAAGTGGACCTCCCTGGTGGCGCAGTGGGTTGAGCGACACACTGTGAAGCATCCGCAGCAAAGCAGCGCGAGTTTGATCCCCGGCCAGGGAGGGGACCCACATGGCACAGCAGACCTCTCCTGCCTTGCCCGCTGCTCCCCTCATCAGTGTGTTTCAGCCGATCTGCCTGTTCTGTTCCCCACTCTGATTCTGCTTGATCCTCTCACCTGTACTATACACCCAGCTCTTGTATGCCATTGTAGGGTAAAGGTTGATCAGGTATTTCCACCCTCCCACCACTGATGATGGACACCTGTGGTGCTGCGAGCATTCCAGAGTGGGCATGCGCAAGTGGGCGCACCTGAGTTGAACACGGGCATAAATGGGCGGCGTCATGAGGACACCAGAACTGTGAGAACTGTGAGGCTCGATCGACAGAACTGCGAGCACCAACAGACAGAACTGATGAGAGCAGCAGCAGCAGAGAGAGAAGAAACAGCCGAGAGGGTAAGATGCGCTGGGGGCTGGGAGGCCTGCCAGCCTCCCGGCCCCCCGGCACCCCTGCCTGCCATGGACCTGGCCACCTCCACTAAATAAAGTATGAAAAGCCACCGAGGACTCAGAGACTCTTCTTCCCTGACCCGTCTGCCCAGACCCATCCCGAACCTGCCTCCAGTGCTGCGCCTTCCTGCCGCTACAGCCATGCATAAGTAAATAAATCTTTAAAATAAAAAAAGTAACAATCTTTTTTGTAAAAAAAAAATCCACTGTAAAGTAGAATACTTTCTTTTTAGGAAACTGGTTTATTTAAATTTGAGAATTTTAGCAACAAAAACACTTCCAATATTATGTAAATTTATCTGAAATCTCTTGTACGGTAAGTGGTTTTTCCACCCTCCCACCATTAGCGTCAGTGATAGACCCCTGTGATCCTGCACGCATGCCTGATTATGGGCACCTGGAATAGGGTGTGAGCATGCGTAGGTGGGCACACTTGAACCAAGAGACTGGGCATATAAGGCCAGGGCAGTGTGGCAGTGGAGTATGGCAGAGTACATTAGAGTACGTTATGAGAACAGCTAAAACAACAAGGAGGCTGCTTGAGCCGATGATGAACCTACCCGTCCTGGGATGGCTGCAGGACACCTTTCATGACAAATACTTCAGCCTTACAATATTTCAAATGAATATTTTACAAATGTTTTATAATAAAGGACTTACACAAAGAAAACTATAAGGCATGCTAAAAGAAAGAGAAGAAAACAAAAAGAAATGGAAAAATATTCCCTACTCGTGTACTGAAAAAATCAATATTATCAAAACGGCCACCTACCCAAAGCAAAACACAGATTTTATTGGGATTTCATGCAAATCCCAATAAAAATATCAAAAAAATTGAACAAACACCACTGAAATTCACATGAAACCACAAAGACCCAAAATAGCAGAAGTAATCCTGTAAAACAAGAGAAAGAATGGGAATATCACACTTCCAGACTTCAAACTTAACTATCAAGCCACATGTAGTGCCAGCAAGGCACACAGCAGGTTCCCCATATTCAGAGCAGGCAGGTCAAGGAGGAGGCCTGGAGACCTCGGCGGCTTTTTCAGGCTTTTATTGCATCATTATATCAGAGGCGACCAGGTACACGGCAGGCGGGTAGGCCTGGCGGGGGTGTGGGGGTGTCCAGGAGGCTGGCAGGCCTCCTAGCCCCCAGCAAATCTTCACTCTCCAGGCTCTCTATCCTTTGCTCTCCTCCACGTACTTACTCTTTCTTCTCTCTACTTTCCTCCTCTGCTGGCATCCTCATGACACCTCCCTTATGCACCCTGTGTCTCAGCCCAGGTGTGCCCACTTGTAGATGCCCACACCCTACTTGAGGGGCCACCATTAGGCATGTGTACAGGACTGCAGGTGTCCATCATCAACACTAATGGTGGGAGGGTGGAAAATCCTGACAATTTTCACTGAACCTACACCACAATACTTAAAACACCCTGGTACTGGAACAAAAATAGACATGCACGCCAATGGAAAAGAAGTGATGGCCAAGAAATAAACCCACACCTATTGTAGGGGCAGGAAGGCACGGGGAAGGTTCTCTATAATCTGGGCAGACAGGTAAAGGAGGAGTCCTGAAGCCCTCAGTGGCTTTTTCAGGCTTTTATTAATCTTTCTGCATCAGAGGTGACCAGGTACACAGCAGGCAGGGGGGCAGGGGGACAGGGGGGCAGGGAGGCCGAGAGGCTAGCAGGCCTAGCCCCAAATGATTCTAACTCTCTGGGCTGCTGCTGCTACTGCTTCTCTGCTCTCGCCTATCTCCGCTTCTACCACCCCTGTTGCTTCTCCTACTGCTCTGCTGCCACTACTGCTGTTACTGCTTACTCTCCTTACTACTTACTGCTCATGCTCTGCTCCCGCCACTGGCATCCCCATGACACCACCCTTATATGCCCCGTGTCTTAGCCCAGGTACTCCCACCTACGCATACCCACACCCTACTCCAGGTGCCCGCCATCAGGCATGTGTCCATCATCTACACTAATGCCAGGAGTTTGGAAAAACCTGATAACCTTCATTTACCCTACACCTATATGGACAGTTAATCTATGATAAAGGAGTCAAGAATATACACTGGAACAATGAAAACCTCTGTGATAAATGGTGCTGGGAAAATTGGACAGCCACATGCAAAAAGTCAAAGTAGACCACTGTCTCATACCATACACAAAAATTGACTCAAAAAGGATAAAAGCCTGGATATAAGACCTGTGTAGGGTAAATGAAGATTTTTCAGGCTTTTGTGCCTGACTTCTGTGGGTACCCACCTGCAGCCTTGAATGCAGGATGCACTTGGGAGCATGGGCTGAGGGGATGCATGTCTGATGCTGGACACCTGGAGTAGTGCGTGGGCATGCATAAGTTGACACACCTGAGCCAAGAGACTGTGCATATAAGGGAAAGGCAGCAGCAGAGTATGGGTGCAGCAGAAGACCTTGCAACACAGAGCAGTAGAGAACAGCAATGACACCACAAGAGAATGCCAGAGAGCCCAGAAAGAATAAAGATTCACTGGGGGCTAGGAAACCTGCCAGGCTCCTGGTACCTAGACCCCCCCACCACCTGCCCTGCGCCCAGTTACCTCACTACAAAAGGTTAGGAAGATCATTAAATGCCTGAAAAAGCAACTGAGGACTCCAGGACTCTCCCTGCATGAATCAATAGAGAACCTGCTCTGTTCCTTGCTGGTACTACCACAACTCAACAAAAAGAAACAAACAACACAATCAAGAAATGGGCAGAAGAGCTAAACAGACTCTTCTCCAAAGAAGACATGCAGACAGCCAACAACCATATGAAAAAATGGTCATAATTGTTTATCATCAGGAAAATGCTAGTCAAGACCACAATGAGATACCACCTCATACTATGTGAATGGCAATTATCTAAAAACCAAGAAAAACATGTTGGAGAGGTTGTGGCGAGAAGGGAACCCTTATGCCCTATTGCTGGTAATGTTTATTGTACAGCCATTATGGAAAGCACTGTGGAGATTCCTCAAAAAATTAAAAACAGAAATTCCATATGAACTAATTCTCCCACTTCTGGATATTTACTCAAAAATACAAAAACACTAATTCAAAGAACTATATCCCCCTATTATGTTCATTGTAGTGCTAATCGTGTTAGCCAAATAATGGAAACAATGTATGTCAGTGTATCATTACTAAGATTAAAAATTGAACCCCCACTCCTTGCCCAGTAGGTAAGTTTGGGAGTTCTGAATAGATATAGGGAATCTATAAGGTTGCCATGGGAACCAGGTCATAAGATAACAGAATTGAGCATGATCTGCAGAGCTCTAGGAATGTGGAACTAGAATCACAACACATTCTATGTCAAAGGTCAACACCCATATATCACAGCAGATAATGGGCTCAAACCGACAAGAAAGAATGAAAGAAAGCCCTTCCTCTCACAGATATCTCCCGTATCACCTCCTGCTCCTTTGCAGGATATTTCAATAAATCTGCCTTTTCTGTTCTTCACTCCGTTTCCAGTGAATTCTTTCACACACACACACAAACTCCAGCCAACACCACAAATTTCCCACAACAATGTTTGTAGAATTGTTTCTCCAATAGCAAGGAAAACAGAATATAAACAATTAAGATGATATCAAACTAAAAAGCTGCATAGCAAAATAAACTATCACTAAACAAGATACCCTGAATGAAAAAAAAAAAAAACCAAGATACCCTGAATGAGTGAAAATATTTACATACTATTCATCTGACAAGAGGCTGATATCCAGGATCTACAAAGAACTCAATTTAACAAAAAAAAAAAAATGGCAGAAGCGGGCCTCCCTTGTGGTGCATGAGTTAAAGTCTCAGTGCTATCAAATTATTGCCAGCACTGTGGCATGAGTTAGATCCCTGGCCCGGGAGCTGACCCACATAGTGCAGCAGACCTCTCTTGCCTCACCCACAGCTCCCTTCAGTAGTGTATTTTAGTAGATCCACCTGTTCTGCTCCCCACTCTGTCTCTGGTGAATCTTTTCGACCCCTGCACCTCTGGCCTAGACATCAGTTCTTATATGAATAAATAAAAATAAATCTTAAAAAAATGGGCAAAAAAATTAATAGACATTTCTCCAAATACATACAGGTGACCAATAGATACATTAAAATATGCTCACTATCACTATTCATCAGGGAGTTGCAAATCAAAACCACAATGAGATACCACCTTAAACCTGTGAGAATGGCCCTTATCAGAAAGACTAGAAACTACAAGTGTCGTCGAGGATGTGGAGAAAAAGAAACCTGCATACACTGGGAATGTACATTGGTCCAAGTCCTATGGAAAACAGTGCAAACGTCATTCTTTACTTTATTAAATTCTGGGATATGGTATGCTGCTTCAGTAAACAGGAAACACAGCAATTTACAGTGTAAAGAAGCTCTCAATTCTATGAAACTTACCTCCACTTCAATAATATTGAATAATATTTAGTGATAGTGTTACATGATTTGAATTAACCTTGATATTTTTGGAGGGGAATAATTTTAAATAAACCCTGGTATTTTTTATTAATATATATTTTGAAATATTTTATATGTCTTGCACTATTTTTTATTATCCAGGAATATCCTATATATCCATCAATCCTTTTCTTGTGATTTATGCTTAGGACTCAACTTTCAAGTTTGCGATTTCTTAATCTTACTATATTAATTTCATTACTGTGTGTAATTGCACACTTGCCAAAATACTTAGTACTAAAAGTTTTTTGAAAATTTAATTTACAAAATGTAATTCATTTTGAAGCAGGTCTCCTGTAAGTACCTTGAATACCAGACCTCTCGTACATTACCTATCTTGTTACATAAAGGTGCCAAAATTTTAGTAAACATGCTATTTAAAACTGTGTTGTCGTACATTACCTATCTTGTTACATAAAGGTGCCAAAATTTTAGTAAACATGCTATTTAAAACTGTGTTGTCGTAAACATTAATGTCGAATTAAAATAGTTAGATTTCAGAGAAAGTGGAAAAAAATCAAGAACATAATAAGGATACCCACAGTCACCACTTCTATTTAACTTAGTATATAAGAGGTTTCGGCTAGAGCAATCAGACAACAGGAAATAAAAGGAATCCAAGTTGGAAAAGTCATTAAATTATCATTTTTAGAACATATTATATGTAGAAAATACTAAAGACCAATCAAAAGCTACTAGAAACAATAAATGAATACAGCAAATATCAGGTTACAAAATCAACATATGCTTGATGGTACACTGGTGAGATGGTGATGGGGAATACATGGGGATTACAATTAATGGCAAGTATATGTAAATTTTAAAATATTTTAATAAAATAAAATTTAAAAAATCAACATATGCTATTACACTATTGAGAATATAAACTGGTGTAGCCATTTTGGAAAACAACCTGGATTTACCTTAATAACTAAAACTAGAAATAGCATATGACCCAGCAATCCCACTCTTGTGTATCTATCCAAATAACATGAAACCAGCAATTCAAAAATCTATGTGCTCTACAAAGTTTATTGCAACACTATTTACTAGTACATGGAAGGAACCCAAGTGTCCACTGATAGACAATTGGATCAGAAAGCTGTAATATTATTCAAATATAAGGAAAAAACAAAATATTCCCATTTGTGGCAAAATGGAAGGACTTTGAGGGAATCATGTGTAGTAATGCAAGTCAAGATGACAAAGGCAAGTACTAGACATTTGCACAGCAATTGATTCAACAAAGCAAAATACTTGTAGAAACCAGCAGACACTAAAAAAAGGATAAAGGGGGGGAATAAAGGGGTGCTGAGAATGGTGGGAAGGACTGTTTGATTCTCAAAATATTTTTAAAATACTAAAAAAGAAAGTTTAATTTGAAAGGAAGTGTGAGTAGGCAGAATAGTGACTAAAACTCATGATTTTAGTTCAAGAACTAGATCAATCACACACACACACAATGTAGTAGTAACAATAATGTGGAAACAGCAGCTATTTTGCTATAAGCTCATGACACTTTAGAAAGAAAAAATATAGAAATTTATTTATCCAAGAATTAAATTGCTATAACAGAGCAAAAATATGAAAAATATTGTCATGTTTATACACATACAATTTAACTAGTTCTATTAATTACTAATTGCTGTTAATTAATCCTATAGCTTTGTTTCAATAATAGCATTTGTGTTACAGAAAAATTAGTTTTAACGATGTTTTCTCATTTTTATAGTAACACACATGTATACAATTCCTCGTTATATATTATGAATCTTTTCATCTAGTACAGCTGTGCCTTGGGTTAGCCTCCTAAAGATTGGTCACCCTGGTGTTGTATCATTCAGGTGGGGGAACAAGATGTAATGAAGACATAAACTGCACAGACAAGACACTAGTAAGTAAACAATGATAACTTCTGTGAAAGAAAAAGGAGAGGCCGGGCCAAACCAGAGAGGCTTTATTTTCCTTGTTTTTAAAATATAAATTTAAAAAAATAATTTAAAAAATATAAATTAAAACGTTTTTACTCTATGCATACACCACCTATTGAAAAGGAAGGAACTTAATTTTTAGTCTTATGTAGAGATTACTGACCACGCAGAGAATAGCGCTTGCGCAGTGTGTGAATCAGTATTGCCATTGGAAACAAAGTTCAGAACACGTGGTCCTTGGAGAAACTGGCCAAGGATCAAGATGGCTGACCAGTGGTCTACCGATTCAGATCAGAACAATGAGGTAAAATAGTTCCCAAATTGAAGGGCCCATTAAGCTCCAGATATCAGTATGATTGTGTGTGTGTGTGTGTGTGTGTGTGTTTAAGGAAAGGAGTACAATGATTTCATTTATGACAAAGCAATCCCTCTGGTTGTGTGAAGAATGTCAGGAAGCACTATTTCGGGAACCTATTTCTGTCATTTGGTAAAACAGTTGGCTTAGACTGAATGAAGATGAGACACAGACACTGATAGACATGTTGTAACTTTCGAACTTGATGCTAGATTGTGGATTTTTGGGGAAAAAGTCTAATATGGCTCACTGCTACTTCCGGTTTGCACAGCAATTGATTCAACAAAACAAAATACTTGTAGAAACCAGTACAGAGTGCCTTTTCCTGGGATGAGGAAGTCTAGGGAGTTAGTGGATTGTAGGGGAGTTCTGTTTGGGACTTTTTAAGTAAGAGACGGTTAACTGGTGCAAGTTTTCAGGAATTCAGACTCTTGTGTGGAGAGTGGAGAGGGGCGGGCACCTGGGAGGCAAGTGAGGGTCCAGGGAAGTCCACAACAGGGACAGAGGGGGAACTGTTCAGGGCCACGGGACAAGGTGGGAGTGCCTCCACCTGGAATCTGCAGGCTGTCAAAAGCTTCAATTTTACATCAGTATGAAATGGGACAAGACTTTATGGTGAGAGCTGATCAAAGGCTCTCTGTGTGGAGAGTAAGCTATTGAGTTGCCAGATATACCAAATAAAAATACAGTCTGGGGTTATAGGGGAAGGTGGTTGGGGAAAAAAAAAAAGAGAGAACACCACCTTGAACATTTAAGGTCAAGTATTAATTAGAACTGAGAGTCTCCTGGCAAAGGGACATATGCACATAATTTTTTTAACGAAAGTATAAAGTTAAATGCTTTCAAAACTTCAAAAAAGAAAGAGCCTGGTTAAATTTGAATATCAGATCGACACGTAATTCTGTAGTATAGCTATAACTAGTGTAATATTTGGGATAGACTTACACTAAAATCTTATTCGATATTTATCTGGCATTCAAATTTAACTGAGTGTTCTGAATCTGACCAGGCAACCCCACCACAGAAGCAGGGGAGGCAGGGTCACTGCAGGCATTCCAGAGAGACAGAAGGGGGCAAGGTGTCACAGAAGTGGTGTGAAAGGGCGCCCTAGAGAAGACGAGGGTGGCCCACTTGGGGGCTCTTTTCGGGAGAACGGCTGTGGGAAGACGAGCTTCTTAGCCCGTTCAAGTGTTGGCCAGCACCTTGGCTAGCCCCGCGGCCCTCGCCACCACGGAGCTGAGGAGCGGCGAAGAAGCGGCGGCAGGAGGGGCTGGCGCAGTAGCCCCGCCTTTCGCACCCCGCAGGGGTGGAGCCTGAGCGAGGAGCCTGAGAGCTGCCCTCTCTCCCCGGATGAAGAGCCGCAGGATAACATGGAGTCGGGCAAGATGGCGCCTCCCAAGAACGCTCCGAGAGATGCGTTGGTAAGTGTGAAGGGTGAGAGGCGGGGCGCAAAGCTCCGCGCAGCCAGGGACTTAGGAGGAAGACCCAGGTGACAGGCCTGAGGATGGGCTGGCGTGTCTGCTCCAGCACTGCGGGCGGCCGGGATAAGTGGGAGATGAGGGTGTCCTCGCCCCTGGGGCGCCCTCCCGCCACCCCGACGACTCCGCCAGAGGGAGGCTGGCGGTCGCCCAGAGTGCGCAGGCCAACCGTCGGGCTTTGTCTTCCGGGCCTCCGCTTCTTTCCCAGTCTGAGAGCCCTGACTCGAAAGCCCCGGGTTCTGATGCTAGCTTCCCCTATCCCCACATCCGAAAATGACGGCCAGCTGTAGCCTCCCCGACATCTGCTGGAAAAGCGTACCCCGGCCTTTTTCTTCTCTTTGCTTCCACCTCTCCAAAAACATTTAAAAATTGTCAGCAAATAAGGTTAAACTGGTGTGATTTGGTGTGCTCTGACACTAACTTGGGAGGAAAAGGATGAATAGGAGTTTGGGACACAAGAGGACCTTGTAACATAAATACTGCCTTCGGTTGAGTCTTGATTTCCAACACCTAGATTACACATCTGGTGTTTTTATTTGAATCCACAGGTGATGGCACAGATCCTGAAGGATATGGGAATTACAGAGTACGAACCAAGGGTTATAAATCAAATGTTGGAATTTGCTTTCCGTAAGTTAACAAAACACCAGAAATTTGCCTAACTTGTGAATATGAAACGGTAATTTTAAGAACATTTTCAACCAAATTACTTTAACGGTTAATATAGAACTTAGCCTCAAGCAGTAAAAAGCTAAAAAACTAGAGAACTAGTAATATCAATACTATATGTTTAATCTTATGTACAGGACAATATTAGAACCAGAATTCATAGACTTTCTAGAAATTAGTGAAACCTTTCATTAAGAAAAGTGCCCACAAATATTAAGCTGTTTTCATATTTTTAAAGAAAAAAATGTTTTGTTTTTACAGGATATGTGACTACAATTCTGGATGATGCAAAAATTTATTCAAGCCATGCAAAGAAACCTAATGTTGATGCAGATGATGTGAGACTGGCCATCCAGTGTCGTGCTGACCAATCTTTTACCTCTCCTCCCCCAAGAGATGTGAGCAAACTTTTATTTGAAGTTCATTTTACTTATTTTTTCAATTGTAGTTACAATGATTTTTTTTTTAGTTTTTACTAGATATTGCAAGGCAAAAAAATCAAACCCCTTTACCACTGATTAAGCCATATGCAGGACCCAGACTGCCACCTGACAGATACTGCTTAACAGCTCCAAACTACAGGCTGAAGTCCTTAATTAAAAAGGTAAGAATTTTTAATCATCTTCACTTTTTAAAAAGGTGAGATGCTTTAGGGAAATTCATAGAAAGCAGATTCCTTATAGGTAGTGCAGTAGATTAAAAGATGATTTAGTAGGATTTTTTAATTTACTGCCTTGAAAATATCACATCTCCAATTATCTAATGTATTAAAATACAAAATATGAGATCAGAAATTTTTAGAAGCCAGAGAACTTAATGTTCATCTAACCATCACATATTTCACATCAGGAAACTGAATCTGAACTCATCTATGGTATTAGTGTCAAAGCTACAGCCAATTCTCAGGTATTACAATTCCCAGTTCTTCCACTATAACATAGTTTTTTTATTGAAGTTCAATAACAGAGTAAGTTTCTGAAATATCACCTAAGGTTCTCCCACCACTGTAAAAGTTCTCCCCACATTTGACTGCCTTTATTGTCTGAAATTCCATTATAAAAGGATTTACTTCTTTTTGGGTTAAGATATTGACTACTTAAAATTAAAAAATCATAAGGCAATTAGCTGCCATCCCCAAATAAGACTGTACCTTAACCCTAAAAACTATATAGAATATATATGTATTCATATTCATGTTTATATAGATAGATACTAGATATAGTTGTTTGTGAAAACCTTAGTTTAAATGTTGGATTTAGAACATGGATATAATTGTATCTGTATGAGAAAATAGATGTTGGCTGACCCTATTGCAATTATTTCACAGTATATGTAAATCAGTTTATCCTGTATACCATAAACTTATACAATGATGTTATGTCAACAATTTCTTAATAAAACTAGGGAGGGAATACTGACAGTCTTGCCATGGATTAGCTAATTAATAATTCACATCAGCAATCCTAATTTCATTCCTGGTGTCAATTTATAACATTGAGTCTAATTTGTTTTTCAAATCCCCTAGGGTCCTAACCAAGGAAGGCTAGTTCCAAGGTTAAGTGTTGGTGCTGTTAGTACCAGACCTACCACTCCTACTATAGGTAAGAAGGGAACATGGCTTTTCTGCCTAATTAAGAAGTGCCTTGCATAGCACTTGATTTTGAACTGTATTCCAAATTAAAAGGTGAACGAGAAATTCCCATTTATGTGTTGTCATTGATATATTTACATATCTAGTAAAATTAAAAACATGTTTTAACAGATTTCAAAATGAGAAAGCCACAGACATAATCTGGTTGCAGATGAGTATAAAATTGTACATTGTACAGTATTGTTGTTCATATAAACTATGATTATAATAATAAAGAATTTAAACTCTGCTTTTGCCTGCTGTACAAGTAAAGTTGCCACTCATGGCATAGCCTACTTATTTATTAGCAGTTAAATTTCTAATTAAATTGGCAATACAATATAGTGAAAAAGAAAAAAGTTTAAAATGTACAAAACGCTTAAGGGTATCAAAGAAAAGTTTTTTTTTAAAAAAGTAATACTGATAGCCCTATATTGGTCAGTGCAAGCTCCTTCAGGCTGTCTCCTGTGTCCAATTTGACAAGTCTCTATCATCCTGTGTTTCTTATTTTCTGGCAGAAGACATTCTAAGCTCATTATTTTTTCCTTATCCAAGTCACAGAATCAGCCATTTCTTCAAAAGCCCTGCTGCATCCTTTTAAATGGAAAATAATATTTAGAAGCCATTATGTTTCTTTATAATGCCATTGTTTGAATAAGGAGAACAAAAATAATAAATTTATATTTCCTGATTTTTTTCATTCTAGTTCCTGTTGGACTTCTTTCATAGTCAACGTATGTTTAAAAAATAAAGTCCCTTCCTCTTTGACCAGTATTGATTTCTCAGCTCTTATTGCTAATAAATTAAATCCTAGAGGTGTTACATTGCTCTAGGGTAAGCAGCATTTGATTTTTGAGGTATGTAGACAATATCTTCATACAATTCTCAGGAGGTGAATTTACATTTCAGCATTTTAAATCCAGTCTGGTATAGTTTTGTACCCTTTTGATTACCTGCATGTGACCTTCTGGGATAGAAATTTGCATATGTAATTTGCAACTTCTTGATCACATACTTTTTCCGTGGATTCATGATACTTGAGTACCAATTATTTAAAAACTATAGACTGTGATAAAGAGTTACACGTTTTGGCAACTTAACCAATTTTCATTATCAGTTATTATTTTTATTCCTAGTTAGGCATTTATTGTAAATATTTTAGAGATTTTTAAAATCTATAATGAGGGAGCTGCTAAAAACAAAGATACAAGTTTTAAATAAACTTAAAAAGTTTAAAATGTATTTCATAAAGCATAATACCTATGCATATACTGTTTGTTTTATTTATTTTGTCTGGGTACAGTGTACTTTATGGTACATGACAAGGCAGGGCTCCCTAAGACCCTCGCCTTCTCCAGGAAGTCAGGGATGGAACTATGACAGGTCAGGATGTGTGTTTAAATGAGTAGGGAAATAACTGCCCAGCAGCTGAGGGCACCTCTCTCTTATATGCTTGCTGGTGCTGGTGGTCCTTGGGGTTCTTACTTTTTGGAGGCCATGTAGACCCTGCAGTCCACCACCTCATTGCTGTAGCCAAATTCATTGTCATACCAGGAAATGAGCTTGACAAAGTAATCATTGAGGGCAATGCCAGCCCAGCATCAAAGGTGGAGTGGGTATCACTGTTAAAATCGCTGGAGACAACCTGGTCATCACTGTAGCCCAGGGGCCTTGTACCACCTGTTATATTGCCTTCTTGATATCATCGTATGTGGCAGCTTTCTCCAAGCACCAGGTCAGATCTACAACCAACACATTGCGGGTGGAACAAGGAAGACCCTGCCAGTCAGCTTCTCAGTCAGCTCAGGGATGACCTTGCCCAGAGCCTTGGCAGTGCCAATAAGAGCAGGGATGATGTTATGAGCCATCACACCACAGCTTTCCAGATTGGCCATCCATAGTCTTCTTGAAGAAAGTAATGGCATGACCTGTGGTCATTAGTCTTTCCATGATGCCAAAGTAATCATGGATGACATTGGCCAGGGGGGGCCAAGCATTTGGTGGTAAAGGAGGCATTGCTGACAACCTCTAGGAAGTTGTCATACTTTATGATTCACACCCACCACAAACATGGGAGCATCAGCAGAAAGGGGCAGAGATGATGACCCTTTTGGCCCCACCCTTCAAGTGAGCCCCAGCCTTTTCCAAGGTAATGAAGACACCAGTAGACTCTACAACATATTCAGCACCAGCATCACCCCATTTGATATTGGCAGGCTCTCGCTCCTAGAAAATGGAGATGGGACTTCCTGTTGATGACAAGCTTCCCGTTCTCATCCTTGACTGTGCCACTGAACTTGCCATGGATGAAATCATACTGGAACATGTAGGCCATGTAGCTGAATTCAATTGAAGGAGCATTGATGGCAACAATTTTGCCACAGTGAAAAGCACCCTTTGGTGACTAGGCACCCAGTCTGGCCAAATCCCTTCACTCTGACCTTCACTATGGTGTCTGAGGGATGTGTAGGGAGGAGCAAAGGGCTCTGTTCAGTTTTAAAATCTAAATTCCATACCTATTTAGATATAAACAGTTCCTTATGGTTATGAACAAGGAAAACAGTGCCTTTGGTTTTCTTTTTTTTTAATAAAGATTTTATTTATTTATGCATACAAGAGCTGGGGTACAGGTCAGAGTCCAGGGTGGTGAGAGGATTTACCAGAGACAGAGCCGGGAACAGAACAGGTAGACTGACTGAAACACACTGCCGAGGGGAGCAGAGGGCGAGGCAGGAGAGGCCTGCTATGCCATGTGGGTCCCCTCCCTGGCCGGCGGCAGGGATCAAACTCGTGCTGCAGTGGCTGCGGCTTGCCTCATAGTGTGTTACTTAACCCACTGTGCCACCAGGGAGGCCCCACCTTTGGTTTTCTTTTGACAAAATACTTATGTTGCTTCATTAAGCTTCACCAAACTCTTTGGACAGCTCCTTTTAAATACATGAGAAAACTTGCCCACAGATGGAAATGTGTTAAGAGTAAACTCTCAACTTTTAACTTTTCTGAGTTTAGGAGAAATAGCACTAGGGGGCCTCCCTGATGGCCTAGGGGTTAAATCTCAGTGCTATCACCACTATGGCCTGAATTCAATCCCAGCCAGGAAGCTAACCCACATATGGCACAGCAGATTGCTCCTGTCTCACCCACTGCTCCCCTTAGAATGAGTTTCAGTAAATCTGCCTGTTCTATCTCCCCATCTATTTCTAGCAAGTCCTCTATATCTTCCCACTCTATCTCTAGTGAATCCTCACCCTCCACATCTCTGGCCTACACCCCAGTTCTACCAGAAAAAAAATAGCACTAGAACCCAAGAATTTGAGCTTTCCTCACCCATTTAGGCTTTCCTCTCCTTTGTCACTAGAAAATATTGTAGTTTTTTCCAGCAACTTTCCCTGAATAGACTGCTGGTTCCAGGGAATGGAATGTATGGAAAGTCTGCATTCCCAAAGGACATACTAGGAGAACAGATACATTTCCATAAATGTATTTTTGAGAAAGCTATGAAGTCTTGAGCCTTGCAAAATTCATTCATTAAGCAAACATTTTTTTAATGCCTGTTAAGAGCAATGTATAATAGCCATATGCTCACGAGGATAAAAAATGTCAGCCAAGGCTTATATTTTAGTTGAATAAGATACTAAGACTGCTATGATGTGACAGATGCAGACAATGATCTCTGAGCAAATCAAGGAAAGTTTTACAAAATGGAGTGATATTTTGAGTTGTACCTTGGAGCAATAGGTAGAATTTAGATGGGAAAGGGAGGGAATGAGTGTTAAGCCCTTTCTACTTAAAAAAGTCTCTGAATATAGAAAAGGAATGACTTTCACGTCCACATTGGGGGCCCCAAGTTGTTATTTCATAGGTTTTTCTGTTCAATGCATGTTGATTTAGCTTTGTAGCATAATAGACATCTTCTAATTCTCAGCAAGTATTAGAGCAAGTGCCACCTAAAACTTGGGCCTTCATTCTGCTAGTTTATTTACTCAACTTCTGCAGCTAAAACAGTGCCAAGCACTGTTTAAAGAGATTTACAGATTGTTTTAAGTCTTGTAAGAATCTTACAAAATAAGTAGTTATCCCCACTTGATGATAAAACAAGGTACAAAAAATTTCTAACTTGCCCGCTGACAGTCAGCTAGTAAGTGATAAAGCCTGCATCAAACTCAAGTAGATAGGCTCCAGAGCCTAATACTTTACACTGTCCTGAATCTTTAGCATCTAAACTATTGAACTTGGAAAGTTTGAAGTTATTTTGCTCTTCAAATTTTTTCCCATATTTCTTTAGTTCCCTGCATTTTGAAGGGTATTTTCTGGTAAAATAATGCAGATTATAAACCTATGAAAGTCATCTAACTATAACATGGTTTGTCAATTGTAACTACAGCAACCCCACAAACAGTGTCTGTCCCAAATAAAGCTGCAACTCCAGTGTCAGTGACAAACCAAAGATTTACAGTGCAGATTCCACCTTCTCAGTCCACACCTGTCAAATCAGGTAATGTGATTGGCTGGATGGGGGAGTGGGGGAGATGGGAGGATAAGTGGTTCCTTTAAAATAGTGTTTGAAAGTTAAAAATTAGTGAATAATTTGTGATCATACAATTTATGTCTCTACAGCAAGAGATAAAAGTGTTTTAATATAATGGAACAGTGACAGTAATGCTGCAAATCAGGTTTCTTGACAAAGGTTCTAAAATTATAACATTTTATGTATTTGTAACATTTTCATAGATATGAAAGAGTATTCAGTGTGATCATCAGATTCTCAAGGAACACTGAGGCATCTTCAGGGAGAAGCACTTAGGGTCATGAAAATCATAGTCTAAAGTACACCACATGAGGATTCATATGTATGGAAGCATACATATGAAGTTGGGACAACTCTAGCATGGTTTGTTAATACATTTAGGTTTTCTATCTTCTAGAACCTAACCATACATACTGAACAACTTCTATAAATAAAATACTAGCCATACGGGAAGTCTTATCAAGACCATTCCTGGTCTTGAACATATGCTTTTAGTATGTTATGAATCCAGTGCACTGCTTCCATGACTAACCTATTAAGTGGTAGTAGGTAAATTGGGAAAAAAACAGACCTTCTTTAACTGTATACCAGGTATTAGGTACATTAAATGTGTTAAAAAATATAATTCGATTCTTAAAGCAGTATAAATTACTTGAGTTTCTTCTATGATATAGCTGCACTTCAGGCTGTTGAATTTAATAAATTACATTCAGTTTTACTGCATACTTACTGTTTTTCATTCTAGCTAATTCATAGTTTGGGGTGTTTGCTCTTACAGTTCCTGCATCAACTGCAGTCCAAAATGTTCTGATTAATCCTTCCATGATTGGGCCCAAAAATATTCTTATTACCACCAACATGGTTTCATCACAGAACACAACCAATGAATTAAACCCATTGAAGAGAAAACACGAAGATGATGACAACAATGATACTATGTAAGAATATAGTATTGATGTATTTCAAATGCGTAGTTGGTTTTGAGCCTTGTATACTGAATAAGAACATTCTAGATCTTCTCGTTTTATTTTAGAAATGGTAAATGTAGCTGCAGTATTTTTCTTGATGGTTAAAACTCTTAGATTTTTTAAGGGTACCAATGTTTTTTCATTAGGCTTCAAGTATAAAAAGTACTTCTTTCGTAATAGTTTCATTAAATGTTGAGTCCCACTTAGCAATTCTATTTTTGGAAACAATTTTCTGCCCTGTATCACTAACAGCAGCACTTACGTTTCAGTTTCTACAGAGCCTCGCCAGTGGACTAACCTTTAACAGCATTTCTTAAACTATATTTAAATAATTTTTTATGGTGAAAGAGTCACTTCTATCATCACCAACCTTTTGGACCAAACCTCTCACATTTAGGAAACATTTTTGGAGAAGATAGACTTGGAGGGATTCTAAATCCATTGTGAACATATTTAAATTATTTCTTAGTATTCCCTTAATTTCCTTCCTAATCAATCCCATGTCAAGATCACACTCATTTTCTACACCTCCTCAAAGGCGGAAATTTCTCCCCATTGCACTTAAATTTAAAAAGCCAAAATTAGAATTTTTTAAAAAATGTGTCATTCCTGATAATACAACCCAGTGTCATCTTCACATTTTTAAAACCTGCTTTAGAAAGGCCTGTTTTGATTCACTTTAATGTGCATTTGTTTGTTTCTTTATCAGAGCAGTTGGGTTTTATCCCTTGCCTTTTAAGCCCATTGAGCTTTACTGTTTTTTGGGTTTTGGGGTCAGTTACATTCATTTTGTCTTATACCCCAGGTTTTTAACTCCACTTTATTTCACACTTCTAAATTTAACATAGAAAATGCTATAAGCTTAAAGTATGCCTTGATAAGTATGTTTACACTGGACCTAGGCAAAACCACTGAAGAGCAAGTCTTTTCTTCATTTTTAGCCACATGCACATATGTTTTGACCACTACTGCTTGCACCCTCCTACTGATATAAATCAGATCATCTGAGGATGTCGCACATTAGCTGGGATCAACCCTGAAAATTTTTCTAATGGTTTTCCTTGTCTCTGGGCAGCCAGTAAGGAAAACAAATTAGTGTTAAGTGACTTGCATTTAAGTACACTCATACATTCTGCCTAAGTTTCCCAGTAATGTTGGAATACTGCTAAAATCCTTTCCCTATTTTCCATCTATGTACATCTAAACATCTTATTGGGAAAGATTGCAAAGTCTTTAAAATATAAACAGATTTTGATGTTTTTAAGTGACAGTCAACCTAGGAATACTTTTGCAGAATTTTCTAATATATTTTCATATCATAATTTTGATCTTATAGAAGGATCCTTAAAGCTTCAAGTTTCATCTTAGGATGGTGCTTAAATACATCAGAGATATATATATAGTTCAATAACAAAGAAATGTTTCATCACACTTTCACTGTTTTTGGGTTGTTAGGAAAAGGTGATATCTAACTTATAAATCGATCTGATCATCATCATCAGAGTTAAGTGTTCATTATACAGCATAGGATATCATTACTTGAATGTTCTCAGGGAAGCAGCATGTAGGTTGTAGTTCTAGATCCATCTACCAATTGTGTGACCTTACTTCACCTCTGAGCCTTGTACTCACTAGTAATAGAAAAATAATACCAACTCTGCCTACTTCACAAGGATGTTGTGAGGGTGTAATTGGTATATGTGAAAACTTTCAAAATTGTAAAATGCTATATATCGCTAAGGAGTTATTAATGTATTTGTTCCAAGATTATTAATAAAAAATTGAACTCATCCTTTACCTTTCATTATTGACTTAAGAGATTCAAGGAAGATAAACAAGGCCCACTAATTCTGAGGCCCAAAAAAACAATAAAGATTAAATGGATGAACTAGTCATAAATCAGGAAATCACTTGCTTTTATTTGGGACCAACATGTGACTCAAGATGAATAGATAGGCTCCAGAAACAGGGCCTCCCTGGTGGCGCAGGGCCTCCCTGGTGGCGCAGTGGGTTAAGCAATGCACTATGAAGCAAACCACAGCCACTCAGCACGAGTTCGTTCCCTGCCACCAGCCAGGGAGGGGACCCACATGGTGCATCAGATCTCTCCTGCCTCACCCGCTGCTCTCTTCAGCAATGTGTTTCAGTCAGTCTACCTGTTCTGTTCCCGGCTCTGTCTGGTGAATCCTCTCACCTCCCTGGACTCTGGCCTGTACCCCAGCTCTTGTATGCAAAAATAAATCTTTAACAAAAAGATGGTGAAACAGAATGAGTGAAAGAGTGTGGGTTTAAATGTTTAAAAAGAGTAACATCTTTGGTGTGACTCTGTACATATAATTGAGGTTAAAAGCTGTTCATTCATGTACTAGGTCAATTCTTGGGTAGTTTGCATTTGGGTTTCAGATAAAGCACTCTTTAGTTTCAGATAAAGCTCCAACTATAACATAAGGCAGCTCTTGTCCCCTAACTTCTAGGTGGAATTTTTTAAATATCTACAGATGGTGAATGGTGTACAGACATTATTGCACCAAGTTCTTCCCTTTTTAAGTAGGAAAAAAGTATCTTTGATCTGAGGATGAATATAAAAAGACATGGCAGGGGCAGAAGATGGAAGATATAATAAACACTATGGTTTAAGGAATCCAGAATGAAAGGGGAAGTGCTCAAGTGGTAGGAAAGAAAAAATAAAAAAGCAGGCACAGAAGAGTAAGTATAACATACCACCATGTATATTTTAATATATTTAGATATGCTTTTTCTATGCATTCAGTAGTTCTAGACTGAAGGAAACTAGTCTTAGACTGTTCCTACTAAAGCAGGAAATTGATAGCTGGGGGACTGAAGTCTTCTCATTATGGACCCCCTTTTTACTTTTATATTACTAGACGTTTTAAGGGTTTTATTTATGCATACAAGAATTGGGGTGTAGGCCAGGAGTGGGGGGTGAGAGAATTCACCAGACAGTGGGGAGTGGAACAGGCAGATATACTGAAATACACTGAGTGGGGAGCAGCAGGTGACACAGGAAAGCTCTACTGTGCCATGTGGGTCACACTCATGCTGCACTGGCTAGTAATAATAGCACTAACTTTAACCCTTGTACCACCGTGGAGGCTTTACTGATTGCTAGAGGTTTTAGACATAAAAAGGTAACAAAGTAGGAAACTCTAAAGGAATCAAATTTATTTATGACAAAGATTTAAATTTTTCTGTATACAGACACCCATATATTGTCTGAAAGATAAAAGTGAATTTGCCACCCTTAAGCCTAAACATTTGCAGTGCTTCATCACTAATTCTTAAATTTATATTAAAACAGGGAGCATATCTTGTACTGTTCCAGTTTATGTGCAACTAAGTTCTTCATTATATACATTCTTCTTGACCAGATTATAAATTCCTTCAGGATATAAATGCTATTTTATATTGCCGTTAAGTCCTGAGCATAAAGCAGGTATTCAAATATTTGGCTATTTGCATTTCCCTTCTTATCCTGTAGATCAGTGAACCAAACATGGGGTAAGACCTCGGAAACAAGTCTACTACAAAGGTACAATTAGGAATTGATGGATGGATGAATTGGAAGTTGTAAAGTAAGTGCTAGGTTTAAGGGTGTTTACAATTCTTTCAGTTCGTGGGCTAGAATGCTAAATTTCTAGCCCAGCTGTGATATTAATTTGGTGGGTCTATGGGTAGCCTCTCTGGGCCTCATCACAATTCCAGTAGAACTCCTACTTCCCAAACCAAATGGTACCAAGTTCTAAATGGTATAATATACCATTTAGAATTGTGCAAGAAACATGATGCATTTTAATTTTTTTAACTTACAACTAGAGGATTAAATAGAAAATGAATGTGTATGTACTGTTGATGAACAAAATGAATTTTTAAGAGAAAATTTGAAGCTTCAATTTTTTTTGCCAGTTTCAAGCTGTTCCCAAAATTTTATTTTGCTGGTCTCTCCATAATTAAACAAAAAAGTACTAGTCTAGAAGCTATTTTCAGGGAGTGAGGTACAATGAAAAGGAACCACCACACCGGCCTTCTGATTCATACAAACCTGGACCTGAATACTTGTTGTCACTTACTAGCTTATTATCATGCCCAAAAGTTTAATTATTTCTTCACCCATAAAGGTAAAATATGTATCTATAGGTAAAAAAAATGCCCAGCACAGAAATTCTGGCTCAGCATGGCATTTTGAAATCTCATGTTTACATCTGCTCACTCCTGAACCCCATTACAATGGCAGGAAAGAGAAAGGAAGGGAAAACTACAAGGAAAACAAAAGAATGTCATTAGATTTTCAACAGTGAAATGAAGCAAATCCTTCAAGTCTAAAAAATGATATGTAGGCTGAAAGTATACTCATAGCAAAAGAGGCAAGTATATGGGTTAAATAAAGATATTTCAGAAGCAAAGTCTCAAAAAATTTGGATTATATGCACTCTTTCTTGGACAGCTGAAAAGTCTTGTGTTTCACATTAAGGAGAGAAAAACAAGGAAGAAGAAATAAAGGGGTCCAAGAAACAGGAGGTACATCACAGGATATAAAAGGAATTTCCAAGGTTAACCCAGATGGATTTCCCTGGGAAGAGGAAACCCTAGAGCAACAGCTGCAGAGCAAACCTAGAGGGCAATGGGACAACCTGCAGCAGGAATACGACTCCAGGAGGGATGTCCCTAATAAAAATGAACAAATTTGCCTCATGCCTGTTTATATTATAAATGAATCAATGGTAAGTACATAGAAAAAAAGGAAACGTTTTAAAAAATCATTAACTCCAAATTAAAATGTAGTTAAATATAATAACATAAAACAGTTTAGCTGTGACTAATACTTATAATCACAATATAGATTGTTTATCTAATGTAGAATTATAATAAAACTAATAGGAGATGAAGGTGAAGTATATGAGGGACAGAGACAATAAGAGCTAAATCTCCCCATGCATGAAACTACTATCTTTTTTAAAACATCAAGAAGTTAACAATGTAAGTGTATTAGAGACATGGAAGTAAATACCAGAAAAAATGGTGAAGAGTTGAAAATAGCCACCTCTGAAGAGAATCACAAATGGGAGGAATGGACGGAGGCCTATTTTTTTGTTACAAACCTTGATTAGTCATGTGTAACTGATAAAAATAAAATTAAAAATAAAGCATCTATCACAATGTCTGCCATAAAGTAGGCCCTCAACAGTATCAACAGACATTTATCTAGTAACTCCCTATCTACCCCCCACTGCTACTGTCCCTTACACTGAGAAATGTAGGGGACAGCCCTTTCAGATTCTAGTCTCACCCCAACAAAATATGACAGGAAAAAAAGACCTCAGTTTCAATGGATACTTTTTATTTACTAAATTACCAACTTCATAGCCCTCCTTCCCTACAACTAGAATTTCATCTTGTTTCCATGCTGCATGATGAAACAATGACAAAGCTAATCAGAATAAACT
This sequence comes from Galemys pyrenaicus, assembly GCA_019455555.1. NCBI lineage: Eukaryota > Metazoa > Chordata > Mammalia > Eulipotyphla > Talpidae > Galemys > Galemys pyrenaicus. The sequence goes on along the minus strand of JAGFMF010012157.1, from coordinate 77,806 downwards.
ACTTCAAATGAGAACTAAGCTAACACAGCTCACTTTCCTTTAATAGGCAAAATACAAATATACACACTCTACACAATGGATTAGAGATTCAAGTGGGATCTTGAAGAATGTAGGTAAATCCAGGGTGCAGTAAAGGTGAGCTGAGATGCTGTGCAACTGGTAAAGGGTTCCTGGTGCTGCATCTCTTGGCTCAATCTTGTAACGTGGGGGATGATTTTAGCTAATGCCAAGTGGAGATGCAGAAAGCACTGAGATGACCTAGGGGCTGTGCACAGGAACCCAAAGGCAGGAAAGTACTAAACACTGCTGAGAGCATCCACCCCAGGAAGGACTTTACCTGTTTTTGAGAGAGCACACAGAGATAGCATTACTATAGGGCCCACTAAGCCAGATCTGCCCTTTTCTCTGTTCCCAGTAATATATCAGCTCGTCTTTAGGATATATGGCTAGTTTAGTAACTTTTGCACTTTGGGTCATAAGTCTACTAGAGTATAACCTCTTTGAGAATTAAGTCTTATCTGCCCCTGCCCAACTCAAATGGATGCCAGGAGATTTATTTCTATTTCCTCCGTTTGTACTGACCATAATGACTACTTCCACTCCATTCTACCCACCACTGACAACACAACCCCTTCCCCAAATATGCCCAAAAAACAGGGAAGAACCTCACCTTCCAGGAGCTCTAAACTGGCTCCACCTCCAGTGCTCACATGGCTGACTTTATCCTCTGTATTCCATTTGGCACAGCAAGTAGCAGTGTCTCCACCACCTGTTGAATGAAAGCCAAGTGAAAAGAAGAAAGATAAAAAGGAATGGCACCAAAACAATAATGCAGTGTGTTCTCAAGTCCAAAAGACAGTTGATAAATCCCCAATTCCACCTCATAAAGAGGCTTCTCCATGAAGTATAATGTGCTTTCAAGATTCTTCTAGTGCCAACAAACCTAGGAAAAGTTAGTAATTTCCATTCTACTTTTCTCTAATTAGAATTCTGCCAGCTCGGCCTCCCTGGTGGCGCAGTGGGTTGAGCAGCGCACTGTGAGGCAGACCGCAGCCACTGCGGCACGAGTCCGATCCCTGCTGCCGGCCGGGGAGGGGACCCACATGGTGTGGCAGACCTCTCCTGCCTTGCCCGCTGCTCCCCTCAGCAGTGTACCTCCATTGATCTGCCTGTTCTGCTCCCTATTCTGTCTGTGGTGAATCCTCTCACCCCCCCACACCTCTGGCCTGTACCCCAGTGCTTGTATGCATAAATAAATACATCTTAAAAAAAAAAAAAGAATTCTGCCAGCTCACATAAGCATTAGTTAAGACCCCTTACCTATGATGGTGATGCAGCCCCTGGATGTGGCTTTCACCACCTCATCCATAAGGGCTTTGGTTCCACGGGCAAAAGCTTCCCATTCAAATACACCCACAGGTCCATTCCATACAATCTGCTTAGCTCGAGCAACAGCCTCAGCATACTTCTTGCTACTCTCAGGCCCACAGTCCAAGCCCTAGGTGAAGAGTTAAAAGAGAAGATGAGCTACCAAGAAAAGCTACTTACAGCAGCAAATATTACCTCCACCAAAACCTGAATTCAAGGTTGAACAGCAGAGTTTCTTCCAGAACCAAGAAATACCCTAATCTTTAAAATTACAAATCTGTTCATTTCCTTTATGGACAATCAAGAAGGAAGGAAAACCTCAAGTTACTTGATAAAAAACATTCTTAGCCACACTATGATAGTAAAGAATTAGAAGGGTGATTTTCAACCCAAGTCAATTCTGCCCCTGCCCAAGGGACACGTAGCCATGTCTACGGACATTTTTGGTTGTCATAATTTGAGGGGAAGGTGAGTGTGTTCAATAGCTATGGGTGTCTCAAACATCCCAAAATGTCCAACAACCTCTGACAACATACATTGATGACATTACCTAAGATAATGTCCATAATGTCAATATTGAGAAACAATGAACTAGATCAGTGGTTCTCAAACCTTGATGTGCATTAGAATCATCAGAAGGGTTTGTCTGACCAGAAATTATCGGGCCCCACCCCCAGAATTTCTGGTTCAGTGGCCTGAGGTGGGGCCCAGAGACAGGCACTTTAAAACGAATTCCAAAATTATAATGATGCTGCAATTCTAGGGATCCCACTTTGAGAAAGTGAGATAATAAACCCCACATTCCTAACAAAAGAAAAATGACCAAATGTCAACATGAGAAAATTTTATAGCCATTAAAATAGTATATAGGGCCTCCCTGGTGGCGCAGTGGGTTAAGCAACGCACTATGAAGCAAATCGCAGTCACTGCAGCGCAAGTTCAATCCCTGCTGCCGGCCAGGGAGGGGACCCACATGGCACAGCAGACCTCTCCTGCTGTGCCCGCTGCTCCCCTCAGCAGTGTGCTTCTGTTGATCTGCCTGTTCTGCTCCCTGCTCTCTGTGGTGAATCCTCTCACCCCCCGCCACACCTCTGGCCTGTACCCCAGTGCTTGTATGCATAAATAAATAAATCTTTTAAAAAAATAAAATAAAATAAAATAGTATATAGAAAGCACTACAGTCAACTACTTACTTTTTAATATACACATACATTTTCCCTGCTTGTAACCAATATACTTTTACTATCTTAATGTTTTCATTTAAAAAAAGATTTTGTACACAGGTTTTTTCATAGCAATATAATCCAAAATATCCCAAACCATGTAAGTATGTAGCACCATCCCAGCACATAGTTAGTGCTTACTAGACATTAAATAGATGAAGAAACAAAAAGTGGTTCTGCCCCTACATTACTGATGAAGACAGAAGAAATGTGCTACTACTGCTTTTGATCCCAAGGAAGGCCTCACTACAAAATTTGGAGCCTTCTCTGACAGAAATCTGTACAGATGCTTTTTAAATGCTGGTTGGTTGAACAAGTAATACTAAAATGTTTCTGTTCACTCATACTATCAACCGCCCACATGACTCACCATCCAATCAGCAGGTATGCCAGAGGCCACAGTGGCTTGACCAGTCTTGGCATTCTCATCAAATTTATCAGCAATGACAAAGTCAACAGGCAAGGTAATCTTCACACCATTCTTCTCAGCTTTGGACATCAAGTCTTTAACAATCTTGGCCCCCTCTTCATCAAACAGAGAAGTGCCAATCTACATAGGGAAGCCAAGACAATGATGATCAGCCTCTACACAGAGTAATACCTCACAGAGCAGACAGGAACCAGATAACTGTATAAAAGTAAACTCAAAGACAAAAAAAATGTCAAAATAAATAAAAATGGGAGCTTTTAGTACACATGTAAGAAGCTGGTTTTAAGTTTATATAATCTGCTGTTTACATAAAGAGCTATTTTTCATTCACTTAGCATTGGTTTCTTACCTCCATGTTGTTGAGCACCTTAAGGAAGGTAAAACCCATCCCACCACCAATAATCATCTCATTGACTTTGTCCAGCATATTACTGATCAGCTGGATCTTGTCTGCAACTTTAGCTCTAGAAAGGAAAGAAAGAATCATCACTCTAAGAACAATGGACTAAGTGAAATTACATAGCACCCAAATTTTCACATGAAGGCACAATAACACAGAAATCTACTACAAAGTGACAAAAATGCTGGCTGGGTTTACCCTGTTTCTCTAACCCAAAAGGTAAATCAACTTATAAGAAACACTTTTAAGCTGTGGCTCTAAACCAAGAAGGGATTACAAGACCTGTTCTTATCTAAAGAAAGTATGAATTTAAAATAGGTCTGTTTTGCTCCGTCTGCCTCCCTCTGCCTAAAAACCACTAACTAGGATCCATGAGCTCACTCAGAATTATCCTAACCCTAAAACAGGGATCAGATTATACACAAAAAATATATATACTGATCAAAAATAGGTATTTCTTGTTTAACTGCCCAATTCTAGGACTATGCTCAGTTGTTGGGATATTTGCTTTCTGTCATTTATTTTTCTTATTAGACCACTTAATTCAACACATTTATTGAGCATCTACTCTGTGTCAAATATCGCTGTAGGTCTTTGAGTGAGAGCCCATCAGTGGACAAAACAAAGACCTCTATATCCCTTTGACTACAGTAGAAGGAAATTTAAGGCAATTAATACAAACATACCTGTCACATCTCTATGTGAAGTACAACCTTTAAAATATGTCATAGCTTGCCTTACATAAACATTCCCATATATCTAAATCCCAATAAAATGAACAAATCAGCTTGAACCTGTCTCCCTTTTCATTCAATAAATAAGGTAATACCTATGCTAGAATTTGTGAAATGGAAGTTCCAAAAAAAGTGTTATGAGGGGAACAGATGAAAACAGATTATTTACCTCACTTATAAAAGACTGGTCACCAGCAAATGTAAGAATCAATTAACTGCTATGGAGAGAAGAAGAGGGAGGAGAGGAAAACTCAAACTCTTCTAAATAGGGAATGATCTACAGAACAAATGCTCTCTTTGGTCAACAAATCAATGGAATGAAAATAAGGGAGAGGACTATTACAGACACTTTTTTAAAAAAGTTGAATAAGACTTCAACAACCAAATGTAATGTGTGGCTATCATGTGGATCCTTATTCAAACAATCCAACCATAAAGACATTTCTGATATGATGAAGAACTTCTGAATACAGACTACATAATAATACAACAAAATCGTTAAATTTTGTTAAGTATAATTTGGTAGTTATTTCCAAGAACATCTCCTAACCAGTTATAAGATACATACAGAAATAGTCTAAGTGGAATTTTATGATGCCTAATGCATGCTTTAAAATACTCCCAACCAAAAAGGGGGTATAGGGGGACAGATCCAGAAAATACGGCAGAGTAGGCACATAAGGAAAAATCTCCTTCAGTACAGTCTAAGATTGAGCATCTCTCATATCCCCATCAACTATCACTGAAGGATGCCTCATAATACCATGCATCTGCATTATTGAAGGTGAGTGATCACAAAAAATCTATTGGCAGAGGTGCGAAGAGGGAGGATAGAGCCAAAAAACAGCAGTGGTGGAGTGCACAGCTATGGACAGCAGTGCAGGAGGGGGAAAATTTGTTTTGTCAAGATGATACCAGCATAACCCCATACAACTGACAAGGAACTGATCACAAAGATATACAAAGAACTCACAAGACTCAAGAAAAAGCAAACGACCCAATCAAAAAATGGGCAGAAGAACTTAAAAGACACTTCACCAAAGAGGACGTACAAATGGCCAACAGGCATATGAAAAAATGCTCTACATCTCTCATAATCAGGGAAATGCAAATTAAAACCACAATGAGATATCACCTTACACGGGTAAGAATGGCACTAATCAAAAAAACTAACAACAATAAATGTTGGTGAGGATGTGAAGAAAAAGGAACCCTGGTACACTGCTGGTGGGAATGCAAGCTAATCCAACCATTATAGAAGACCATATGGAGGTTCCTCAGTCTACTAGAAATGGAACTACCATATGATCCAGCAATCCCGCTACTAGGGATCTACCCAAAGGACACAAAAACACTGATCTGAAAGAGCACCTGTACTCCTGTGTTTATCACAGCACTATTTGTAATTGGTAAGACCTGGAAACAACCCAAAAGCCCAAAAATAGATGACTGGATCCAGAAGATGTGGTACATATACACAATGGAATACTATTCAGCAATCAAAAATAAAAAACTAGGGACATTTATAGAAACATGGATGAGCTAGAAGTAATTATACTCAGTGAAACAAGTCAGAAGGCAAGAGAAAAATATCGGGTGGCTTCACTTTTAGGGGCAATGTGAAAGAACAACAACTACAGCAAAAAATAAAAAAGAACAAAAAACAAGAGAAAGCTCAAGGAAATGGACAATTACAACCAAAAACAACCAAAAAAACTCAACAAGATCAAAAGGTTAAAGACAGATCAAAGGGAACACGGGGTTGAGGGGAGCATAACGAGCACAAAGGTCTAAGGTGATGGTGCACAGGTGAAGTGGTGGTGGAAACTCCCTGGGGACTACAAATGATGTCAAATTAAATAAATCTAATGAGAAAAAAATAAAATAAATACTTGCAAAAAAAGACAGCTTCAAGTTCAAATTAACATTTTAGAAATAAAAAGGTTTAACTAACTTGAAAGGATATGTGCACTCCTACCAAGCTCTTAAAAATTGATATCCTGTCATTTACAACAATATGGAGGAGAGAATAAAGGGAGGGTTCAATGTACAAACTCTCAGCTGAAAAATAAATAAGTCATAGGGATGTATTGTACCACATGGTGACTATAGTTAATAGCCTATTTGAAAGTTACTAAGTAAATATTAAGAATCTTCATCATTAGAAAAAAAAAGATACCAGCATAGAAAAGACTACCGTACAGTAAGATTGAAACAACCTTCATGATAACCACAAAACAAAAATATGGAACTGAGACACAGAAGAACCTGGGAAAACCATCTAAATGAAAAAGCAAACAGAATCAGATAGAAACATAAACAAGGAAAAGATAAAACAACCAGAAAACAAAAGGTACAATGGCAGTTTTTAGGCCTCATATATCAATAACCACACTAAATGTCAGCAATTCAAACTTACCAATCAAAAGAAAAAGTAACAGGTCGGGAAAGGAACTGTGATCCACCTATATACTATGCAGACAGGATCCTCATATCAGATCCAATAAAAACACTTAAGAAAAGTGATTGTTTAGAGCAAAGAATTTCAAGCCAGTAATAGAAAAAAGCAGGAATAGTTATTATAACTGAAAAATGGAACTTTCAGTCTAAATAGTTAATTAGGAACAATGATGGACATGATATGATGATCATGGGAACAATCTAGCAAGAAGATTTAACTATCATTAGTATCATGTATACACATACACCTAAATTAACAAATCTAAAGTAAGACACTAACAATGATAATAATTGTAGGGGATCAACTTAACAAAAAGTGAACTAGGAAGTAACAGGTTAAAATGAAGTAAAAGATCAGGTGGACTTTATAGACGTACATAAAACTTTCCATCCCAAAGAAATGAATACATATTCTTTTTAAGAGCACATGAGAATATTCTCAAAGACAGACTATATGCTGAACACAAAACAAGCCCCAATGAATGTATGAAAAATGAAGTCATACCAAGCATCTTTTCTGATCATAATGATATAAACTGAGAAATCACCACAAAAAGAAACCTGGAAAACAAACCAAGTATGTGGACTAGACAAAATGTTTCTGAATAACTCTTGGATCAATGAAGAAATGAAAGTCAAAATAGAAAAATTATCTGGAGACCAACAACAATGAAGGTAAGAGCTACCAGATCCTATGGGATATAGTAAATTCAGGACTAAGAGGGAAGTTCATAACAATACAATCCAATTCAATAAACAAGAAAAGTATCAAAAAAATTATCTAACCTTACACCTGAAGGAATTAGAAAAAGAACACATAAAACTCAAAAACAAACCAATCAAAAAATGGGCAAAAACCTAAAATAGCACTTCTGCAAAGAAGATATACAGATGGCAACAAACACATGAAAACATGCTCAACATCACTTATAAGGCAAATGTGAATAAAAACCACAAGGAGATATCACCTCACTGCTGTGAGGATGCCCTATACCAAAAAGATTAGAAACAAATGTTGGTGAAGGTGTGGAGAAAAAGAAAGTCAATGACTATCAGTGGGACTACAAATTGGCACAGTCTCTATGGAAAATAGCATGGAGAGTGCTTACAGAACTAAAAATGGTAATAACGTATGATCTAGTAATACCACTCATATCTATTCAAAGAATATGAAAACACTAACACAAAAAGATTTATGCACCCCCATGTTCAAGGCAACATTACTCATAATAGCCAAGACATGGAAGCAAGCTAAATGTCTTAACAGACAACTGGATAAAAAAACTGGTATATATACTCAGTGGAACACTACTCAGCAATAAAAAAGTGTCTTTTAGAACAATATGGATGAATCTTGGGGTGATTAAACTAAGTGAAATAAGTCAAAACATGAAAGACAACTACTAGATGAGTCCTCTAATTTGCAAAAAAAATAAATAATCAAAGAGAACAAACAGGCAAAAATCACAGAGTTTAGACTCTGAAAACTACGGTGGTTACAGGGCGGGGAGGTGAGGTGGTACATTCGAGGGTAACATGATATGTTAGCTTTAGTAGAGGGCAAGTGAACCATGTGCACATGTTCAGGTAAAAAGTTGTACTCCCAAACATATTTTTGTCAATGAATGGCAAACCAAAATTGTGATTGAAAAAAAAGGGTTAGAGGATAGATTTTACAAGACTGACAAGAATGTCAGTAGTGTTAAAGCAGGACAATAGGTACTTAAAAGTTTATTATACTAGGCTCTTCTATGTTTGAGTTTTTCCACAATAAAGTTTTCTTAGAAAGATGTAAAATGTTACCCAGAAATTTTAATGGTCTAAGGAAAATACATTGCAATTATAATGGAGGAAGAACCCTCCACATCAATGTTTCCAAAACAGTATTTCAGACCAAGTCCAAAACATAACCATAACCACTAGGTGGCACCCACTCCCATAGTCCATATTTACAGAAAGTTGGACAAGAGAGTCAAATCCGGGCCTCCTTGGTGGCGCAGTGGGTTAAGCAACACACTATGAAGCAAACCACAGCCACTACAGCATGAGTTTGATCCCTGCTGCCGGCCAGGGAGGGGACCCACATGGCGCGGCAGACCTCTCCTGCTGTGCCCGCTGCTCCCCTCAGCAGTGTACTTC
>JAGFMF010012157.1:29308-42601 GCA_019455555.1 Galemys pyrenaicus | reverse complement strand
AGGAAGCAGGATGGAGAGCAGCAAGGAGACCTGGAGGAGGCACATGGAGCAGAGGGACATGTGAAGAAACTGCGCTTGCCTTTTGGTCTTGGACTGGTTAGAACACATGTGGGTGAGAGACCTGTGGGGAGGTTAACAATGGCAGCTGTCATCTTGATTTTGATTTTGATCTTTTCCTCCCGGATTTGTCTGACTCTTTCTGACCCTTTTCTAGGGGTCTCTACTGAAAGGTTCTTTAGACGTGTGGCAGGCTTTTGGGCCTTGCTTTGGGCCAATCCTATTTGGCTGAACTTTTATCCTCAAGGAGATGGGTAACTTTGGATGCTTAACTTAGTAACTATATTCTTTGTCCTTTCTGTATTGTACCCTAATGTATTAAAGTTCCTTTCCATTAAAGGCCTTATATGTTTGAAACAACAACAACAAAAAAAAAAAACAAGAGAAAACTAAAGGAAATGGGCAATCATAACCCAAAACAACCAAACAATCAAATAACAACTCAACAAGATCAAAAGATTAAAGATAAACCCAAGGGACCAAGGGTGGAGGGAGGGGAGGGCGAAGACGGTGATGAGATGTAAAGAGCACAAGGGACTGAGGTGACGGTGCACGGGTGAAATGGTGGTGGGAACCCACTGGGGAAAACAAACGATGTCAAATGCAATTAAATATAATAAAATTTTTAAAAAAGAAGTGAAGATTACTAATACGGTAAAAAAAAAAAAAGGCCTTATATGTTTGTCTTAATGCGGCGGCGGATGGCAGAACCCATTCAGAGAGGGCAGGTTTGGGGGTTCTCGGGTGCTCCTCTGCCTGCCCTGTAACATTACTGCAATTAAAAAAGCATTCAAAGTCAGCACCAGACCAGGAAGTTGAGATCTGTAAGCCAGAGGAGAGATGTTCTTAAAGGTTGTTAAAATGAAGGACTTTTAGAACCATATGTGGGATTAGATTCAGCAAGCCAGGGAGATGAGAGTAGAGCAAAAGACTAAACAGGAGGAATTGATACAAAGACCCAAACAGCACTGTTTTATGCAACTTGGTTTTAGGCCTTTCACAGTGTGTGGTGCATGAGTCTTTTTTTCTTAAGGTATATTAATTATATCATCTTTCATATTTGTACAATATGTGATTTCCCTGTGAAATTCCCACCATCAATTCCCCCATACACCACCATCATAGTCCCTTGTGCTCTTCCCAACCCTGTCCTGAGCCTTCCTGCATGAGACTTTAAAAGGATTGGAACCAGAGAGCCAACCTCTTCTGGTTATGGCATTCAATATTAGCCAAAAACTGTAAAGAAACAAGAACCTTCTATAGCGATCTAACCGTCTATATTTTATTTAATACAACTTTATGATATTACTTCTCTGCTGCTCTACCTAATTAATTTATATAAATTTTAGAAAACTTTGTCTACAATGACCATATTTTATGAAACAGAAATCAAGTCATGCTAGTAGACATTTATCTAACATAGGGTTAGATAATGTTCTTTCAAACTTTGTCCTTTGACGCTTTAAAAATTCAGAATGTATTGTTATCATGTTTATAAAGTTTAATTTATAAGGGCCTCCCTGGTGACATAGGGGTTAAGTTTTAGTGTTATAGGAGTTAAGTCTCAGTGCTATCACAGGTCTGAGATCAATCCCCAGTAGGGAACTAATCCACTTATGGGGTGACAGAACTCTCCTGTTTCCCTCCCATTTCCTCTCACCAGTGTATTTTAGTGGACCTGCCTGTTCTGCTCCCCACTCTGTCTCTGTTGAATCCTCTCACCCCTTGCATCTCTGGCCTACACTCCAGTTCTTGTATTCATAAAATAAATCTTAAAAAATAGTTTATAAGCAAAACATTTAACACTTGATTAAATATGGTATTTGTGGTCATTTTAATACAGAAAATATTGGCTTCAGACTTTGGTTTAGAATAGAATCCCTTATTTCTTATTTATAAGAAAATAGGTTTGACTTATGTCACTTCAACTGAAAACAACTTCACCCAAATATAGTGACATAGACTGCCTGAATAGTAAATTCTTTACAAAAAGTAAAAAGATTTAAAATTTTATTTTAATTTTCCACTTAAGTAGTACATGTAGCTACATATAAATTCAAACAACAGCAAATAATACACAGTAAAAAGGTTAAGTCTCCTTTCTACCCCAACCCACAGTTGTCCTACCCAGAGGGAGACTATTATCAGTTTCTCCAGTATGCTTCCCAAAAGTCCATACAGTGGGGGTATGAGGATACAGGGGCAGAGGAAAAGGGACTATCACTAAGGGCCAAATGGGGGAGTCAGAAATGACAACTTCAACTAGTTTAAAACTTAGTCATTAGTTCAACTTTAAGCCAAGCTTAACGCTTTATTTTGAAATAGCAAAGCTTACAATACCAAAAGCACCCAAAGTCTGAGCATTTGATTCCAGGTTCCTTACGTTATTTTTCTCCCTCAGCAGTGAAAAAACTAGGACAAATAAACAAAATGTGTGGATGCACATTTTATTTGAACAGCAGTGTGGGTTCAATCCCCGTCCAGAGAGGGGACCCACATGGTGCAGCAGACCTCTCCTGTCTCCCCCGCTGCTCCCCTCAGCAGTGTGTTTCAGTCAGTCTGCCTGTTCTACTCCCCACTCTGTCTCTGGTGAATCCTCTCACCTCCCACACTCTAGCTTGTACCCCAACTCTTGTATGCATAAATAAATAAATCTTTAAAAAATGTGTGGATGCAATCTATTACAAAGCTGCTATAGAAATTCTATAGATCCACTTCTCAAGAAAACTGGAACTTGTTCTGCTCTTAGTCACTTAAGGAGCAAAATAGATGCAAAGAAAAGGGGGAAGTTCATTAGGAGATACAGAACATAAAAACTCATTCATAAGGAAAAACTAAAAGATGGTGTGTTTTCTCCCTCTTAAGCTGCCAGATTTCATTCCTAGTCCTTCTCTGTCTACTACATACTCCTTTGTACACATTTTATCTGCATCCTTTGAGGTGCACCGACCCCTTGACTATTACATCCACCCTAGCCTCCTTCCCATAAGGATGCCACAGCTTTTTGTAACAAGCTCCTGCCAAACCTATCAAACTAGCCACTGGAGCCAAGTTAACCAATCAGCGTGATAGGCCCACTGGATAGGCCCATTGCAGAAAACTGCCAATTTCAAGGAAGTTGTCTTGAAAGCTGTTCAACAAAGGCTTTTCTTTTTTTTTTAAAGATTTATGTATTCATGCATACAAGAACTGGGGTACAAGCCAGAGGCGCAGGGTTGAAAGGATTCACCAGAGACAGAGTGGGGAACAGAACAGGCAGATGGACTGAAACACTCTACTGAGGGGAGCAGTGGGCGAGTCAGGAGAGGTCTGCTCACCATGTGGGTCCCCTCCCTGGCCAGAGGCAGGGATTGAACTCTATGCTCCAGTGGCTGTGGTTTGCTTCACAACGCATTGCTTAACCCACTGCACCACCAGGGGGGCCCTCAAAAAAGGCTTTTCAAGGCAACTGCTACTGTGTACTTGCACAGGCAAGACTGTCTAAAATTAGCATTTAAAGATTTTTTTTACATTTAAGATATTATTAAACAGTGTAGATTATGACATAATATACCAATATGATTTTGTGCATTTAGAGGGGCAATATTTCCTGGGGAAGTGGAAAATGGTGGGGATAGCTTCTAGAAGACCTTCACCTTTAACAACTTTTTAATGAAACACTACATTTACAGAACTAGACTTTTTTCCTTAGTTTGCTATAATCTACATTTTCTGAATAGAACTTGTATTGATCATTTGGATCTAGTTTTGTTCCAAAATTCTGGTTTATTCTTTATGTCCCAGCTGACATACAGCATTGTTCCAGTATCTGTGACTCCAATAAATACAAAGGGGAGATCAAGTCAGGATGCTTGTTGGGCCCAGAATCTGACAGAGCATGGCTGCAAGAGATATCCAAGGCCAAAAAGGAGAGAAGAACAAATCTTTTTAAGAACTGAGACTAAGTCTCTGCCCAGAAGAGTCTTAAGTTCTTTGGAAATTCTTCCTCTTAAGCCTCAACACGTCACTTCAGGTTCAGAAATTTTAATGGACTAAAGGAAAACCTGATATACTTTGTTTTTAAATTAAACTTTTTGAGAGATTATTCATATGCTGTTGTAAGAAATGATAACAGAGATATCCTGCACACTTTGCTCCATTTCCTTCACTAATAACATATTGCAAAGCCATAGTACACCATCACAACTAAAATACTGATTTGATACAATCCATCAATCACGTTCAGAATTCCCCAGCTTTACTTATACTTGTGTGTGTATACTTAGCTCCATGAAATTTTATCACTTTTTTGGTATATCCACTCCAACAGTCAAGATAGAGAACAATTACATCACCACAAATACCCACTAATCTGTTCTCCATTTCTATAACTTTTTCATTTCAAGAATGCTTATAATTGGAACTATACTGTGTAAACTTTTGAGATTGTTTTTTTCTCACTCAGCATAATTTTGTAAGGATTTATTCAGGTTGTTGCATGAACTAGTATTTTGTTCCTTTTCATTTCTAAATACTATTAACAAAGACAAGTGACATGAAAGTATTTCACACATACTGAATTCACTTGTAAAACAATTTTTGTGAAAGACTAGTTCATCTCTACCATAACTCACGTAAAACTTGAAGAGCAAGGGTTTAAGTCACAGCACTATGAAGTTGTTCCATAACCACTGAAGCACGAGTTCAATCCCCAGCTAGGGAGAGGGCCCACAATGCACAGCAGACCTGTCTTGCCTGCTGCTCCCTTCAGCAGTGTATTTTGGTAGACCCGCCTGTTCTGCTCTCTCTATATCTGGTGAATCTCTTCACCCCTTGCACCTCTGCATTGCACCCCAGCTCTTGTATGCATAAATAAATCTTTTTTAAAAAATAATATTTAGAGAAGTAAAGTGATTTCTTGAAAGAAAAGCCAGGATAAGAATCCATTTCCTTATTTTAAGTTACTTTCATCTTCCACCAAGTTGTCCAAATAAATACTAGCCCTACATCTGATAGGACAATGAAAACCCCACTAGAAATAATGTTGTTTTGGTATATGAATGGTTATTCTTCAAACCAGGTCTTGATACAGGAATTTCTCTGGAGTAAGAACAGTGAAAGGAAACACATGGTTCACAGCACTATGTATGATTTAGGGGAATAGATTCACACCACTCCAAATTCATGTTATCACACCACACCCACCACCTACGCACTGATAATGCAGTAAACTAACATTATATTAACACTGGGTCTATGCCCTCCATTCTTTCTCATCTTCCACTCTCCCTTCTAGTTGCCTTAATTCTGCAGTCATATTTCAAGGGTTTGTTTCAGTTTAGTTTTGTCTGTTACTTTGTTTTGTTTTATATTCTAGATGTCAGTGGAATAATCTGGTATTTGTCTTTTTATCTCTGATTTCATTTAGCATAATCCCCTCCAATTTTATCAATGTTGTTGCCACTGTCAAGATTTTTTTCTTTTTATGGCTGAGTATATTATATCTATATAAAACCACTTCTTTTTCATCTACTCATCTATCATTGCTATACTACCTCATGTTTCATTAAATTTTCAGTTGTTTATATGTCTATATAACTTTGGAGTTACAATTTTTTTAAAGATTTATTTATTTATGCACTGGGGTACAGGCCAGAGGTGTGTGTGGGGGGTGGTGAGAGTATTCACCACAGAGAGCAGGGAGCAGAACAGGCAGATAAACCGAAGTACACTGCTGAGGGGAGCAGCGGGCACAGCAGGAGAGGTCTGCTGCGCCATGTGGGTCCCCTCCCTAGCCAGCAGCAGGGATCGAACTCTTGCTGCAGTGGCTGCGATTTGCTTCATAGTGCATTGCTTAACCCACTGCGCCACCAGGGAGGCCCTGGAGTTACAATTTTACTGTTCCATACATGCACATGCTTCACTCACCCTCCATCACCTTACAATGGCTACAGCAATGGTCAACACCATTGCTGCCTCTGCCCCTCACCCTTCACACAAGAACACAGGCTGTAGGCACTGTGCCCTCAATTCTTTCCAAGGGTAGAGAGAGCTCTCTCACACCTGTTCTTCCTACTGCTATTTGGCTCATGACTTCATGGCTCTGCCTGAGGATCATTTTACCTTAACCAGAGGGAGGGTATGAAAGGGGAGCTTTCCTTACTCATCCTGGTCTTAGAACTCCCAATGACCTAGGCCATACATGTGCTAGTGCATTACTGCAGTCCCCTTTTGAAAAGTCCCTCCAGGGAAATTGACTACACCCTGAAGCGCCATGGCCAACCCCTAGCCTCTTCCACATACCAGGGAAATTACCGTCCTGGCCATGCTCTCCTTTGCCTCCTCCATCTGTCTTGGAGAAAATGTTTGCACATCATACAACGGTCTGATATTCAAATCTACAAAGGTCTAATATTCAATATCTACAACTATATTACACAATTCAGCAAGAAGAAAATAACACAATCAAAAAGTGAGTGGAAGGGCTACAAAGCCACCTTTCCAAAGAAACATGGCAGATGCCCAACAGATACATGGAAAATGTTTATCATCACTTATGTCAGGGAACTGCAAATCAAAACCAAAATGAGAAATTACCTCATACCCGTAAGAATGGACTATATCAAAATGACAAGGAAAAAGCATTGATAAGGATATGGGGAAAAGAGACTCTTATACTGTGATGGAAATGTAAACGGATCCTTCTCCTATGGACCAATACACACTGATCCCAGCTCACTCCCAGTACACACAATTAGAGGAAGGACACAGAGATGGGGGTATATACTAGACAATCCAAGATGGCACTTAAGCAAGGGAGGTGAGGTCTTTGTCCCTGGGACAGATCAATGGAAATTAACCAAAGCCCTCCATGAGGCTACTATGGGAGGGATACCATATGGAACATGATTCAGAAAATGTTCTTTGGGAAAGGACTCAGAAAAACCATAAAGCAGGCATCTGTGTTCTGTGAACCATGCACCCAAAATAACACTCAGACCTATCCCATTCCTCTGCTATTGACAAAACCTGTCCAAAACAGGCCTTTCCCTGGCAAGGGTTGGCAGATGGGCTTCAACCAAATGCCCCCACCCCAAATTAGTTTACAAGTACTTCATTGCATTGAGATTTTTCCCACTGTCTTGCAACCATCCCAGAACGGGTAGGTTCATCACCGGTTCAAGCAGTCTCTTTGTCTTCACCACTGTCATGCTATCCCTCACACTCCACCGCAACACTTTGGTTTCTCCTTCCACGCTGCCGCCACCTCCGCCACACCCCGGGGCATCCCTGTGACGCTAGCCTTATATACCTTGTGCATCAGCCCAGATGCACCTACTTGCGCATGCCCACCCAGGCATGCACGCAGGTTTCCATCATTACACCAATGGCGGGAGGGTGGAAAAACCTGATCAACCTTTTTACCCTACACCCACCCATTGGGAAGTTGAGGTTTTTCCCACCTATTGCCATGGGACAGGCCTCCTAGCCCCCCGCGCATCTCACTCTTTCTGGGGTCTCTGTTCTCTGCTTTCTCTGCTCCTCTTGTCTCTGCTTACTCTCTTCTCTTTTTCCTAGCATCCTCATGATACCACCCTTATACACCCCATGTCTCAGGCCAGGTGTGCCCACGTGTGCATGCCCACACCCTACTGGAGGTGCCCGCCATTAGGCATGCGTGCAGGACTGCAGGTGTCCATCATCACACCAATGGTGGAAGGGTGGAAAAGCCTGATCACTTTTCCATTTACCCTACACATGGGGACAAGAAATATACACTGTACAAACATGAAAAATAATGTAAATTATGTATAAAATAAGAGAAATTTCTCCAGGAAAATTGGGAAACAATTTCAGAATTCCTCTGCATAAATGTGTGTGTGCACCTGAAGGCTAAATCTTCATCTGTGAAGTCTGAGATCATTCACTGCCCTCTTCCTGACAACCAGCAACTCTTCTCTAACACCTGCTGTTTGTTAACCCCTACCAATGCATAGATTATTTTCACTTAGTGAGAGAATGTGTAGGTTTAGAGAAATCAGGTCTTTCCACCCTCTCACCACTGTGATGATGGACACCTGCGGTGCTGCAAGCATTCCAGGGTGGGCATGCCCAATTGGGTGCACCTGAGCTGGACACAGGCTTAAACGGGCGGAGTCATGAGGACGACAGGAACGAGTGGACAGACCAAAGAGCAGCAGTGGGAGCACGGAGAGGAGCCGGGGGCTGGGAGGTCTGCCGCCCTGGCACCCATGCCTGCCATGTACCTGGCCACCTCTACTAAATAAAGCATGAAAAGCCACCAAGGGCTCCAAGACTCCCTTCCTTGACCCATCTGCTAAGAACCATCCCGAACCTTGCTAGTGTGCCACCCCCTTCCTGCTACTACAATTGGCATTAGTCGGCAGGATGGTTCAATGCAGATGGGTTCAGAGCCCCAAGAAGACTGCAGGAGGAACTGAGAGGTGGCAGGCCACGAACATGTAACGTTGGCAGAGAAATGGCAGCACAGGAGGTTGCAGAAGGTCCAGGAACTGCAGGAAAAGCTGAAGATGCTGAGGGAAGAGCCAAAGATGCCACAGGAGTGCAGGAGGCGGACAAGGTCCAGGAGCTGTGGGACAGGACCTCGAGTGGAGGAGGAGACGCCCGTGAGGACCGGCCCACGACCCCTGAGGCAGCAGACAGAGAGGACCACGATTCAGAGCTTGCCCGCTGCTGACACCAGGAAAGGACTGTTGGACTGATAATCCCACCAGAAGGTGAAAACTTTGGCAGGCTATGTTTATGGGACCCTGGGGGTGGATGATTGTTTGTACACCCCAGGAGATGATAGTAGAGGCATGGCCAGTAGGCCTTGATGACCAAAAGCAGCCTGAAAAAGCCTAGAGAAGGCAAAAGCTGGCACTAAGTTGGGGAGACCCAAAGTGGCTGGTAAGCAGCCTGTTTGTTAAAAAAGGCCAGTGAGTTTCTTAAAATCACCTGTGGGTGATGCCCCGCTTGTTGAGTGAGGGTTAGGAGCTGAGGAACCGTCCTTGGACGGCAAGGGAACGTGGCTTGTGGTGGAGCCCACAGCCAAAGAAGGGGACCCAAGAGAGGCCGCATGTGGAGCTTGTATCCATGGATCCACGACCCGTGTGCATGTGCACAGGGTTGGCCTGAGTGCAGGGACTGCATGTCACATGTGGCTATGAAAAGCCAAGTGTTGGAGTGACAGCAGAGAGTACCCTGGGGATTGGGTGATTACCCCCAAAATAGAATCGCCAATCCCAAGAGTGAGAGCATCCTGGGGGTGGGTGCGGTGTGTGGCTTGCGGCTGAGACCACAGCCAGAGAAGGCCAGGAAGCCTGACGACTCCTGGCGTGTGACAGCAGATGCCATGAGTGGTTCTCACCTCATGTGACCAGTGCCTTCAGCAGCAGATATGGTGGATCATCTGCTAGTGCCAATAATCTTGTCTTTTTCCCCTAGGTTGGTGCCCTGCCAAGACGTATTTGTGCTCATTTGTATTATATTGTATTTTGCTGCATTGCTTTATTGATGTATAATTTGTATGGTGGGAAAACCTGAAGGGGTGGACTGTAGGGTTAGAGAAATCAGGTCTTTCCACCCTCCCACCACTGTGATGATGGACACTTGCAGTGCTGCGAGCATTCCAGGGTGGGCATGTGCAAGTAGATGCACCTGGGCTGACGCATGAGGTATATAAAGCTAGCGTCTCGGGGACGCCGGTGTGGTGGTGTGGTGCGGTGGAGTGTGAGGGATAGCATGATGGCGGTGAAGACAAAGAAACTGCTTGAACCGGTGATGAACCTCCTACCCAGTCTGGGATGGTTGCAAGACAGAATGCTATATCATTATGCTGGAGGTAGAAGGAATAGGGAGAAGTGTGCTGTAATCATGCATTATAGTGGCAGGAGTAGGGCTGCAGTCAGACTCGCTGCCCCATGGACAGGTTTTGTTTTCCATGAAGTTACTTTAAGGAGTCTCTCCCAACAAATATTGCTGAGCAAGCTAGACAGGCACTAGCATGTTTATATGAATTACTCAACTCCCGTGCTAATATGCCCTCAATAATAGACTTGCCCTGGACTATCTTCTGGCCGGATGAGGGAAGAAAGTATGTGCAGTTACTAACATTTACTGCCACACCTGGATAAATAGCACAGGGAAAGTGGCAGTTAATATCAAGGCCATATATAAACAGGTCAAAAGGCTTCACGATATTAGGCAGGCAAATCCCTTCACCACTTCCATCTGGAATACTATTAAAACAGGCATTCCTTCCATTGATTCTCTGTCCTATAGGGTTTTTTGCCCTGCTGAGACCATTGGTGACAATACTAGTGTTACTGATCTTTGGGTCATCCCTCCTCAATCTCTTGGTAAAGCTTGTCTTTTACAGATTATAGCAGTTCTACATCAAGTTGATGGTTATGTAAGTTTTACAACCTAGCCCTACTCAGGATGGCAGTCAATCCCACCACTCACTAGAACAGTCAGCAAGAAATTTTCACTCCTTCAGAATGCCGGTTAGGGGAAACAACCCTGTTTGGCAAGAAGTAGTTACAGAAAAAAGAGCCAAATCCTCATAATACCAAAGAGGATGAAATCTCTCAGGGAGCCATGATATTGTGTAGATGAATTCAATTGTGAGTGATAGGATGGAGTTGGCCAATATCCTGTTTTAACAGGTGTACTAAATCATGAGCTGACAGGTTGCTGCCTAACATCTGTTTTTAACATCCTATCCCAGTAAACTGACTAAAGTTGCCACACTTCGAAAAAAAAGGTGCTATATCCTCAAAAGTAATTGTTTCACAATTTCCTGGAAGGTGTGGGCTGTGGCCAAGGGCATTTCATGTCTCACTACCTGTATTTTCTGTATGGATTAGTGTCCAATCAACACTTACCACTTGTTTCAAAGCTTAAACTTCCAATGAAGAGCTTTCACAGCTGTTCCAGCTCATTGGGAGACTGACTTAGACTTGATGGCTGTGGATGGGGACACTTTACCAGGCTTGCTCAGCAACATCTACAGGCAGAAAGGAGTAATCTCTAACTAAAGTTTCTGCCAGCCCCTGAGTAATTTATTTTAACAGAGGCAGCTGGTTCATGCAACTATTTGAAAAAGAACTTTACCCAGCAGTTAATGTCCTAAATTTAAGAACTCACTTAGCTATGCCTCAATGTGAGAGCACTATTTGAGATGAAGTGACACAAACATGAAGAGTAACAATTATGAAGGAAAATGGAAAGCTAAATTTAAGGACTCAAAGGAATGTGATCAGTTTAGGAAGAATTTGGGGCAAGCATGCTATTTTGGTGCTCCTCAAACTGTTAGAGGGAAAGGTAGTCCTAACTGGATTATGGGTGTGTGGACTCCAACCCCCACTCCAGACCATCAGTGTTCCAGAACCACAAATCCGATAAGATGATTATCGAAGAGTGGATCACTGGGACCTGAGGGTGGAGTTAAGCAGCCAGGCTGGCTATAAAACCAGAGGTGAGCCTTGGGCTCTCTCTCTCTCTTACTGAGGAACCAGACCCCTTCCTTCGGAAGACATCTCTCTTCCTTTGGAGCCATCTCATTCGACTCGGAGCCAGCTCTCAACGCGCCATTGCTTAGATCTGGTAGGGTATTTGTGGATTTGTATCCCTCTCTTTTTCCCTTGGTGTTATTACTATTTTATTCCCCTTCTTCCATAAAATAAAACCTGTTAATAACTTTTGCCACGTGTACCTGGAGTTGGGACTTTTTAAGTCTTCTGAGCGCGGGTGGAGGACCCAGTGAGGGGAACCCATTTTATATTAGGGTTGCCCTGTAACAGTTGGGGGCTTTAAGGCCTCAATAGTGGGGCACCGATGTCCTGCTTTGGCTTTGGCTGTTTCAGCTGCAGGCTCCTGGGCCTTGGAGATAGGCATTGGCCCTGCTCAGGGTCTAGCCTCTGTGGCTGGAGGCGCCAGAATTTTGGCAGTGGGCTTTGCCCTTCTTGAGCTCTGAATGCAGTCTTCTGGTCTCAGGGGTGGGTGGGCATCACCCTTCTCACTTTCCTGCAGCTTTGTCTGGGGCAGTGGAATTTCAAAGGTGGGTGTCACCCCACTCCCTTGTTCTCTAGCTGCTTCAGCTCTATGCTGCTGGTTGGGGGTGGGCATTGCCCCACTCCCTCAATCTCTAACCACTTCAGCTTCCACAGCTGGCTGTGGGTGGATGTGGCCTGCTCCCTCAGGTGCCAGCCACTTCTGCTCCCCACTACTGGTGAGGGGTGGGCATCATCTTACTCGCCCAGACTCCAGCCATTTTAGCTATGAGCCACCCTCTGGGGTGGGCGTTACCAGGCTCTCACCTTGCTTCCTTAATCTCTAGCTGTTTCAGCTCCCTTTTTGCTGCCTGGGGGTGGGCGTGGCCCACTCCCTCAGGCTTCGGCAGCTTCAGCTGTAGCTCTGGTAGTTTTAGTTGGGGGGCTTCCCAACCTGCTCAGCCTCTGATTGCTGTGGAGGCCCTCCCAGCCTCCTAGGGGGGTTGCAGGGAGTCACTTGACCCCAATACCCATGGGACTTGTCCTTGCCTGACATCCCACTGTGGTTGAGGGAGTGCCTGCATGTCCATGGCTCTTACCCTGCTTGCCAGCCAGGTTAAGCTCAGTTCCCAATTTCAGGCTTGAGACCTGTCAGAAGCCCACTTCCCACCATGCAAATCGACCTGCTGACCTTTGTTTTGTCTTCTGGAATTTTTAGAGTCAGTGTTTCTCTGTTTCTTCCAATCTTTATCTTCTCTTCCTTTTTCCTGAGTTGGCAGTTCCAGGTTTGTGGGTGGGGGATGGGGAAAGGGGTTGGTGTTGATATCGCCCTTTCACTCTCACCTTCCTCCTGCTTCTATTGAGTCACCAACCCTGTCCAAACTGTCTGGATCTTGTCAGAAAGATGCTGTAATTTACCCTTTATCAGTCATCTTTAATCTTTAATCCTAGCATCCCTTCATCACCATCCCTTCATCACTTCTGTATAGAAGCTCTTAAATTTTATGTAGTCCAAGCTGTTTACCTTTTCCTTCACTTTGCTTTAGGTGATATGTCTTTAAAGATGTTACTGAGATGTATGTCATCTAGTATTTTGCCTATATTTTCTTGTACTTGAAGAAACTTTTACGGTTTCTTAAGTTTTTACTTGAAGGTCCTTTTATGTACCTTGTTCATGGTCATTGTGACAGTGTTAGGGGGAAGCGTAGTTCTGAGTGGGGGTTGGAGTCCCCTAACAATT
>JAGFMF010012157.1:9742-29258 GCA_019455555.1 Galemys pyrenaicus | reverse complement strand
GGAATAAAGACAGCTTGTTCAATAAATGGTACTGGGCAAACTAGACTGCTACATGCAAAAGAATGAAACTAGAATACTGCCTTTCACCATGCACAAAAAGCAACTCAAAATGGATTAAGGAATTAAACATAAGACCTGAAACCATAAAATATACAGAAGAAAAAGTAGGCAAAACTCTACATGACATACACCTCAGTAACATCTTTAAAGACACAGTACCTAAAACAAAGATAGTGAAGGAAAAGATAAACAGCTAGGACTACAACAAACTTAAAAGCTTCTGTACTGCAAAAGACACACTAACCAAAACAAAGTGACACCCCACCAAATGGGAGAAAATCTTTGCACACAACACTACTACTGACAAGGGACTTATCACAAAGATCTACAAAGAGCTGACCAGACTAAACAAAAACAAAGTAAGCAATCCAGTCAAAAAATGGGTAGAGGAGCTAAAAAGACATTTCTCCAAAGAGGAAATGCAAATGACCAACAGGCATATGAAAAAATGCTCAATATCTCTTGTAATCAGGGAAATGCAAATCAAAACCACAATGAAATACCACCTCACACCAGTGAGAATGGCACATATTAAAAAAACTACTGATTCTTTAGTGTTACAAATAGTGTTTAATAAAAGTTGTCAAATTAACAAATTACTGTATCAGTGTGCTTAATACTAGAAGTTTATAGATAAATAATAAAGAAATCACTGTTTAGTAAAATCAGGTAAGCAAATACAGAATTATCATGTAGCATGCCTACTACAATAACAGAGATTAAGTACATTTATGACTATAAAAATAAGAGGAAATATCTGCACATATATGTCAGTCAGTGAAGGCTTCACTGATGAGAGCTATGAGCCGAGTCTTGGGAGATGAAAATACGTTCATGAAGTAGTAGCCACAAATTACATGTCACTATTTAAATGTTATTTGTGGACATTACCCAGTAAAATAGTAAATGAAATTATCTCATTAGTATGAAATGACATGATGGAGGGAAGGACCATTAGTTCCTTACAGATGGAATACAGAGTACATAAAGAACAATGAAAAAAGACAAGATGGATGATGCAGGGAAGCAGGAGACTTTTCATGGGAAAGAAATCTTAAAGTCCAGAGAAGCTGGACTCTTTCCCATGGAGACAGCCAATAAAGCCGGGATCTTTAATAGAGATCCAAGGACAGGCTTTAGGACTTTTGTGAACTCCCTGAAACAGAAATTTTCTAAAAGGTAGGTATAAGTTTTCATCATATTCCTCTCTAAAGGTTATGATTCAAAAAGAAGTTATAAACTACTGTAATGAAAGGTACTGGTCAGAAGGTGATATGAGCAGATCTGCATGTCAGCAAAATCACTCAAACACAAAATGGGCGAAGAGGTGCTGGAACACTTAGGTAGGTATATCATAATTTTTGGGCAGATGAATAGACAAAAATGAAGCTCAAGAAAACAGGTCTTGACTAGAGATATGGACTTTTGAGTGGTAATAGAAGCCTATAGGTGGTAGATAATAAGTGATAGGCAGAATGAGGTTGTACAGAGAAGCATTTGTAAAATGAGACAAAGACAAAAAAAAATCCTGAGGATACTTTAATACTTCTGATCGGGAGAAAAGAAAGAACAGAGAAGGATTGGAAGGAACATTCAAGAAGGTGTGACGAGTGTCTAGAGAAAGCAAAGTCATGGAATCAAGGAAAGAAAGAGACTTAAGAAGGAAGAAATGGTCAACACTGTTAAATGCCTTTGTGAAGTCATGCAAGATGAAGAGCGAGAAATGACCACTGGAAAGGGTACTATAAAAGATCATTTGTGGACTTAGAAAGAATAGCTCTAGTAGTATAAATGAGACAGAAGTCAGACTATACAGTTAGTAAGTGAACTCAGCAAGCCTAGAGTAATCCAGAAGCCTGAACATAAAGGAAAAGGAAAGACAAAGTCTACCTGGAAATACAGTTTTTTCTTTAAGATAAAAAAGTTTCATTTTAATTTATTTGTTAACTAATTATTTTTCTTACAATGTTTGCATTCTTTTCTAGGTGTAGTCCCCATAGAATTTCCACCACCAATTCACCCATGCACAATCACCATAGTCCCTTGTGCTCTTCCCATCCCTGCCTTGATCCCAGTCCCTCTCTCTTCCCTATAGAATGTCTCTGATGGGTAGCTGCCTGTTTATTTTTATTTTGTTCTGTTTTTTTTGGTTTATTGATGTTATTAATTTTTTCTTCTTGATCCTCTATATTCCTCCTATAAGTGAGATCATTCGGTATTTTTCTTTTTCCCTCTAACTTATTTCACTGTGCATAATCCCTTCAAGCTCCATCAATGTTTTGGCAAGTGGCATTAACTTATCATTTTTGATTGCTGAATAATATTCCATTTTCTATATATATACATCACATCTTCTTGATCCAGTCATCTATTTTTGGGCATTTGGGTTGATTCCAATTCTTACTTATTATAAATAGTGCTGCAATAAACATAGGGGTGCATGAGGAATATAGTTATTTTGATAGAAGAAATGTTTATATGTCCAAGAGTAGGAGCAACTATGGAAAGAGAAATAAGAAAGGGAACATAACTGACAGAACAAGATCCCTAAAGAATTAAGCAAGGGTACGATGTAAAGAGGGGATTTGTCAGGCAAGAAGCGGGATACTTTGTTCTCTTGAAAAAGAAATAATTCTGGGCAAAAACCTGAGAGAACATATGTCTGAGAACCTAACTATTTTATGTGAAAAATAAGCAAGATGATTTGCTGAGGGAATTAGAAAGGAGACCACAAAATTCTGTGAAAAATATAAAAGGTTTAGAGCAGCTGTGGTAAGAAATAAGACTGCTGAAGTAAGATGGAAGATAAGCAAGGCTAAACTTCATTGCTCTATGGATGAACTAAGGAGCATGGTTAGGAAATATTCTCTCGAGTAACATGAGTAAATGGATCAGAAGACCTATGATAAAACTGATTTGGGAAGATGAAAATATAGTGTTTCTTATTTTACAGTTCATAATTAAATAGACACCTATTCATAACTGTCCCATAATTGGTACTATGAAGAAAATTAGCTTACTTGAGAGCTGGGCATCAATAATCATGGAAGACGAAGTTGATGACTGTTCATTACTTGCATCAATTTGAACCAGAGATGCATTTTTAATATTATTTTCCTCTATCTTCCAGTTACTCTTATGTAGCAGGCCTTCAATATTGGTGACTTTACAGCTAATACCACAGCCAGGCACAACCTGGAAATCTATGCAGGTACCCAATGTTTCAGTGTCCAGCTCCTAACAAATAGAAACAGAAGGATATCCTCTGCTGTTCTAAACACCCAAGGTCATACATTAACAAGATCAAAGAGTAATGCTGGTTAATTCTAAATGTTTAGACACATACTACATGCCTAGTTAATTTTAAATGTTTCTAATAAAACAGACAATTATCATGTATTTGACAATATATTTTGAAAAGGACAAAGTGCACTGAGCATCTTCGAAGTCATAGGAGAACTTCAGAATCCTTTGTTTTACTCCCACTCTATAATTTGTACCAAATTTAGAGAAAGAAAACATGGAAAGTTATCAGTATTTTCTGACCTTTCCAGTAGAGAATTATAAGTTAACTTTAACTCTATTGTGGACTGATTTTTCTATTCAGTACAGGGCTAAGGGTAACAAAATCGCCCTTCATCAGAGTGCCTCCTCATTATGATTCTGTGTCCTTAGTAAGCAAAGAATTCTGGTGGCCATCATTACATCCTGTTTCTTTTCATCTTCATCCTCTTGTTTCATTTCAGGTAACAGTGAATAGGTAAAAAGGAAATAACTAATAAAGAAATGGCAACACAAATAATAGAAATTGCCACATTTTAACAGTAAAATCATGTCACATGGAGGTGTAATGTTGTACACCCAAAATTATATGGTTATGTAAACAATTGGCAAATCAATAAAATTTGAAAAAAAGGTCATAAGGCTAGAAAAAAAATCACCCAGGGAGGGAGTGAAGCAGAAAGAACAGATAAGAAAGAAGGAGCCATAGAGGAAGGAAGAAATCAGGAGATTTCTTCTGTGAAAAAAAAAAGTATGTGAAATAACTTATAGAGAACTTACATATATCAATCAAAAAAGACAAACAACTTTTATAGAAAAAGAGGCAAAGATGCAGGCAGCTAGATTACAGAAAAAATTCAAATAGTCAATAAACATTTGAAAAGATACTTAACCTCTTAGCCGTATTTATAACTAAGGAAAATGGAAATCAAGCCATCAATAACTAAATATTTCTTACTAATTTAACTGGGAAAAATCAGGTATTTGGTAAGGAAATGGGAACTTGTAACTTTTGGTTAAAATGTAAACTTGTATAACCTTTCCTGTGAGTGTTGGTACTATTCATCAGAATTTAAATTCAAGAATCCTTTGATCTCATAATTTCATTGACAGGCAATCAACAGAGAGATAAACTTGAAAAAGCTGACAATAACATTATCAGTACACTGTAAGAGCTAAAAAAAAACCCCAATCAATATAACAAATAGAGTCATTAAAAACAATGAGACAAATTTATATGTCCTGATATGGAAATACCATTTAATAAAATTTTTAAAAGAAAACAAAGACTGGTCACTGAATAACTTTCCTATATGTAAAGGTTAAAAATAATAACATATATATTGGTGTATGCATTAAAAACCATTAACAGATACATACTTTTTTGAATATACTAAAAATATTGGATTATATACTTTACAATGGTGAATGTTACTGTATATGAATTATATCTCAATAAAACTATCATTTAAAAAGATTATTTTGAAGAAAGGGATGACAGAAGGGGGCAGAAATGAGGCTTTCCTTTTTCATTATGTAACTCTCTGAACTCTGAATTTTCCTACCATAAATATGTACTATTTCCATTTTAGGTTTCTAGGTTAATAGGGATTATCTGTGTGGTAGATTTATAGTCAATTTTTTATTTCATCTTTATACTCTTTTTTTGTATAAAGAAATTAAGACATATTATAAAATGAGACAGTAAGTCTTTCTAACCTCATACCAACCATACAGAAATAACAGCCTAATGCCAGTCTGGATTTGATTTGGGTAATTTGTATAGGAGACGACTATATTAATAAATAAGGGGAAAAATGTACCTGCTTGCAGTATTTGGTTACAGCTGCTCCTAGAGGGTGTTCACTGTTACTTTCAGCAGTTCCCACAATGGCCAGGATCTTATTGCGTGATATTCTGTTACTTTCAACTAGAACCTTTACTTGATTCACTACTGGGGTTCCATGCGTAATGGTTCCAGTCTTATCAAACACCACTACCTTTACCTGTAAGAAAATTAAAATACAATGTACCTATATAGCTTGATAATGCTTAACATCACCTTTCAGAAATGAGAAAGGTTTACTTTAACAGACTACTATTTTGTTTCTTAAGAAAATTATCTTCAGGTTACTTAGACTTAAACTATCTTTGGGGGAATAAAAAGAAGGGAGAACATGGGAAGAAATGTTCCTATTTATACCTAGTAGTATACACGGATACATGTTATAAAATTAGAGATTATCTGTTAGTAGGTAATTGAGATGCCTCTAGTGTTTCTAGGAAAACAGAAAGACTTTGAAATATCAATGAATTATACATCCGCAGGGGAAATCTGGGCAGAATGTAGATGATTGTAAGAGAAAAGGTGAGCAAGTAAACAGAATTATGCACCAGGTAAGACATGCTGGATTGCTTTATTGTGTCTAGATGAGGAATTTTGTCTGAGAAAAGACAGCCTGTACAACCAATTGAAAGAAACTCAGCTCAGACAGGAAAAAGGAAGTGTATGGAATTTAGAGAACTTAGTAACCTCACAGTAAACTCTGAATACAAATCTTGAAAACTGAGTAGTTTGAGGAATCAAGATGAAACAGATATGACAACTAAATACAAAGCATGATTCTGGACAAGAGAAAAAGTAGCTATGCAGGTTGTTATGAAGACCTCTAAGGAAACTGGAATGTGGACT
Organism: Galemys pyrenaicus; assembly: GCA_019455555.1. Lineage (NCBI taxonomy): Eukaryota > Metazoa > Chordata > Mammalia > Eulipotyphla > Talpidae > Galemys > Galemys pyrenaicus. The sequence continues at coordinate 23,224 of JAGFMF010012157.1, read as the reverse complement.
ATAAATTGGACAATAGTATTATATCAACAATTTCTTGATTTTGATCATTGTACTATGGTTATATAAAAGAATATCCTTATTCTTAGGAAAGGAGCCTGATATAGGCAGTAAAGGGTATACAGGAGTTCTCTGTACTATTCTTACAACTTTTCTTTAAGTTAGAAATTATATCAAAAATTTTAAAAATTACCATAAAAAGTAACAGTTGGTATTCACTGTCTAGATGAGAACAAATATGGTCTCAGCTATGTTTTGTGTTTACTGCATGCACATGGTATATGGTATATAGTTTATATTCTCATAATAAGAACATGTTAATAGGAACATGGCTTTAGTTGAAGTCAAATAGTCTTGCTTGAGGTTGTTATACAAATTCTAAGATGAGAGATCAGGAATAAGATTCCTAAAGTTATAGCTACAAATTGTCACCTGGTGGCAGCAAAGGCAAAGAAACGGCAACATAACTATAAGCACTATCTCACAGTGAAGAACACTAACATGGAATTACATACAAATAGGTTAGAAGCCTGATCCATTTGGCCAATTTTTCCTAGGCAAATACCTTTATTCTGTTTAAAGACTGGTCTAGTCTGAGGTGGGATAGAACTCTAAGTATCTGAAATAGTTTTAGATATTTTAGATAACAAAAGCCAATCTGGAGCAAAGTCATAATACTTTTCCTACCTCAATCATCAGGATAGTTCAAGGAGAAGTACAGTTTATAGATCACATGGAAATAATTTAGGGCTTACTTTCACAATAGGGGTGCTATTGTCAACTTGGATGGGCTAATTCTTAGTTCTGGGGACTGTCTTACCTTGTGAGCCATCTCCAGTGGCTCGCCACCTTTGATTAGTATGCCATTTTGTGCGCCTACTCCTGTACCCACCATCACAGCAGTTGGAGTAGCCAGTCCCAGGGAACAGGGGCATGCAATACACAGAACTGTGATAGAGGCTTGGAAAGCAAAGCGTATTATCGTTTCTGTCCTGGAGATACTTCTGTTGTAGCCCTTTAGAAGAAAGGCACGCCTTTTGGTTATTGATGTAGAATTATATAAAACAAAAGGAACAAAACTTACCCTATTTCAATAAAACCCCAATTTTGAAGTAACATATATCCCATTTAGCTACCATATACATTTTAGTTGCTAATAAGAAAATACCTTTTTTTTTTATGAATGTAAGAAATTGTCACATAACTAACTGGTCATGTTAGGGGGAAGGGTAGTCCTGAATGGATTACACAGATGGGTTTGTGGACTCCAACCCCCACTCCAGACCACTGATATTCCAGAACCACAAATCCAATAATATGATTATCAAAGAGTAGATCACTGGGACCCAAGGGTGGAGTTCAGCAGCCAGGCTGGCTATAAAACCAGAGAGGTGAGCCTTGGGCTCTCTCTTCCTTTGGAGCCATCTCCCTTGACTCAGAGCCAGCTCTCAAAGCGCCATTGCATTCCAGCTCGGAAGATCTGGTAGGATAATTACGGATTTGTATCCCTCTCTTTCCCTTGGTATTATTACTATTTTATTCCCCTTCTTTCGAAAAATAAAACCTGTTAATAACTTTTGTCAAGTGTACCTGAAGTTGGGACTTATTATAAAAGCCTTCTGAGCGTGCGGGTGAGGACCCAGTGAGGGGAACCCATTTTATATTAGGGTTGCCCTGTAACAGTAGGAAGATGCCCAGAACCCGTGACTATATTAGTTCACTTGGCAAAAAGGGACTTTGCAGATATAATTACGTATCTTGAGATAAGTAAATTATTCTGTATTATCTGAGTAGACCTAATGTCACATGAGTCATTATAAGAGGGAGACAGAGGATCAGAAGTAATAGTAGAAAATGTGACAACAGAAACCAGAAGTTGGAGTGAGCTTAGGAATGAGTCATAAGTCAAGGAATGCAGGCACGCTGTAGAAGCTGAAACATGGCAAGAAACTGGATTCACCCTAGAGCCCATAGAAGGAATTTTTTTTAGCCCCAAGACACATTTCAGATTTATGACTGCCAAAATTGTAAGATAATAAATTTAAGAGACTAAATATGTTGTAATTCGTTTTAGAAACAATAAGAAACTGATAGTCACCCAGTTGGTAAGAGGCAAATTTGGGATTTTGTAAATAGGTCTGGTGGGATCTAAAATCAGTGCTCTTTCCAACATTATAGGGATGAAGTGCTTTTAAAGAAATAGTGTAAACATAGGTGAAAATTATATAACACGAATAACTTAGTAGAACTGATCCTGGGGTCTTTCGTTTCATAATAATCTCTTCTACATGGTCCAATGTGTTCCATTTCAATAGTTACTAAGTAAGTCATTTGGGTTAAAAAATATTCTTTTCAGGGCCTCCCTGGTGGCGCAGTGGGTTATGCAATGCACTATGAAGCAAACAGCAGCCACTGCAGCACTAATGAGTTCAATCCCTGCTGCTGGCTGGGGAGGGGCCCCACATGGCGTGGTAGACCTCTCCTGCTATGCCCCTGCTCCCCTCAGCAGTGTACTTCCGTTGATCTCCCTGTTCTGCTCCCTGCTCTTTGTGGTGAATCCTCTCACCCCCCACACCTCTGGCCTGTACCCCAGTGCTTGTATGCATAAATAAATCTTTAAAAAAATATTCTTTTCAAATTATTGCAAATATTTCTGGCCAGATCTAAAGATCATTGGCACTTTAGGGTGGATTAATATGTTTTTCTTCTACTTACTTGGTGATAACTTCAATGAACAAAGTTTTGAGATGAAGCAGTAATTTCAAATTATTGGCAGCGGTTCAGTTTATAAACAGACCATGTGTTGGGAGGTAAGATGCTTGCAGTGAGAAGCTGGGGTCAACTTAGGGGAATAAGTACATTATATTAAAGACTTCTTAGCTCATTTCAAACTTCTTCAGAGAGAAGACTGACTGTATGGAAGTTTTCAGATTTCTTAAATTGCATCAGATTCTTTTTATACTAGCAACTTCACTTAAACCTTGTCCTTACAAGTGAGAAATGAAAAGTAAAGCTCTTATCTGTATTTTGTTCATTTAGAGTAGACAATAAAGAATGCTTTAATGAATAGAAAGGACAATTATATTCTGTTTCTTTTTTTTTTTAATTTATTTTTTATTTATGCATAGAAGCACTGGGGCACAGGCCAGAGGTGTGGGGGGTGAGAGGATTCACCACAGAGAGCGGGGAGCAGAACAGGGAGATCAACAGAAGTACACTGTTGAGGGGAGCAGCGGGCACAACAGGAGAGGTCTGCCGCACCATGTGGGTGTCCCACCCTGGCCGGCAGCAGGGATCGAACTCGTGCTGCAGTGGCTGTGGTCTGCTTCATAGTGCGTTGCTTAACCCACTGCGCCACCAGGGAAGGCCCCTATATTCTGTTTCTTATCTTAATTAAAGGATACCGCAGGTGAAGTAGAGTCTGAAGGAAAATAAATATCTTGCCCTGCCCCCACTTAGTGAATACACAGTGCTGCCTCCAAGCCTACCACCATTATTAATAGTCACAAGAAGAAAAACTAAAAACACAAGGATAGCTTAAAACTGTTAGTGGAGGAGTTGGATATTTAACAAAAGAGACAACAACAAAATTTTTTTTTATAATACTATAATTATAAAGTCAAAGGCACATCCTTGTCAGAAATATGATTACATGCTTAAGGAAAAAACAAACTACTGAATATCTTGACTAGAGTAGATGATTATTATAGAACATTTCAGTACTAAAAGAGATCAATGTTTAACAACCTTTAGTTAAACATTTCTTTTAAAACAAGGTTGAGACACCTGATTTTGGCTACAAAGGCATTTATTATCAATGCTATTACAAATGTTCTTTTTTAATTGAAGAATTCATATGTTTGGGTTCTATCTGGTTATTCACACCAGATAAATTTTCAGAGGTACTACAAAAGTTAGTGTAAAATACTAATAATTTAGCATGGACCTAAACTTTTTAACATTTGGTAAAATAACAGTTTTAATATAGAAAATAAACAAAAAATCCAAAGGGAGTGATTCCAGGAGTGTTTTTATTCTTATTAAAATAACCAGTTACCATATACCTCACCCCCCAAAAAGTAATAATAGAATAAAATAAATATTAAGCAAATAATTTTAAAGCAAGATCCTCAAGTAATGGAAAAAAATCTCAACATAAATTCTTGATTTTAAGCTGTGTAAAGAAAAGATAGGCATGCCTAAATTTTTAGAAACATCTAGAGTGATATTTTAAGAATTCTGAACAAAGAATACATTTGAAGAAAATAAATTTTTTCAAATTAAAGCACAATATATAAAATTATTTGTGCACAAGGCATCAAATTTAACCATCTAAAATGCTGATACTAAGCTAGGAAAAATAACATTTCTCCTTTCACAACTGAGAACCATACTTCTTTATACTATAACACCAAATACTCTAGTTGCAGTTTAAATCTTTGAAATTCAAAATGCATCTTTGGATATTTAAGTTAAAAGGTACCCATAATTGAGTCTGAACCTGCACTAGATATGAAAACATCCTTGTTATCTTTAGACTGAGGGCATGATTGCTGAGTAAATGCACAAGAATGATAAACAACAAATAAAAAACTTCAAATGTTCAAATATCAAATTCAAATATAAAACCATTCTTTATATGTGTTTTGTACGTATGTGATGAATACACATACATATACACATTTATAAAATTTGTTCTGACTAGTTACTTAAAGCTAGGAACTAACTGAAAGCAATTATTTTTGATCCCTTGTATATATATTGCCTCTCCCTTGTGAATACAGCTGCTCTATGAAGCTACAGGAAATTCAAGATTGCAAAAGAAACTTTCGATAGAGAATTCAAATGGAGCTACAGACATTGAAAGCATCTAAACAGCATGTTTTCTGTTTTTGTAGTACAGGGCTAAAATGATAACGATTATTCCTATGGGCTGCTTGTCCCTCTGTTCTATAACATGTGGGTCCCCTAGCATGTGGGGCCAACAGAAAAAAATCAAACACACATATAATAATAAAAGGTAACTGGCTATGTTCAAGTACTTCAAAGAGAGAGAAAGCGTGGAGGATAGGAGTGGACAGTGAGGTGCCTCTTCATTCAAAATGTGTTATATATTTGTCATATTAGCTGTTTCTTCTGGAAGAAACAAACTGGTATGATTGGCCACTGTAGTTGAAATAAAAACCAAATATTAAAATTCAAACTGGGAAATGGCATATGTATGGTCTGAAAAACAGCATAGACATGTAAACTAATTCATATTTTACTAAGATGGGCTTGCCTTTTTAGCTTCAGTTCTCTTTTTAAGATAGCTGAAATAAAATTAGATCTTCCAAATCTGAAAGTATAACATTGAATTATAATGTTGTAAACTTTTTCATTTGTACATGAATGGATCAGAGAGAAATAATGGTGGGAGAGAAACCCATCCTCCACTTCTACCTGATTTTAACTGTTTTATAAAAATGATTTTTAATATTATTGACCTCAAGAGAAGAAAAGAGCTAACACTACAAATACTATGTACTAAGCAATGTGCTATCAGCTTTATGTATGACAATTACATAAGTGGGAACAAAATATTAGGAATTTATGAGTTCTCGTCACTTAAATTTTCCACATGTATAATCCATCTTGCAATTTTCAAGGACATTGACATAGTGACTCAAGTACCAGATCTCTGACTAATGTATTAACCCACAGGGTAATTCCTAAATTTATATGGCGATATGAACAAGCCCTAATTTGCCAACCACATTAACTAGCAAGTGCAGATTTTTCAAACTAAAGAAAAGCATAGATCTGGCTAAAAGTTATGGAAATCTGGGAAAATTCTCACATATTGCAATTTATTGTGGTTTTTGGTAAAAGCAGCTGTGTGTCATAGCATGATTTTAGTCATTTTGAGGTGTTATTTAAAAATAGTTGAGGGTAATTAATATACATTAACATATATATACCAGCTAAGGTCTTGTCTTCAAAAAGGGACAAATTTAGTGAATCCAGGTAATTTTATATGAGCTATATACATTAAAATTGTAGTGTTAATATTTGAAGAAAATCAACTATGGAAGAAACTCAAAATACTAAGTTTCTGGAATGAGGCTGCTAACACTAAGAATGACTTATAGCTATACTCAGCAGGAATTAATTGAAAGCTTGCACAGAGCTAGGGATTTACTGAGGGAAGAATCTGATGTGTTTTTTACATCAATGGAAAGATGAGAAGCAGGGAACCATAAAGACCTGTAAGGTCTGCTGAGCTATAAGATAAAGAACAAGATAATGGAAAGTTGTGAGTTATTTTTATCAATGAAAAACTATCAATACTTGGTTCACTTGAAAGATAACAAAAGAAAACACTGGAGCATTTAAGGAAGCAACAGCAAAGACAAAGATGCAGGGAGAAAATGGGGAAAGAGAGCCTGCAATAAATAAGGCACATCTATTTGTAAACAGTTTCAATTGTTTCCTTTCTAAAACTAGATACTTTATACAGTGCTTTGAAAGTCATTGCTCCCCAATCTGGCAGGAATAAAGACTCAAAACTCTCCTCAAGGTTATGCTCTCAAATTTTTAAGTTTTTAATTATCTTCTTCATGAGTTTTTTTTCTTAGTCAAATTAAAAAACATCACTTTAGCAGCAATTCAGCAATCTCAATTCTAGGGCTTTCTATAAACCTCTCTGCTCTACCTAAGCTGTTACTAGTGAAAAAAATACTGGAGTTCATTTTCTTTTTTTTTTTTTTGTCTTGGAGTTCATTTTCAATAAAGCTAGGTTCAGAGCTGAGGTCCTGAAAAAGATAGTTTTGCCATAAGACAAATACAATTCAAATAGAATCCCTAAAATATGAGCATGAGACCAACATAAAATCCTACAATATTTTGAAAAGCTAACATGACACCATGAATGCTGTGTCAGTGTATAACATCAGTTGGTAGCACACTCTGGTTTGTTACAATGTGGTGTCATCATCTTCCCTGAAGTCTCCCACCAGGAGAGAGTGCTTGTCAGGTTCACTGGTACCAACGCTGTTTAGGGACCGCTTATCAGACAGTAGTGAGTTTATGGAGGCTCTGCTATAATTAACAATCCGGTCCAATAAACCAAGTTTAGGAGAATTTCTTGAGGTATCATCTATTCCAACATGAACGCTGATTTCTGAAGGACTTTTCTGTCCCATCTGGCTTCGGGTATGCAGTTTGTAATTCTCATAATTTGGTTTCCTATAACTGAACACATGGAAAAGTATGCTAGTTTGAAATAATCAAATATAACTAAAAGCTTGTTATATTCAAAAAGGGAAGGAGATCTGTCTAGTATGAAAGGTACAACGGTAGTTCCTGCTAGAAAAGTAGCTTGAAAGTAATTGCTTGGAGTCACATGTTCAGAAATCCTACTCATCAGAGTCAATGTACTAGATTTTACCCCACCCAAGTGCTTGTGGTTGCTATGTATTACTACATAAGGTCATAACACATAGCTAATATTTATTAATAATATTTTGGTCTTATCATTGACAAATACAGGAATAAAACCAACACTGACTGTGGATGATAAAAGCAATATAAAAATACAAACAAGAATTTCTGATAGGATCTTGGGAGTGATGATGATTTCTGTCCCTCCCCTCCCAATCCCCTGCCACTAGCCCATCCAGCCTCTTTGGTGGGTTGCCTGGGTTGAAGGAGGTGGACTCATTAACTCATCTTTCTTAAGTGAAGGTATTTACTTGGTAGTTAATAGAGGATTTTAATTAAAAAATATAAACATGAGCAAACCATCATACTTACAGTTTAAGAAAGAGAGAAGAAAGTACTACTGAAACAGAGGAAGCAGCCATTGCAGCAGATCCCATCCAGGGTTGCAAAACTAAACCAATTGGCATAAAAACTCCTAGGAAATTAGTTTGGATTAGTTAGAGCAGGCAGTACTAAACAGATTACCAATGTGTTTCTAACACACACACACACACATCATTTCCTTGTTTGCTATTTATTCACATTTATCCTCCTATGGGTAGAGATTTATATCACTGCCAATTATCATCAATAGAGTGCTGCTATGAAAATTGTTCCATGGCTTCCTGTACAAATACTTGGAAATTTCTCTAGGATCTATACATAGAGGTGAAACTGCTGGGCTGTAACATGGTCACATCTTCAACTTTAGGTGGATATTCTTCAATTACTCTCCAAAGTGACTGTTACCAGCTCATAATCCCATCAATTGTGTATGAAAATTCATGTTCTATAAATTCATTTACACTTGGTTTTGACATTCAATAATTGCTGATATAAGGAAAATGATAGACATTATACTTTTAAATTTTTATGTGCTTATTTGTATGCTTCTACTTTTTCTACAGTGATCATATATTGCTTGCATAATTTTTAAAAATCACTTGCTACATGAATTAATCTAAGACAAAAACTGATACAGGGTTAAAAGATTGCAAGGAAAAAAAAATTCAATTCCAAAAGAAAAAAAAGACTGCAGGAAACATACTAAAATTTAGCTAACAGCAGTTATATTTGGATAGTGAGATTAAAGGTAAATTTGTTCTCTTCGGCAAAAAAAAAAAAGTCTAAATAAATATTTGCATGAAAGTATATAAAGAGAAACAAAGCAACACGACAAAATATTATTAGTCAACTTAGGTGAAAGATATACAGGTTTCAATAAACTACTTTTTCAACATTTATTTAGGTTTCAAAGTGTTCAAAATATAAAATTGGAAGGAAAAATAAAGTAAAATTAACCCTTCAGAATGCTCATACATTCTTAAACTTAGTGAACACTGATGAAAATCTGTATTATTTATTTTAATATTACTTCTTGCCATACCAACAGGCTACAAACAAAAACAGTTCAAAATTTATAAGAAGTCTAAAACTTATAATATGATGAGTCTCTAATAACGTCAAAGGAAAAAGCAATCCTACATTCACATACCAGCAGCTATGGGGATTCCAATCAGATTATAAATTAGGGCAAAGACAAAATTTATCCGAATCCTCTTGACTGTCTTCCTTGATAAATCAATACTTGCCACTACATCCAGAAGATCATTCTGAGAAAAGAAATATTTGTGATATTAGTGAGCCACTCTAACTTAACTAGTAACTTCTGCATTTGATGCTTTGTGTATTGAAGATAATGAATATCTTTGGGTAATCTGTAAATTAACTATGAATCTCAGATATTGAAAAATTTGAGCTAGCCTTAGATGTTCTTCAGGAATTTTTCTCAGGGTTCTGAAGAACACTTTCAGGGTTGTATGCTGGTGCAGGGATTAAATCTCATTAAAATAACATTAGCAAGTATTTGTTGAAAGTAATTTTAAATATATTGTCAAGTCTTCACTTTAGAAGCTTGGATTTCTTATATGCATTACTGAACAAGTCAGGAAATAACTAGTCAGACATTTCATACTTCCATTTAAGTTCTCCCATTCTCAATGGCTAGGGGCATGGGAATTAGAAGAACAGAATCATTGTTCTCAGTATTCTTTATAACACTACCCCTGACCATGGAGGATAGTCTCACACTCCTCAAAGTTCATGCCATAGCACTTACCCTTATCAAAACTACATCAGCTGCTTCAATGGCTACATCTGTGCCTGTGCCAATGGCAATTCCAACATTAGCCATAGCCAGAGCTGGGGAGTCATTGATTCCATCTCCTACCATTGCTACTCGTTTTCCCTCCTCTTGAAGTTGCTTCACCTTAGCAACTTTGTGGGATGGTAGAACTTCAGCAAACACCTTAGTAATGCCAACCTATGTGAAAATAAAGTCAATTCATTTCATTTCAAGAAATATTACTGAGTACCTGAACTATAACTCAGCACTAGTGACTCATCATTTCTGCCTACCAGATGTTCAAATTTTAAAAGACTGACAAGCATGATGCAGTCTTATTTGTCTATTTTTGCTTTTGTTTCCCTTCCATCGGGGTTGCATCCCCCAATGCTTCCCTATATTTGATGCCTGGTGTGAAAATGTACCCTCAATGACATAATTAAAGAAATTACTGACAAATTAATAAAATTTGAGGAAAAAAATAAAAAACTGATAATCATTGCTGGGAAGATATGGGGAAATGAGCTCACTGACGTACTGTTGGTGGGTGTATAAGTGGGTACTACCTTCTTGGAAGACATTTGGCAACATCTACCAAAGGGTAAACATCATTTGGTTCAACATTTTACTTCTAGTTATATTTGGAATATAATTGTACATATTTAAAAAAAGATGTTCAGGGATATATATTACTGCCTAGTGTGTCACAACAAAATTTTCAATATCACCTAAATGTCCATTATTAGAGGACTGGTAAATAAATTATGATATAGCTGTATGATGAAATTTCATGCAACGATTTCAAAAGAACAAGATTACTTTATAATTGTAATCATGGACAAAGCTCATTAGTGTATTGTTATTTTCTTTAAAGATTTATTTATTTATGATACAAGAACTGGGGTACAGACCAGAGGTGCTGGGGGGTGGGGTGGATGGGTGAGAGGACTCACCAGAGACAGAGTGGGGAACAGAACAGGTGGATTGACTGAAATACACTGCTGAGAGGAGCAGCAGGTAAGACAGGAGAGGTCTATTGCACCATGTGGGTCAGCTCCCTGGCTGGGGATCAAAATCATGCTGCAGTGGCTGCAGACAGCTTCATAGCGCTGCAACTTAACCGCTTGTACCACTAGGGAGGCCCTGTATTGTTGTGTTTTTTAAAAAGCAAACTGCTTAGCAATCTGTACAAAATTTATGTTGAAAATACCATAACTGTACATTTAGAAATACATATGAAAAAGTGGGGAGGAATAGGACTGGTGACAAAGGGTGACAAACCTTTTACTTTATATCCTTGTGTATTTTTATACAAAAATGCATTCATATATTATTTGCATTATTTAACAGAAAAGGGGAGAAAGCATTCCAAAGTAGAAAAGACTAATATGAGAAAGTTTGGGAGGTAAGGCATATATGGGAGTCAGTAGATATATCAAAGTTGTGCATTGAGAAGGTTGGTATTGAAGATGGATTAGAGAGGGTAGTGCTTGGAGCTATTGCCATTTTTTAGGCATGAAAGGATGAGGGCCTACCTTAGGCTGGCATCACTAGTAAAGAATATGAGGAGCATTTCAAAGGAAGCATCAACAGAAACTGAATGGTGTCACTCAAGCATCCCATAAACTAAGCAAATACCTTTTTGTTTACAAACCTAACTCACAAAGCCCAAAGTCCTTTGAGCATAGCAGGCCAATTCTTTTTTAAGTAACTATAGAGGGCTATTCAGTGATAAAGGAAGAAGTAGGTAATATGAAATTTTTAGCATCTGATGGCAAGAAAATGTACATGAAGAATTCGAAGTTACCGCATACCTCTGACCCCAACAACAAAATAAACCAATTACCTGAGAAGCAATAGATCTCGCTGTTTTACTGTTGTCTCCAGTCATTAGAACTACTTCTAAGCCCATGGATTTCAGAATATGTACAGCCAATTCTGCTTCAGGCTTAACTGTATCAGCAATTGCTATCAAGCCACACAGTTCATCTAATACAGAAGCAGCAAAAAACAAGAGAGTTTGCAATGTAGTGAAAACAATAATATTCTTACTTAAATTTTCAGAAAGAAATCAATTTTGTTAAGTAAAGATGTTTAGGACTTGGCAAACTCAAACTACCTCCAAGTCTACACAGCACACACAGGGCCACAAGCCCTGCAACAAGCTTCCATTATTTGGTTATGAAATTTTCAGAAAGAGAGGCAGGTAATAACAGGAAAATGAAAAGACCTTGCTGGTTATTAAAAGACACTTTTTCTTTTCTTTGTGAAGTTATTTTCCAATAGCTCCAAACATGTTAGCTAATTTAAAGGCAAATGTGTTTTGCTTTTTATGGTGAAAGAGGTAGATGGAGACAAAACTGGCATTTTAAACTAGGTGGGTAAAAATCACAAGTAGTTTTTTCTTTTTTTAATTAAAAAAAAAGGAAGTGGCATTTTCTGCTTTTCATAGACTTAAAAAGGCAATAACAAGATACTGCCTTGGCATTTAGCAAGGATTATAAATGTTAACTAATTAATTTCACAGCTAGAAATTTACTCTAAGAAATAATTTAACAAAAGAAAGCACCTAAAACCTCAAACATGTTTATTGTAGTGCTATTTTCAATATTTCTAGGAAATATTTCAAGGAAATATTAGAAAAGCTTAAATTTCTAATAGGGGAATGATTAAGTTAATGATAGCATATAATGTGAAAAATTATGCAACATTAAAGTAAAATTATATAGTCAAAATGGAAAATGTTTATTATTAAATAAAGTAGAAAATAAAATAGTATGTGTACATGAAATTTTAAATTTTTATTCAACTTTTTTAGGTAAAAGTTACATAAAATAAAATGTATTATTTTTAAAATACAGTATTTGTACTATTATTTTAATTCTGTTAAAAATATTTATGAACAAAAACAGGAATGAAATATATAGAATTAAAACTAATATTAGGTAAAGATAATGAGCATTTGGATAGCATTTTAGTTTGCTATTATTTTAGTATGTTATTTAGGTTGAAAAAACCCATAATTAGCTTTTTTAAATAAAAAGGTTAAGGAAAAATCACAAAGCAGACAGATACAAAAGAATTTTTAATTAACTGGTAACAATTATGTATTGCTAACATTTTCACAATGCATTCAAGCCACTTTTGAATAACATTCACAGTTAAGAAGTCTCTGAAAAATACACATAGAACAATGACTTATACCACAGTATTGACTTGTAGAATACTTATAGAAAACCTTACCATCAACTGCCACCAATACAGCTGTCCGACCTTTTCTCTCATGTTCAGTCATGAAGCCATCTACATCATTACTAATGATGAGACCATTCCTAATCATCCACTCCCGGTTACCAATAAGGACTTTGTAGTGCTGAGCATTAAGAGTATCTGAGAGTACAGAAATAAAATTTAGTGAGCTCATTTAAGTTTTTATAATAACCCCATGGGGAATATTCTTTCTGTCTAACCTTGCACAGTCACTACGTTGTATATTTGGCAGATTAGAGCCTAAAACAGTAATTTCCAAATTTTCTAAGAATATCTTCTGCTCTTCCGTGCCTCTGGGCCTTTTACATGTTGTTGCTCTACCTGGATGTTCTTACCCTTCATTTCCAAATACCAAACTCCATTATATTCCTCAACAACCAGTTTAATGAATGTTACTTTCTTGTTGAAGTTTCCTTTTGACCTTACAGAGCATCTGAATTAAGTTCAAAATATTTATTGTGTATCAGTAGCTGAATGTGGTTAGACAAAAACATGAAAGTGCTGATGTTTCATTTTAAAATTGGGATCATGGGCCTCCCCTGGTGGCGCAGTGGGTTAAGCAGCGCACTACGAAGCAGATCGCAGCCACTGAGGCACGAGTTCGATCCCTGCTGCCGGCCAGGGGGGGG
>JAGFMF010012156.1:196413-219942 GCA_019455555.1 Galemys pyrenaicus | reverse complement strand
GAAGGAAGGAAGGAAGGAAGGAAGGAAGGAAGGAAGGAAGGAAGGAAGGAAGGAAGGAAGGAAGGAAGGAAGGAAGGAAGGAAGGAGGAGGAAGGAAGGAAGGAGGAAGGAAGGGTGGGTGCATGGGTGCGTGACTGCATAGATTTCACATAAAGAGGGAGAGCTACAAATCAACGGAATCCCGCTGCTCTGGTTATTTCACTCTACTTTTTGGTCATTTTCCGCAGGACGCATTCTCCTCCACCTATGACCTGCTGTTTATTTCCTGCCAGAGTCCTCCCTTGGGTGGACTTCCTGGCCTTCAGATCTCAGATGACCCCTCCCGTCAGGAGACTCTTCCCCGTTTCCTCCCCGGCCCTGAGCACTCCAAGAGCATCCACTCATTTCCTTTGGGCCAGGCAGGCATTAAACCTTTATGCTCCTTGTTCCATCATTTATGAGGTTTTAGGTACTAAGCTTCAGCGCTCAGCAAATTTTGCAGCAGACCCGAAAGAACAGAGATGTGTCCATAAATCAATTCTCTTCCTAATTTTGGATTCAGTAGCGGGCAGGCAGTTCTGCGGAAGGCGCTGGGCTTGCCGGGGAAGCCAGGGCTCCGAAGGACTCGTGAAGTGCAGGGGGGGAGCTCACTTGGAGGTGAAGTTGTGCAGAGCCCGGAGGAGAAGCCAGAAGTGTGAGCGACGAGGGTTCCTCACACGCTCTCCTGGGTACCTGAGGCGTCCTCTTGACCCTCAGACTGACCATGAACTCTCCGTCCTGTTTGTGCTGGGCCCCCCGCTTTCCTCCACGCCCCAGTTTCCTAAATGGGGATAAACACCCCGTGTGCCCCAAAAGGATCCTTTAGGGTCTCAAGTACGCAAGTTCTCTATGTGAAGGAGACTGTTCCCCTCTCATCTTCCTGCTGCCCGGTCATAGATGACCCCGGTGAGGGCAGCTGGCCCCCGCTCCCCAGAAGCTCTTCCCGCTCCCCAGAAGCTCTTCCCACTCCCCTGTTTTCCTTTCCATGTTTGATTCCAACCTGGCTTATTTCTACAGGGAGGAGAAATGCAAATAAAGAAGACAGAGAGAGACAGCATTTGTATGCAAGTGACTTGAAAAGGGGCAGGTGCCAGAGGATGCAGCAATATATGAATAAAAGTCACATATTTTAATATAGTGAGGCATTGTGTGAGCTCATATAGAATCACGATGTAGATCATAAGGCACTGTCTGAGTTCGTATGGAATCATGATATATCATAATGGATTGTCTGAGTTTGTCTATAAACATGATGTATCTCATAATGTATTGTCTGGGTTTGTATAGAATCATGATATATATCATAATGAATTCTCTGGGTTCGTATAGAATCACAATATATCATAATTAATTGTCTGAGTTTGTATATGTCGCCTGAGATCTATTACAAGTTACGCTCTGAGTTCATATATAAAACATGACATATATCACAAGGCACTGTCTGAGGTCATATAGACCCATGATATATCTCATAACGTATCGTCTGGGTTCGTATAGAATCATGATATCTCATAATGAATTGTCTGGGTGCATATATAATACATGATATATATCATAAGGTAGTGTCTGAGTTTATCTATACTTGCAATATATACCATAAGGCACTGTCTGAGGTCATATAGAACCATGATATAGCATAATGAATTGTCTGAGTTTGTCTATAAACATGAGGTAGCTCATAATGAATTGTCTGGGTTCATATATATCACAAGATCTATCTATCTATCTATCTATCTATCTATCTATCTATCTATCTATCTATCTATCTATCTCATAACGTATTGTCTGGGTTCGTATAGAATCACGATATATCATAATTAATTGTCTGAGTTTGTATATGTCGCCTGAGATCTATTACAAGTTACGCTCTGAGTTCATATATAAAACATGCATATACCATAAGGCACTGTCTGAGGTCACATAGAACCATGATATATCTCATAACATATCATCTGGGTTCATATAGAATCATGATATCTATATATATATCTCATAACGTATCGTCTGGGTTCGTATAGAATCATGATTTATACCATAAGGCACTGTCTGAGGTCACATAGAACCATGATATATCTCATAACATATCGTCTGGGTTCATATAGAATCATGATTTATACCATAAGGCACTGTCTGAGGTCATATAGAACCATGATATAGCATAATGAATTGTCTGGGTTCGTATAGAATCATGATATCTCATAATGAATTGTCTGGGTGCATATATAATACATGATATATATCATAAGACACATATATCACAAGGCACTGTCTGAGGTCATATAGAACCATGATAAGGTAGTGTCTGAGTTTATCTATAATTGCAATATATACCATAAGGCATTGTCTGAGTTCATATATAATATATCATATATATACATCTCATAATGCATTATCTGGGTTCACATATAAGCATGATATACATCATAATACACTGAGTTTATCTATAATCCATATAATCTATATAATCATGATCTATATCGTAATGAATTATCTGACTTCATATAGAGTGATGATATATATCATAAGGTGCTGAGTTCATATATAATCATGATCTATATCATACCATATTATCTGAATTCATGTATAATACATGATACATACCTTAAGGTATTGTCTGAGCTCATACATGGCATCTATTGGAATACATTTCACTCACACACATGCGTATGCAGACATGATTACAAACTGATATTTATATATGTATTATAATATATATGGTTGAATATATTTTAACCTACATATAAATAATGCATATGTATATAATTGAGTACTATACAGTATAGGGTATAGAATATATTTCACACTCATATGTAGAGACATAAATTTAAATAAACATTTACATTTAATATTTTATGTTAGTAACATTTTTTAGGATCTTTATATATAATATAATATAATTATAAATATAGACATATAATATAGATATAATTTAAATTATCATCTATCATAATATACCTATACATGGTATATACATACAATATAAATAGATTACAATACATGTACATATATTATATAAATATTGACTAGTAATATGAAATATTTATTGTATCTCTATATAAATATAATATAAATATTGACTATATAATTTGATATTTATGTAATTTAATTGTACAATTCCATACATAATATAGAACACATATTAAAGAATACATTTTGCACAGATGCATGCATATATAAAGACATGACTATAAATATATATGTATGTACTTTTAAATCACATAATTCCAAGCATGACATGATCTATTGGAACACGCATTTGCACACGTGTGCATTTTATATAATTTTCTCCATAAAACTCCTGCATCTCCCTGTAACAGAGCTGCCCCGTCCCGTGCCTGCCAATGTCCCTCCCTAAGAGGCAGGTGCCAGCAAGCAGAAGACCTTGCCACACATCATGGAGCTGGTTTTCATTAGTTATTCAAGGCAAGTCTGCCCAGAACCACAGCACTTACAAAGACACAGGGGTCCTCTCTCTGTCCTCGGGATAATTTTTTCCTCTTTCTTCAACTTTAAATTGGATGCAAATTCATCGAACGCCTGCATCAATTCCACTCCAGCCTGAATTTAGTTCCGAAAGATAGTTTTTATATTCACGTTGTAGTTCATTTACTTGAAACGTGACTCATGTAAATGAAAGTATGTCTGAGAGATTTTCAATACCTCTCGCCTTGATGCCTAAAATTTTCAGAATTATAATATTTATCCCTTGAATACATTTTGGGGAATGAGTGAGGGAAAGGAGATGTTTCTCTTGGAGGAAAATAAATTCCGTGGGATGCAATAATCCCTTTATAAAGCATCAGAGCAAATAACCACCTGCAAATGAAGTGTCTGTACACATATGTGTGATTTCCAGGCACAGAGTCAACACCATTAAGGACAACCTCTAAACAAAGAGTTGACTGAGAAATGTCAAAGTGTGATCCTGAATTAATTCCCATTTTAAACAACTATGTGGTCACAAAACCCTTTTGCATTCTCTTTGGTTTTGTCTCTCAGGTAACTTGCAAGTAGCTTTCATTAAAAATCCTGCGTTCCAGCCGTTTCTTTTTGAGAACTTGCTTTAACCAAAACAAGCCCAGAAATTTTAATTTCTTAACGAGTTAAGGAAGAAAATATATTTCTGTTCATTCCCATAATAAAATGACGCACTTCTCTCATATTAATATTTATGCATCCCTCCATCCATCCACCATCCACCCATCCATACATACATACATACATCCATCATCCATCCATCATCGATCATCCATCCAATCCATCTGCCCACCCATCCATCCATGCATCCACCCATTCATCTATTCATCCACCCACCCACCCACCCACTCACCCACCCACTCACCCACCCACTCACCCACCCATCCATCCAACCATCCATCCATCCATCCATCCATCCATCATCCATCCATCCACCATCCATCCATCCATCCATTCATCCATCCATCCATCATCCCGACAGATGACCATATCCATCTATCCATCCATCCACCCACCCATCCACCAACCCATGCATCCATCCATCCATCCATCCATGCATCCACCCATCCATCCATCATCCATCCATCCACCATCCATCCATCCATCCATTCATCCATCCATCCATCATCCCGACAGATGACCATATCCATCTATCCATCCATCCACCCACCCATCCACCAACCCATGCATCCATCCATCCATCCATCCATGCATCCACCCATCCATCCATCCATCCATCCATCCATCAATCTTCTCTCTCTCTCTCCATCCATCTATAGATACTTTAAAGGAAATTGTGAAATCAATCATATATGAATACAAATTATTATTCATCATCTTAATTCAAAATAAACCAGAAATGTTATTTCTGTAATATAAAAATATTCCAGTTTTGAATAATCGCCATTTGCCTGGTGGGGTAAGAAGCATAACACTTTGCCTTGTAACACTGTATAGTTTTAGGTAGAAATCATTATAAAACAACATTAAATCCACCATTTAATTCTACTATTTCCTATTGAGTCTTTCTATGATAATCCACCATTTCCCCGGCTGGAAACCGCTAATTCCATATTATCGTCTAAAATTGGGCCACCATTTTGTTTGATTTAGTTCACATCTGTGCTTTCCCCCGATAAGCCGATATGAGTGAAATCAGTGTTTCTCTAGGACTATTTGGTGACTGCCCTAATTTTAGTATTTTGAGTTTCATTTTGAGTAAATACGGTGTACCCCAGGCATTTTACTTGCCATCATTTTATACTTAGAAGAAAGAAATATCAATATGCACTTTACATATTTATATGGCATCACTCAGCATTAATACTGAATCATTTAAAAATAACGCCAAGGCAGATTTCCAACAGAAATTCGCACTTGAGTCCAGTGCTCGTTTTGGAAGTTCATTCACGACTGCGCTTTAATTTCCATGCTGCACCCGAGATGGATGTGAACAGTTGACTTTTTTGCATCGAAAGAAAATAAGGAGACGTCACAACCGATTTCCGGATTCTGTAAGCGAATAACTTCATTCCTCTAAAGGACTTTCAAAGGCTTGGTGTTTACTCCCCCAAATGTTGGGCATGGTTCTCCCATATCCCAGTCAAACAAGCAAAACCCTGTTTCTGCAGATGATTCTCGAATAAATTCCACGCTCACCTGCTCACAAAATACACTGGATTCTGAGGTTTACCGGGGGATTGTTTTTCTGTGTTTGCAAAATATTTATGCAGCCTCCGTCTCTAAGGAAATCAGTTTAATGTTGACAAACCATTTTCATTTCTGCAAGTCTCCTGAGACAGCCTCCGTTTCATCATGTTCTCAGAAAAGTCTTAATCTCAGGCACACTGCGCTGGGATCCATTAGTGCGTGCTGCAGCCGATGTGATATCTCTTCTGTGCAAAATCGGGCGCTAAACAAATAAGCTGGAATGAACGGGGAGAGCGACGCCTGCAGAAAACCGTCCTGACGTTGTCTCGGGTTCCGTGGCGTCGGCTGAGGGTCTCCGAGGGGTCCGGGCGTGTCACCGTGGTAGGAATGAAGCCCCTCTCTGTGTGTGCAGTGTCCGACTCAACAGGTAAACCAGATGCGTCACCAGCTTCTGATGCGTTTGTGTCAGGAGCTGTGTTGTTTGTGGGAGTCAAAAAGTGTCTCCTCTAAAGACCACGTGAGTCTCAAAATACTAGTGAAAATGATGGAGGAAAGAGCAAGAAACCTAAAGGAGGCATCGGAAGACTAGAACATGGCAGGCGAGGGACTGAGGGGTAGGTAGGACCATAACACAGCTTGGAATCTGGTGCCAGAGTCACCTCCCAAGGCACAGCCCCCGCAGGGACCAGGTGCTGCAGGAGGTGTCGGGAGAACAGACCTGAGGCTGAAGATGTGGAGATGCCCACGGTGGACTCTCTGGTCCCTTCTGGTCCTGCACAGTTGTCCAATATCGGCAACCCCCTAAGTGTTTTTGTGTCTTTTGGGTGTATTCCTAGGAGTGGGATTGCTGGGTCATAGGGGACCTCCATTTTTAGTAGGTTGAGGAAACACCACACTGCTTTCCATAGTGGTTGGACCAGTCCGTACACGCACAATGGAATACTATACAGCAATGAAAAAGATAAGCTAGAGTCATTTGTAGAAACATGGCTGGAGCTAAAGGGATGATGCTTAGTGAAATAAGTCAGAAGGATAAAGGAAAATACTGGATGGTTTCACTTCTAGGAGAAATATAAAGGAACCAAATAAGGGACCAAGGAAAAGAATAATAGCAATAAAAAAAAACACAACAAAAACAAAAAAACAAGGACAAATGAGAAACACTTTGTGGGGAGGGAGAGGTACCGGGATGAGGGCAGAAAGAGCACAAGGACTGGGTGAGGGTGCACGGGTGACATGGTGGTGGGAATCCATGGGGGCCATGACTGATGTCAAATACATATAAATAAAGGAAAAGAGAAAAGAAAAAAAAGAGAATTCACCCTCTGATCTGGGTTGGCTAATGGCTTATCTCTTGTTTTCTTAGCATGATTATCTAGAACCTCACAAGTCTGAAAGGAAACATTTCCATGCTGCTCAACAGGACGTTCGTGAAGTAGCTATAGAATACCCCAAACTCTGGCACTGAAATGACCAGCTGGCAGTCCCCCAGGGACAGTGAGTGACATGTCGCTTCCATGACCTGGTTTTTCCATAGATGCTGGTTCTGACATTTCCAACCTTTGCATAGTTTCAAACCTTGGAGGCAGCATAGCTCAAATTTCACCTAGACCAGGATTATTACAATGTGTGGTAGTTCCTGACACCTGTTGATATTAGCAATAGGTTAGGAATAGAAAATTAGGAATTAGAATAGGAATAAAAAATAAAAAATAGGAATAAAAAATAGAAAAAATAGGAATTAGAATAGGAATAAAAAATAAAAAATAGGAATAAAAAATAGAAAAGAATAGGAATAAAAAATAAAAAATAGGAATAAAAAATAGAAAAAATAGGAATTAGAATAGGAATAAAAAATAGGGAAAAAAAGGAATAAAAAGGAAAACATTACCTAGTTAAGTACTGTAATATCAACTCTAATAATCTTGTAGTGAAACGTAATTAAAATATTAGTATATATTCAGCATAGGTATTTCCGTCTACCAACATGTAATCTCAGGCCAATGCATTTTACAAAAGATAATTATGGGATAACCTCCCTTTAGTTATGCGCTGAAGAGTTCAATAAAGGGTTTGGAATGGTTGTGTGTCGATAGTATTTGCTTTTTTTCTTTTTCATATAGAATCAGTAAATAATCCTGCTGTGTGGTTTATTTCTTCAGATGAAGCTGGATTTCACTAATTAATTGCTTAAAATCGGGCAGCGGTGCCCAGGGGCTTATAAGGCACCTAAATTAAGTGAACCAGGCGGCCTCCCTGTCACTAATCTGGGTAGAGGCATGGCAGGAATCCTACTAATACACCGTTGTATTTGTTTTATCAGGGCTGCTTCTCCATGGAGTATTCATCACACATTGAAGCATTATTTTATAGGCAAATTGAATGCGGATTTGCAAAACATCGTGGTGTCAATAGTATTTCTGCAGAAATAACTAAATATGAAAATAGAGGATGACTTTAAATAAATGGAAGAGAACCTTTCTTGACTTATTAAATGCTCTGCTTGGAAGCTGCGTGTTGGCTGTGTCCTTTTTTGTTTAAAGACTATAGGAACACAAAATCTACCTGCAGAAACTCAACATCCGATTCTGTTGTTTTCTGGGAAGTGAGAGTATCTTGGTCTGTCTGAGCAGGTTTGAGTATGTACCCCCAAATCGCATGGTGTCAAACCAGTGTTACCTCAATAAAAACAAAGATGTCATCCTTCGTGTTAGTCTCCACACGATAGAGAAGTCACATCTACTGATGGAACAGAAGAAAAAACGGTAAAAACCTAAAAAATCTTAAAAATCCATATCAATCCCCCAGGGGGTGAAAATCCCTAAAGCCATTAGATTTAAAACAGTTAATGGATGAGGAATAAAACAGTGGAGTGAAAAAAAAATTAAAATTTTAAGTTATAAACTCAGTCTGAAAAAAAAACTAAAATAAATAGAAATCATTTTCTGCCTCTTCAAGATCTGAACCTTTTTAAGAGCCAGACATATATTTTAAAATCTGCTCTTTCCCTCAAATATATTCTAAATGGATGACTCTTTTTGCCCTTCTTTCACAAGCTTAAGAGAGAACTTAATTTGATTAAACGTGCGCATGTTTGCTTCTGTAATTTGTTTTCAAGAATTCTGCAAGGAAAGAGCTAAAAAGATGTGACTTTGGCTTCCACTGAATCGTTCAAATATAACAGTCCCAGGTAGGAATGACCATCTCAAAATGTCATGCAGTGAAATTGCTCCCATCAAAAACAACGTCAGTGTTTGCAGACCTAAAAGCAGCTGATGACGGGACACGAACTTGGAGGGCCGGAGTCCATATTCTATTAAGATGGGCACATAAAACGACGTGGGGAAAATAAATACTCGGCTATTTTTATTTCATCTCCTCCTGCTATGCCCAGAAGCTCTGTAATAACAAAGGGGAGGGACTAAGTTCGGGAAATGAACGAGCAGGAGACCGGGAATCCCACCCATCCGTGATGCCTGATGCCCAGGAAACGCCCCCATGAGATGGCTTTGACCGACTCACCTCAGGGACATGTTCCCTCTGGAAACTTGCTCTGTGGACTCATCTGATCGACTGTGAGATAATAAATCTGCAGGAGGAGGGTTTGCATGCCAGACTGAAGTCCCTTCACCTCCCTTCTAACGCGTCCAACGCTTCCAACGCTTCTAACGCTTCTAACGCTTCCAACGCTTCTAACGCTTCCAACGCTTCCAACGCGTCTAACGCTTCTAATGGCTGCGTGTACAGGAAAAAGCCTAGCACAGAGCTCGGATTTAGCCAGGGACCTTACAGAGAATACAGAAACTCCAAGCAGATGTGCTACCTGGAATAAAATGCCAGATGCGGTATTTTCAGAAAATGGACAAAAAAATGGAGTGGCAGCAAGCACTGCTCCGTCTTTCATATAACGCCTTTCAGGTGTCATAGTTTAGTACCCAAATCTACAAAAGGAACTCTGAAACGATGCCTCATCATTTTCTTTTGTCCACTTGAGCTCGTATTGCTCGAAGTCGCGTCCTCGTCTTTGTCAGCTGCACCCACCGACACCCTCTCCGCTGGAGACCAAATGTGCCGGCGCATTTACTCTTCTTTATCGTGATCTTCTGTCCTGCTTGATGAGCCACGAAAAGCAAACAGAATTCACAAATAAGCAAGTATATGCAATCACACAAAAGCTGTATCGATCGATATTGGCTTATTTTGCTTTCTTTTTTTTAATTCTATTTTTCCCCCATTTTGCTTTCTTTAATGGTGGTAAAGTTGACTGTGATGGGCTTGGTGGAGCTCTAAGGAGGCACCGTTGATATGGTTGAATATTTAAAGAGCAAACGTGGAAATGGGTTAAAGGGTCCATGCACTGAACTCTCGAGGTTATTGGAATTCTGGACACTGGACATGAAAAAGCGAGCTGTCCCGCCTCAGCTGACGGCGTCAATCCAAGCCACCATTATTTTTTTTGCTGAGATGAGGTTATCGCCTTGCCCCCCCCCCCCCAACCACAGCCCTTTGATGGACAAGCAGGTCTTGTTCTCCAAGAACCCCCGGCCATTTTCCTCCTCCTTCTTCATCCCAGCAAAGTGTTCACACGTTGCTCTTATTTGCTTTCCTGATGATTCTGTTTTCCCAAAGTTCACTTCTTAGATAATGGGGGATTGGACTTAAAATTCGGTGTGAGCAATCCCGAAGAGGCGGTGATGAGAATTTCATTAATAAACTCTTCGATCAGCAGATGGGGCCTGGGCTGAGGCGATCTGTTTGACGGTTACTTGTGGCAAATTAAATTCCACGCGCCGCAGCAGTTTCCAAGTTAATAAAGCTGAACCGGTGGTCCTAGCTCGAGTCGGGAATTGAATAAATAGTGGCATTAAGGGGTGGCGTGGAGCTGGGGTGCAATCGTTGAACACCGAGACGATTTACTTCAGATTCAAGGACTCATTACGGGAAATAAAAGACTCAGATGCATGAGGATATAGGGGAGAAGCGTTAAATACCTTAAGAGCCTTCACTCTTGCTGCAGCAAGAGTGTGACTGTGACGTGTAATATACTTAATTTATCAACGTGTCACACGGGAGGGGGTGGGAGGACGAGCAGCCATGAACCCAACTGCAGAGACCGAGACCCTCAGGCACCAGCGACGAGATCCCAGAGCAGGAGACCCGAGACCTGACTGCGTGGGGGTGTCGGACCCCAAGTGCAGACAGGAGAGTGAGCTCCGTCTCCAGAATCTCCGAGCCCACTGGAGAGATTCTGAGAGCTGGTGGAAAGTCCACCAGCAGCCACCCCAGGAGGAGTGAGCCCTGGCCCGGGAGTGTCCTCCTGCCCCCCTGTGCCCCAGCCACGAGGACCTGAACCACGTGCACAGCAGGTCAGAGAGCAGGAATCTCTCTGCAGGGGAGGAAAACTACATACCCACTGACCAATGGGTGTTCATGTGAATGTGGAAGCAACACTGCAGGACAGTGGGTTGGAGAGGCTGCCCTGGTCACAGGGTCAGCCCAAGTGCAACTGACATCCCAGTGCAGGTGCCGTGAGCACGTCAGACGCAGGCGCAGCCTCAGCACCGGACAGAGCTGCATTCAGGGCTCAGACAGCAGGTCGGCCGGTCTGCTCCCTGCAAAGTTATCTCCCTGCAAAACACCCCCTTTCCTCTGGGAAGCAGCCATCAGTCATATGGTTTGTATATTTTTTTGCCTGAGGTCACCTTACAGCCTGGACCTGGTTGGGGATGTAGATGTGAAAGTTTCTCCCAAGGATTTCAGAAACTGAGATGTATTTAAAAAAATGCCCTCCAGGAGCCTCCCTGGGGGTACAGGGGTTCAGTCTCAGCACTGTGAAGCATCCGCAGCCACTGCAGTGCGAGTTCAATCCCCAGCCAGTGAGGGACCCCCAGGGTGCAGCAGACCTCTCCTGTCTCCCCGCTGCTTCCCTCAGCAGTGTGTTTCTGTTCTGCTCCCCACTCTGTCTCTGGGAGTCATCTCACTGCCCCCCACCTCTCGCTTGCACCCCAGCTCTTGTCTGCATAAACAAACAAATCTTTAAAAAAAAAAGTCCTCCAGAAATGTCAGCGAAGCCTCGAGAAGGAGACAAGAGGAGAACACCATCGTGAATGCATTGGGTGAGTTCACCTCGGTCTTCTACCCAGGCGTTACCCTCCCCGAAGACACCTGTGTCCAGCAGAAGGGAAACTTGTTCTTTTCCTGCAAATACAAATAGAAAAGAGAAAAGTCGACAATCACAGCATTGACTGCTCTTTGTTACTCAGAAAGAAGCTGCGTGAGCAATGCCTAAGCCGGGCTACTGCGAGCATTAAAAAGCTCCATCACTGCAACTATTACATGATATATTACGCCTAGATATCGCTTATTATATATATTATGCACATATATCGCATATTATACATGCAGCGCAGCATATATAAAAGCTACTGCATTAACTTTTGCAACAAATGTATCACATAAAGGGCCATATGTAATTTGCAAATGGCAACAGAGACAACTCTTGCAACATTGTCTCTAATTAAATGCGTCCTGTATTAAGCGCATTATTAAATTGAATACCATTAAATATAATTTGGAATGCAACATACATTGCAAACTGCAACTCAGTAATTATAGAACGGCAGGCTCATAATTATGCAATTACTGAGTTGCAATTTGCAACATATGTAGCTTGTACATTTTTGCTTTTGCTGTGTAGGTTAGTGTAGGATACTTCGACTAATTATCTATTATCATTACATTGTGCATTTTAACGACCATCCGTGGAAAACTGGCCGGGATCATCATATACGATTCTGTATCCATCGTAACGGCCGTACATCTAAATCTACATGAATAAACGCACAAAGAAGCATCATTTCATCAGGGACTTGGCAACGACACCGGACGGGACCACAGAGACGTTATTCAAAGCCTCTTTCCTTCCCTGTTGCTTGGGCTGCCAAGAATCTGCCGGTGGCCCCGGGGGGGCTGTGTCTGAGGCAGCAGCTTCTCTCCGCCCATGGCCTCCCCTGCAAACCTGCAAAATAAAAAAATAAACATCTCGCTGGGGCTGCGTCGAGGGATTGGCTGTGGGGAGCGCACCGCACAGATGGTACTAAAGAAAACACCAGCGCCTGACGACGTGCCCAGCACACGGGTGAAATACGTGCAGTCTGCTCTCTGCATATTCTCAGCTGGGACTCGCCCGCCTAAGGCACGGGCAGGCACCTGTTCAGGTGTGTGGGCATGTGGGGAGCCAGAGGTTGATGGAGAGGTTGATGCTCCTTGTACCTCCCCGGATTTCTCCTTATCTTGCACCTGCAGCCACATCTGGAGCAACATCTGCAAAACAGAAACCACAGCCTAAGCTAGACCCGCCGCTGAAGGGAGGGACGTGGCTGAGCTTCTGCTGGACACAGGCTGCTGCAGCTCTGGCCAAGCCCAGGTCCGCACTCACCTGTGAGCTCAGGAAACCTCATTACCTGCAAGACTCGATTCTCAAGAGCTGAGACCTCGCAGGGGAAGAGGCTGAGAAGACCAGAGCAGCGTCCCCGGAGCCCCCAGAAGCTGCGGGGTACTGCAGCTGTTCCATCAAAGACGGGGGACTTCCCTGTGGACACAGCAGCCGTGCTATTAGAAGGCAGGTGCCCGAGACCATCTCCAGCACCGCTCCCCGACCACCTGCTCCAGGCACCCACACCTTCAGGCCCCATAGCCCCGGGACCCTACGATGCAAGCCAGCTTCCTCGCCGTCCCCCCAGTAACTCCTCACGTCTCACTGCAACCAAGACCAGTTTTGAAAGGAATACGAGAGACTTCATCTTGAGGGTGCTGGAGGGAAACGAAATCGCACCCCCAGCCCGGCACCGCAGAAAAATCCAGAACAGCAAGCCGGGAGGGGACGAGCTTATGCTGGACAGAGAGGAGCAGAATCCCCACGCATCAGAAAACATCACTTCACAGACTGGGAGGCCAGAGAAAGAAACTCTGCAAGACGGGAAAGGCTTCTCCCGGTTCATGCGAGGACCCGTTTCGAACGAGAGGGTGCGTTTTGGCCCGCGTTTTCTGCAACTGCCGTGGGTGTGATTCCTGGGCTAAGTGCTCCCCCAAACTCACGAAGGGACCCTCATCTTTGACAACGGGGGGTTGGGTGACATGTGCATTGTTCCCGACGCTTGTGCCCCCAAAGCGAAGGTGGATACTTCCCCATCAACTAGTTCCGAATTCCTAGGAATCTACCCCAAGGACACAAAAACACTGATCCAAAAGAGCATCTGTACTCCTATGTTTATCGCAGCACTGTTTGCAACAGGGAAGACCTGGAAACCACCTAAATGCCCCGGATAGATGACCGGATCAAGAAGATGTGGTGCATGGACACGATGGAATACTATACAGCCACAAAAAAGGATAAACTAGAGCCGTTTGCCGCAATATGCATGGAGCTTGAAGGGATGATGCTCAGTGAAATGAGTCAGAAGGAAAAAGAAAAACATCGGATGGCTTCACTTGTAGGAGGAAGAGGGGAAGAAAATAAGGGGTCAGGGAAAGATTAATAATCATAAAAAAGAAAAACACAAGAAAACAAAAACAAATCAGAGACCTCCTGCAGGAAAGAGGGGTGGAGAGGGGCTGGGAATGGGGGGTGAGAGGATGCAAACGAGGCAGACACAGGGGTGACAACCAGCTCTCATGCAGCTCAGGAAGTCCGTGTGCTCCCAGAACTGTGTCTCACCCACCCTGCACCGTCACCCTTCCACTCCGGATCCTCCTGCAGCTCCCGTGTCTCCCGCCAGCAAAGCGGTGTTAAATCCATCAAAACGTAAGGCTTTTTATGGCACTTCCCGGGAGAGCCCAGGAGCCAGCGTGCCCAGAAAAGAGCCAACCGTCGGAGTCTTGGTTAAAAATCCCACAGCCGTGCAAGTGCAGCTCTGTCACCGTTTCTGCATAAAATGTAGAGCTGTGTTCGGGAGACCTTGCTAAGAGGGAAGCCAGGCTTGGTTTGGGGGACGAAACAAACTTTTTAAACAATTTTTTAAAAGATTTATTGATGCACACAAGAGCTGGGGTGCAGGGGTGAGAGGACTCCCCAGAGGCAGAGCGGGGAGCAGAACAGGCGGATCAACTGAAACACACTGCTGAGGGGAGCAGCAGGAGGCAGGAGAGGTCTGCTGCCAGGGGTCCCTCCCAGGCCAGGGATCGAACTCGTGCTGTAGCGGCTGCAGATGCTTCACAGTGCTGAGACTGAACCCCTGAACCCCCAAGGAGCCCCTGTATTTTGAGGTTATTTTAAAGGCTTATTTATTGATGCACACAAGAGCTGGGGTGCAGGGGTGAGAGGATTCCCCAGAGGCAGAGCGGGGAGCAGAACAGGCAGATGGAGTGAAGCACACTGCTGAGGGGAGCAGTGGGGAGACAGGAGAGGTCTGCTACGCCCTGGGGGTCCCCTCCCTGGCCGGCAGCAGGGATCGAACTCGCGCTGCAGTGGCTGCGGATGCTTCACAGCGCTGAGACTGAACCCTGCACCCCCAGGGAGGCCCGTCTCAACTATCTATGAAGAGCAAAATATGTCTCGATCGTGTTAATTTCACACAGCATCATCCCCTCCTGTTCCAGCCATACTGTCGGAAATGGAAAGAGCTCGCCTTTTTCATGGCTGAGTAGTATTCCACCGCGTTTATCTAGGCCACATCTTTTTTTTTTTTTTAAAGATTTATTTATTTATGCACACAAGCACTGGGGTACAGGCCAGAGGTATGGGGGGGTGAGAGGATTCACCACAGAGAGCGGGGAGCAGAACAGGCAGATCAACGGAAGTACACTGCTGAGGGGAGCAGCGGGCACAGCAGGAGAGGTCTGCTGCACCATGTGGGTCCCGTCCCTGGCCGCAGGGATCGAACTCGTGCTTCAGGGGCTGCGGTTTGCTTCATAGTGCGCTGCCTAACCCACTGCGCCACCAGGGAGGCCCTCTAGGCCACATCTTAAACCACTCGTCTGCTGGTTTAGGTTGCTTGTGTAAAGTGCCGATTACAAACAGTGCTGCGAGGAACGTGTAACTGAAATCACCCGGAACTTGTGTTTCTCGGCATCATCCTCTGCAATCCCACCCATCTTGTCCCACACGCGAGCATTTGGCATTTGACAGGAATGTGCACTGAGGACATTCGCCTTCTCTCGCTCGGTACTGTCTCCTGTTGACGTCTAGGTAACCACGGAGCCAAGCTTTGCGACACTGAGCCCGTTCTTGGGTGCTTAGATGGGTGTTTTCACAGCACCCCTTGAACACCTGCAGACAAACCATCATGTGGACGGTGTCCTACTTGTCCAGACTTGCTGTTTTTCCCCAATCCGTTGTAACCTACATTATTCTCTTGTTCCTGCTCAACGTCTACACTCAAGACTTTGACAGGCCGTGGGCCCTCCCTGGTGGCGCAGTGGGTTAAGCAACCCACTATGAAGCAAACCGCAGCCCCTGCAGCACGAGTTCGATCCCTGCTGCCGGCCAGGGAGGGGACCCCCAGGGCGCAGCAGACCTCTCCTGTCTCCCCGCTGCTCCCCTCAGCAGTGGATTTCAGTGCATCCACGTGTTCTGCTCCCCACTCTGTCTATGGGGAGTCCTCTCAGCCCTGCTCCTCTGGCTACACCCCAGCTCTTGTGTGCATCAATAAATAAATCTTTAAAAAATAAAGAAGGGCCTCCCTGGTGGCACAAGGGGTTGAGTCTCAGCACTAAGAAGCATCCGCAGCCACTGCAGCACCAGTTCGATCCCCGGCCAGGGAGGGGACCCCCAGGGCGCAGCAGACCTCTCCTGCCTTCCCGTTGCTCCCCTCAGCAGTGTGTTTCTGTCCATCTGCCTGTTCTGCATCCTGCTCTGTCTGGTGGATTCTCTCACCTCCCCGCACCTCTGGCCTGTACCCAGTGCTTGTTTGCATAAATAAATAAATCTTTAAAAAAATATTAATTGATTTGTGCTTGGCAGAACTGGGGTACAGGCCAGAGGCATGGGGAGGGTTCGAGGAACAAAGGGAGAAGGCACGCACTTTCCAAGGTCAACCGTCCCCATCAGAACAGAACGTGTCAGGCCAAGAACATGACCCAGCAGTTAAAAGACGCACGTGCAATCCCTTCATTTCCCCCCTTCTTCTCTGGTAGCTTCTCTGCTGGGTTCTGAAAACACAAGAAGCAAGAACTCTTCATTTCTGTCTTTGAAGTGTCCCCAGACTGAATAAAAACCTGTCATCGCCGAATGAATGGAGACAAATGACAACAGGTCTTACTGTGACAAATGGCGACGGCTACAAACGCAACAAAGACAAGCAGACCTCCGCCACGAGACGCCATAAATCTGAATTTCCAGAGCTCCCTCGCCCTTCGCGGAAAACACGCCGTCTCATTAACACACTTGGCAGAGGGAAATAACTGGAGTTTCAGTGACAGGACTTCAAGATTCTAGATTTCTCCTCATTTACAAATACCTGGATGTTTGTGTACTTCTTGATGTTAGTTTCTTAGGAAAATGTTGTTGTTTAAGCTGGTGAGAAAAAAAAGAAAAAGGAAGCTTCGTTAAATAGATTTTGACTCCCAGACTCTTTAATATGGTCCATGTCATTTAATTTAAAAGGACACCTGCACCCCTGTGTTTACAGCAGCACTCTTTACAACAGGGAAGACCTGGGAACAACCCAAATGTCCCAAAACAGATGAGTGGATCAGGAAGCTGGGGGTCCATAGACACGATGGAATACTATGCACCCATCAAAAAGAAACACTAGCCGCATTCATAGGAACATGGGTGGAGCTGGAAGGGATGATGCTCAGCGAAGTCAGTCAGGAGGCAAAAGAAAAATACCAGCTGCTTCCTGCCCTAGGAGGAATAGAAGGGAACCAGATAAGGATCAAGGAGAGGAATGTGGTGGAATACTATGCAGCCATCAAAAAGAAAAACTAGACGCATTCATAGGAACGTGGATGGAGCTGGAGGGGACGATGCTCAGTGAAGTAAGTCAGGAGGCAAAAGAAAATTCCAGATGGTTCCTGCCCTAGGAGGCATAGAAGGGAACCAGATAAGGATCAAGGAAAGGAATGTGATGGAATACTATGCAGCCATCAAAAAGAAAAACTAGACGCATTCACAGGAACATGGGTGGAGCTGGAAGGGATGATGCTCAGCGAAGTCAGTCAGGAGGCAAAAGAAAAATGCCAGATGGTTCCTGCCCTAGGAGGAATAGAAGGGAACCAGATAAGGATCAAGGAAAGGAATGAGAACAATAATAATAATAACAACAACTATAAAGACAGAAAAACCCAAAATGCAAAGACAAGGACAAACTGGGGACACTTGGTGGGGAGGGGGAGGGTTGAGGGCAGACGGAAGCAGGGGGGACGGAGGTGAGGGTGCACTGGGGACATGGTGATGGAGAATTCATGGGGATGACAATGGATGTCAAATATATATAAATTTAAAAAATAATAAAAAAATATAAAAAAGATCAGTGCAACATTCATGCATGCAGAGAGAGAAAAGAAGAATCAGCAGAAACATCACTTATCTCAGAAATTGTAAGTGGTGTAGCTATCAAACATAAAGACTCTACACATTTTGATATTTTAAATATTGTGTTATTTTTATTAAGGTCAGGCTAGTTTCCTGTTTATCAGCTAAAGAAATTGGTCCATTTTTCTTCACCACCCCACACCCACCATCGATGAGCCAATAATCTTTGACCACCGTGGGTCCCTTCTCTGCCTGTGCTGTCGACTCCCCGCTCTGGTAGAACATTTCTAGAATTTGTTCTTATCTTATTTCGTTTACTTTTTGATATTTGTGTTCTCTTTCTGACTTATTTCACACAGCATCATTCCCTCCAGTTCCAGCCATGTTGTTGAAAGTGCCAAGCTTTCATCTTTTTCGTGGCCGTGTAGTATTCCACTGTGTCTCTACGTCACATCTTCTTGTTTTTAGTTTTATTTTTATAAATTTCTACATTATTTTTCACTGTTGTACAGTGTATATTTCTCGTCCCTGTGAAATCCCCATCACAATCCACCCCTGCACCGTCACCAGAGTCCCCTGTGCTCTTCCCACCCATTTTGTTCCTTCTCCATCTTCCTCTTCCCCTGGGGAGTGTCTCAAACTTATGTCTGTTGATTTTGATTTTTAATTTATTGCAACTGATTTTTCCTCCTTAGTCCCTCGTTTGTTCCCTCTACACCCCTCCGATACGTGACAACATCCTATATTTACCATTTTCCTTCTGGCTTATTTCACCGAGCATCATCCCTTCTAGCTCCATCCACGTTGCTGCGAACAGCACGAGCTTATCCTTTTTGATGGCTGCGTAATATTCCTCTGTGTATATGTACCACATCCTCTTGATCCAGTCGTCTGTTTTGGGGCATTTGTGTTGTGTCCATAGCTGCCTATTGTGAAAAGCGCCACAATAAACATAGCTGTGCATAGACCACATCTTCTTAACCCACTCATCTGTCGGGGGGCACTTGGTTGTTTCTGCAAATTGGCAATTATCAATAGTGCCCCGAGGAACGTGCACATGAAATCACCATTTACTGCTCTTTTTCCTTATTTCACTCAGCATCGTTCTCTCCAGCTCCACCCACCTGGTCCCAAGGAGCAAAGGACGTGGAGCTTGATTCTCTCCATATTCCCTAATGTCATCTACGCAACCAAGACATTTTTCAAAGTTGAAATGTCAACGTTGATGTGATATTTCCATTAAACGTCAGGCCTGACTCAGATCCCACCGTTTGGAAGGTGAGGACACTTGGGGCACAGATAAAGCAGGACTGGATGACCCCCCATGAAATAAGATAAAAACTCCACTGCGCGCATGCAGAGATGCGTCTAACTGCATCAGCAAATGCTGAGAACGGACCACTTGATCTTTTCAAAGAATCCCGATCGATACCTCTGCAAGGAATGAGGGAACCATAAATCATCAGGGACAGACCTGATGCCAGTTCCACCAACAGATGGAGAAATGAGTGGAGAAACCTTAAGAAAAAGGACAAAGAATCTTGCACAATTTTGAAGTTATTTGCAAAGGGGTGAGAGTAACTTCAGAGAAGAACCACCCAACAGCCACAAGTGAAGTCTTCAGATGAAGATGTCCCCAGAAGGGTCAACCTATTATTCTTTTTCTTGGTCACTTACTCGATTCCCTTCTGGTTCTTCCAGGACTGAGAACATCTGGTGTTTTTCTTTTGCCTCCTGACTTACTTCGCTGAACATCATCCCTTCCAGCTCCATCCATGTTCCTGTGAATGCGTCTAGTTTTTCTTTTTGATGGCTGCATAGTATTCCATCATCTTCCTTTCCTTGATCCTTATTCGGTTCCCTTCTATTCCTCCTAAGGGAGGAACCATCTGGTGTTTTTCTTTTGCCTCCTGACTGACTTCGCTGAGCATCATCCCTTCCAGTTCCACCCATGTTCCTATGAATGCATCTAGTTTTTCTTTTTGATGCCTGCATAGTATTCCATCGTATTCCTTTCCTTGACCCTTCTTTGGTTCCCTTATATTCCTCCTAGGGCAGGAACCATCTGGCATTTTTCTTTTGCCTCCTGACTGACTTCGCTGAGCATCATCCCTTCCAGCTCCATCCATGTTCCTAGGAATACGTCTAGTTTTCTTTTTGATGGCTGCATAGTATTCCACCACATTCCTTTCCTTGATCCTTATTTGGTTCCCTTATATTCCTCCTAGGGGAGGCACCATCTGGTATTTTTCTTTTGCCTCCTGACTGACTTCGCTGAGCATCATCCCTTCCAGCTCCAACCATGCTTCTACGAATGACTCTAGCTTATCCTTTTTGACTGCTGCATAGTATTCCATCGTGTCTATGGCCTGCCAGTCATCTGTTTTGGGGAATTTAGGTTGTTTTCAGGTCTTCCCTATTCTAAATAGTGCTGCGATAAACATTGGGGTGCAGGTATTCTTTTCAATTAATGTTTTTGTGTCCTTTGGGGTGATCCCACAGATGGGATTGCTGGGTCCTAGGGTAAGCTCCATTTTCAGCAGACTCAGGACCCTCCACACGGCTTTCCATAGTGGCTGGATTAACTTGCATTCCCTCCAGCGCTGCAGGAGAGTGGACAGTCCCCTTTTCCCTTCTGGCCAACACTTGTTGCTCATTTTTCTGGCATGTGCCATTCTCACCGTGTGAGGTGGGATCAACTAGTGCTTGAGATTGGCAACAAGTGGGCATTTGCACTATAATGTTGCACTTCGGTCTCCTAGGTAGATAACGCCAGTGAGGCCTCACGCACCTGCCCCCCGGGCTGAGAACCCACAGAACCACCAGCAGGGGATCCACCAGGCACCCACTCCCAGGAGGTTCTGCCAAGACTCCTGCAGCTGCAGCGACCTCACAGCGCCACGTGCAGGTTGGATCCTCAATGCACACCTGAGCCGCGCATCCCCGTGCAGGGACCGGCAGTTCCACGACAAGAAAACCTCTCCCGGCCACGGAGAAACGCCTGTTCCTGGTCTGTCTCGTCAGCATTCCACACCCATTTGCAAGTCCCGTGCGTTGTCATCGTGGCGAGTTTTGCCCTTTTTGGGGGCTCCTCTCTCGGTTCCTCGGCTGTCTGGTGTCCGAGATGCCGTGCGTCTCGCTGCAGCCTGGATCTCTCCATCACCCGTGCTGCTCCTCTCTCTGTTACCTGATGTGCGTGCAGGTGTCTGCCGCACGAGGAGAAGGAGCGTGTGGCCCACAACCGTATTTATCTCTTGCACTTGAGGCAACACCTCGGTCCTCTGCAGCTGGGACCCAGAAGTCAGTCCATATGGCCTGGACACAGACTTAGGAGCTGTCGGGGACAACTTGCCTGGCCCATTGTGCAGCTGCTGCTTGGTCTTGGCACAAGCCGCTGCAAGCCCCAGGCCCACAGCCCCCTCGTGCAGGCTCAGAGCAGCTGGACCCGGGAGGAGAAGACGCCCTCCCTGCCGCTGGCTCTCAGCTGCACTTGGCTTCTGCTCATGCTTCCATCAAATATGTATGGGGCTGCTCCTGTATTCCAGTTGCCAGGCACACAGACAGCTCCCGCTGGGATACCCCAGGGGTGCGGAAATCCTGGCGTTCTCCCCGCCGCCCCACGGGGGACCTGCACAGAAAGACGAGGACAGAAGGACTCGTGCTTGACAGCCACACAATTGCCCCTGCAGTGCAGACATCAGGGAAAGGCTGCACCACTCAGGGCAGGGCCTTGGAGGCGACATTTATTTATTTGGCTCTATTATTGGAAATCATCTTCCCAAGACCAGCTCTAGGCCCCTCCCCTCCGTCCTCGCCACTGCCCCTTCCCCTCTGGGGCTTTGCGATGCGCACGGCTCTTTGGTGGCGTCTCACGTCACGAAAGCATCCGCTGTGCAAATGTCCGACGTTTCTCTCTATCGTCCTCACGTCTCCCGATCTGCAGACCCCAACTGAGTCACATCTGGAAAATGCACCGTTTTTTTAACAGGGATTGGAAAAATCAGCCAGGTGTCTGGGGTGTGGGAGCACAGCTCTTCCCTCCTTGGAGGATGGTTTTGTTACAGAATCTCTCCGGCCCTTGCCAGAAACCAGGCGGTTCTGGAGGGTTCTGCAGACCAGGCGCCTGACTGCACGTTCACACGCACAGGGACCAGGCACGGCCTTTGCCGAGAGCCCCGGACAGACGCTGAGCTGCTTTCATGCTTTGCTGTCTCTGCATCTGCTGCAGAATCGTGTGTCCGAGGGCTGAGTCCCGGGACAAGGGGGGTGTTGCAGGGAGCTACTTCTCCCAGGACGCAGACCGGCTGACCGGCTGTCCGAGCCCTGAATGCAGCTCTGTCCGGTGCTGAGGCTGCGCCTGCGTCTGACGTGCTCACGGCACCTGCTCTGGGATGTCAGCTGCACTTAGGCTGAGCCTGTGACCGGGGCGGCCTCTCCAGCCCACGGTCCAGCAGCGTGATACGGTGACTGATGGCTGATGACACCGTCTAAGAAGATCCAGTGCCCAGAGGCCACCACTTTGACCCCCTGCCCACAGCCCAGCAGTTGTCACAGCTACAGCCCTGAGTGAGTCCAGACCACCCCCCTTTCCAGCGGGCTCTGTGCTTAGAAAGACCAACAACAACTCAGTCACTTGTTGAGATGAAGAACGTGCCCTGTCCACCCCGTGACTGACAAAGTCCATCCCACTTACGTTGACCATCAGTCCCACCTCCAGTGCTTTATGTTCGCCATCTGCACACTCATTTCCTTCAAGCAATCTCCCCCTGGCTTTGCTTCAGGAGTGAGGGGCTCAGCTGTGGGAGAGGAACAGCTGGCAGATGGTGAGGTACCTCTACCGACAGAGCAGGGGCGGGGGGTCAAAGAGATTGTCACAACGCTTCTTCCGGCTGGGCGCTCTTGAACAATTCCTAATTCAGCTGAAATAAACGTCGACTGAGAGCATCTCTCGGCTTGTCCTGGGAGTGGCTGGGGCTTGGTTTTGTGTGGTGATGCTGCTGGTGTCTCTCTAATTTAGAGGGTATTTTCCGTCTCCTTGAGGGTGTTTCTTTTCATCCCAATAATTTAATGTGTCCTCAGGGACCTTGAGTTTGCCTACCTCTGCTCCGGGTCTCCTTGCTGTTGCTGCTCAGAAGTACAATATTACACACAGCTGGGTATCAGCGCAGGGAGCTGACGGATGGTAGATGTAGGTAGGTAGGTGGACAGATAGGTACATAGATAGATACATAGATGGATAGATACATAGATAAATAGGTAGACAGACAGATACATATATAGACAGACAGACAGACAGACAGACAGGTAGGTAGATAGATAGACAGACAGACAGACAGACAGACAGACAGACAGACAGACAGACAGACAGACAGATAGATAGATAGATAGATAGATAGATAGATAGATAG
>JAGFMF010012156.1:178570-194987 GCA_019455555.1 Galemys pyrenaicus | reverse complement strand
ATAGATAGATAGATAGATAGATAGATAGATAGATAGATAGATAGATAGATAGATAGGTAGGTAGGTAGGTAGGTAGGTAGGTAGGTAGGTAGGTAGACACATAGATATGTAGATTAATAGAGGGGTGGATGAATGGATGGTTGGCTAGACAATGGATGGATGGATCAATGATGGACAGATGGATGAATAGATGAATAAATGGATGATGGATGAGTGATATACGGGTGGATAGATGAATAGATAGACGATGGATAGATGATGGTTGGATGATGGATGGATGATGGATGGATGGGTGAATAGATGGGTGGGTGGGTGGGTGGATGGATGGATGATGGGTGGATGATGGACGAATGATGGATGATGGGTGGATGATGGACGAATGATGGATGATGGATGGGTGATGGTAGATGGATAAATAGATACAGTTGACAGATGGAAAGTGTCTTTCACCTTCTGACTTATTTTACTTAGCCTCATCCCTTCCCATTCCATCCCTGTTGTCAGAAACGGCAGGCCCTCATCTTTTTTATGGCTGCATAGTATTCCATTGTTTATATAGACCACATCCCCCTCACCCATTCCTCCGTCCTTGGGCCCTTAGGTTTTCTGCGTCGCTTGTATATTGCAAACAGTGCGTAAATTTTGTGAATTGTGTTGTCACAGTCATGCTCACTGAGATTGTCGGGTCAGATCTATTTTGGCAGAGCTAGTTTAAATGTTTTTAGAAACTCTCTCCCATTGGGGCTTGACCCCAACATCCCTACTGGCAATGGACTAAGGTCCTTTTTCTGACGTGGGGACAGTTTGCTTTTCTTAGAGTGGCCAGTTACTCTAGGCTAAGAAATTGTTGGATTGTGGGTGCCCAATCCCGTCATCCTTCCTTCCCACTCACCTCCGTTTCCCAGAACGGATCCTAATTATACGGCCAACCTAGTTTCACTCCCGAAGAGAGAGCTGTACTCCGAACGTCGCTGTGAATTATCAGCACAACAGCTTGGGCTGGAAGGGAGGGAGGGTGAGGACTGCTTGACTAGAAAGTCGCTTATAACCTTGACCTTTAAAAAACGCCATAAAAACAATTTGATACAGATGATAAATTATACATCTTTACCAGGAATCACCAAGTGTGCACCATCTACTTATTCCAAAGGAGCCTTATTTTCCCTCCAGGGTGTCATTTTGAGATGAATTCAATTTTCCTGCATTTATCTTAGAAAGAGTCAGTTATTTGAAGATCGGTGCTGAGTTTTCAAAGCGATTCAGAACAGCGAGAACAGTGCCACTTTGTCACAAGCGTGTTTCT
Organism: Galemys pyrenaicus; assembly: GCA_019455555.1. Taxonomy (NCBI): domain Eukaryota; kingdom Metazoa; phylum Chordata; class Mammalia; order Eulipotyphla; family Talpidae; genus Galemys; species Galemys pyrenaicus. Next base: position 193,684 of record JAGFMF010012156.1, on the reverse strand, counting down.
GAGACAGAATCTCGGGATGTGGAATTTGGAGAACGGGCTTCAGAAATCATCGCTCTGCCCGGGAGGGAAGCAGGTGTCTGATGTCACTGTGGCGACCTGATTCGACACGAGCAGAAAAGTAGGAATTGCAGCTCTATCACCCCCTCGCTTCCTGGAAATACGGCACGTGAAGCCGCCCTGTCCTGGAAATAAATCACCCTGGTTCTCATCATTCTGCCTCTCTGCTTCGTTTCAAAATAAAAATTTCATATCAAAAAAAGTACCAACAACAAATGTTGGCGAGGATGTGGAGGAAAAGGAGCTCTCGTACACTCCCGGTGGGAATGCAGCTGGGCCAGCCACTATGGAAAGCTGTGTGGCGGTTCCTCAGTCTACTAAGAATGGAACTTCCATAGGATCCAGCAATCCCACTCCTAGGAATAGATCCAAAAGACACAAAGACACTGATTCGAAGGGACACCTGCACCCCCGTGTTTACAGCAGCACTCTTTACAACAGGGGAGACCTGGGAACACCCTAAGTGCCCCAAAACAGACGAGTGGATCGGGCAGCTGTGGTCCATAGACACGATGGAATACTATGCAGCCATCAAAAAGAAAGACTAGACACGTTCATAGGAACATGGGTGGAGCTGGAAGGGATGATGCTCAGCGAAGTAAGTCAGGAGGGAAAAGAAAAATGCCAGATGGTTCCTACCCTAGGAGGGATATAAGGGAACCGAATAAGGACCAAGGAAAGGAATATGGTGGAATACTATGCAGCCATCAAAAAGGAAAACGAGATGCATTCATAGGAACATGGATGGAGCTGGAAGGGATGATGCTCGGCGAAGTCAGTCAAAGGCAAAAGAAAAATACCAGATGGTTCCTGCCCTAGGAGGAATATAAGGGAACCAAAGGAGGATCAAGGAAAGGAATAAGAACAATAATAATAACAATAACAGCAATAAAGACACAAAAACCAAAAATGAGGAGACAAGGACAGGCTGGGGACACTTGGTGGGGAGGGGATGGGGATGGTTGAGGAAAGATGGGAGCACGAGGGACTGAGGTGATGGTGCACTGGTGAGATGGTGATGGGGAATCCATGGAGATTACAATTGATGGCAAGCATACGTAATTTTTTAAAAAAAATTTATATTAACAAAAAAATAAAATAAAATAAAAAAGATTGAAAAAAGGTAAAAAAAATTGAAATATTATACTGTGTATAAATACACAGTATATGTGCATGTTTTGGTGTGCTATATTTCCATATTTGTATATATTGTCAACATACATTTATGTGCGTGAGTATATAGATAAATATGTAAGCATGTAATAAATACATGTAAATGCACATAAGTATCTAAAAATATGTAAGCGCATATAAATATATGTAAGTATGTGTATACATAAATGTGCAAGCATGTATATATGTAAGTACGCATATAAATAGGTGAGTGTATATGTAAATGTGTGAGCATGTACATGTGCACACACATATCGCACATACACACATGCATGCATACGTATGTTCCAGACACACTTATCTTTCTGGAGACTTCCCCTATTTTGCCCCAAACTGCGCTTCCATAGAATGCTAACGGGCCCCTCGAAATCTTCTTTTTATAATTAAATCAGAGCGCCCCACATCAAAACCAGCCGTGCAACTGTTCGGTGCTCCGTGTCCTTCACCAGAGCTGCTTATTTTGAAACCTCTCCGAATAACGATGAGAACAAAGGTTTCCTTGCTATGAATAGCTTTTAATTTGGAGAGGGAGGTTGCTGGCCCAATGCGCCCCATTTTCTCGCACACCTCCACACCCCTGCTCTGTTCTGTCTCCGCTCTAAAAAAAGCACGTTTACATTTTACCGAAACGACCATCCCTGCGCCCACAGATCGGAGACGACAGCAATAATCCAGGATTTAGTTTGTCTCCCAATTAAATTCCCCCTACAGTTATTAGTGGGCGAAATTGAATTTTATTGTTCTGCCTAATTGCCGGAGATACTTAATCAGCAATAAACTTGCAAGTATTTCTATTTTTGTGTGGAAGATTTTGTGCACATTCCCCAGTAATGAAGACATTGGAGGACGCTCTGTAGAGACGTTTCTCCCAGAACTCGAAATGTCAGCTCCTGGGCGCTCCCCCAGGTCTGTGGTGGACCAAGAATGCTACCCCCTCGAGCTGTGTCTGCTCTGAAGAAATCAGTTTCTTTGCAGTACACGGTGCTGCTGTGAGCTCCCAAAACATGATGTGGATCGTGTTTTTAAAACTGCCCCATTTGAAAAAATCAAAAAATAAAAAGTGAAATAAAATAAAATTGCCCCATTCGGGGGCAGAACTTAAGTGACGCTTCTCCAAAGAGGACGTGCAGATGGCCAACAGGCACCTGAAAAATGTTCTACGTCCCTCAAAAGCAGGGACATGCAAATCAAAACCACCACGAGCTGCCACCTCCCACCAGTGAGAATGGCACATATTTAAAAAAACCCAAATAGCAGCTACAAATGTCGGTGAGGATGTGGAGAAAAAGAAACTCTCCTGCACTGCTGGTGGGAATGCAGACCGGTCCAACCTCTATGGAAAGCGGCGTGGAGGCTCCTCAGTCTGCTAAAAATGGAGCTTCCATACGATCCAGCAATCCCGCGCCCGCTCCTAGGAATTAATTTACCCAAAGGGCATAAAAACACTAATTCAAAAGAATACCTGCACCCCTATGTTTAGCACGGCACTATTTATAATAGGTAAGCCCTGGAAACAACCTAAATGGCCCCAAAATTGAAGACTGGGTCAAGAAGATGCGGTACGATGGAATACTATACGGCCATCAAAAAGGATGAACCCATGCCATTCGCAGACGCATAGATGGAGATTGAGGGGATGATGCTCAGTGAAACTAGTCAGAAGGAAAAAAGGAAAATACTGATGGTCTCGCTTACAGGAAGAATACAGGGGATCAAGCAACAATAAAAAACCCACAACAACAAAAACCCAAAATAAACAGACAACTACAAACCCAAGGCATTCTGCAGGGAACAGGCAGGAACTGGGATCAAGGCCAGGACGGGGAGAGCACAGGGGGCTAAGCTGACGGTGCACGGGTGACTGGAGTTTTATTTCTCCAAGGAGAACGGCTTGCACCACTCTGACAGAGCCCCGTAAAAACTGGACAGCACCCAAAGGCACAAGTACCCCAGTCTGGGGGCTGCAAATCGAGAGAATTGTCCCGGGGCTGCGTGCACCTTCCGGCCTGGCTCAGCCACCGCTCGCCGGAAGAAGCTGCTTTTCTTGCTGTTTGGTCCAAAAATGCAAATATTTCGACACAACCTGCAAAGCTGCCTTTTCCTGTGGTTCTTTGTCACCACGAGTCAGCCCGTCTCCTTCTTTCCGCGATGCTTTTCGTTCTGGCACTTTTACTTCTTGCATCTTATCACCAGAACAGCGAGCAGCTTCTGTTTGCTTTCACCAGGGTACAAGCAACCCCCAGAAAATTTATTTATCAGAAGGCGCGTGCTGCGGTGGCTGCGGTTAGCTTCATTGTGCACTGCTTAACCCCCCCAAGCCACCTTCCAGTCCATCCACCTGTTCTGCTCCCCTCTCTGTCGCTGCTGCATCCTCTCACCCCACACCTCTGGCCTGCACCCCAGTTCTTGTGTGCATCCATAAATAAATCTTAAAGAAAAGGCACGAAAGGAGACTCTGGCATGGGGGAGAGGACGGGTTTTACTTGATAAGTTACCGCACAGGGAGGGGACAAGTGCAGCATGAACTGAACCCCCTTTTAATTCGCACAAAGAAGATGGGGGTGTTTTAGGGGAGAGTGAGGGTGAGAAGGGAAGGGGAGTGAGTGGGTCCTGCTGAGGTCAGAGAAGAGACCAAAAGGTGGGGAGAAGGGGTTGCCCACGCAGACCCCACCGCCTTTGCTGCATCCTCGGAGGAGATAACTACTCTGCAGGAGTCTTTATTCTTCTGCCTGGCTGGGGTCTTGTCGTGTGTCCAAATAAACCTAATTTCCCTGGTTTCTTTCATGTCCTCGCATCATATTCATGGAAAATGGCAAGAGCTCTGTCGCCCTATTTACCTTGATACATCGCTTGATATTCTATGCATGTCGACAGCCACGTGATGCACGGGTTTGCACAGAAGGAATGTCTTCTACGTCACACATTTGTATATAGATGCTAGCTGAGTGCAGTTTCTCTTTGCAAAGCTCTTCTAACGCTGACATGCTTTTACAAGGAAAATTATGTAAGACCTGGAAACAAACTAAATGCCCCAAAAGAGATGACTGGATCAAGAAACTTTGGTCCATATACATGATGGAATACTATACAGCAGTCAAAAAGGATAAACTAGATTCATTTGTAGATACAGGGATGGAGCTGGAAGGGATGATGCTCAGTCAAATAAGTCAGAAGGCAAAATAAAAATACCAGAGGGTTTCACTCCTAGGAGGAATATAAGGAAACCAAATAAGGATCAAGGAAAGGAATGTGGTGGAATACTATGCAGCCATCAAAAAGGAAAACTAGAGTCATTCATAGGAACATGGGTGGAGCTGGAAGGGATGATGCTCAGCGAAGAAAGTCAGGAGGCAAAAGAAAAATACCAGATGGTTCCTCCCCTAGGAGGCATATAAGGGAACCAGATAAGGATCAAGGAAAGGAATGTGGTGGAATACTATGCAGCCATCAAAAGGAAAAACTAGACACACTCACAGGAACATGGGTGGAGCTGGAAGGGATGATGCCCAGAGAAGTAAGTCAGGAGGCAAAAGAAAAATACCAGATGGTGCCTCCCCTAGGAGGAATAGGAGGGAACCAAATAAGGATCAAGGAAAGGAATATGATGGAATACTATGCAGCCATCAAAAAGAAAACTAGACGCATTCACAGGAACATGGGTGGAGCTGGAAGGGATGATGCTCAGTGAAGTAAGTCAGAAGGCAAAAGAAAAATACCAGATGGTGCCTCCCCTAGGAGGACTATAAGGGAACCAAATAAGGATCAAGGAAATGAATGTGGTGGAATACTATGCAGCCATCAAAAGGAAAAACTAGACACACTCACAGGAACATGGGTGGAGCTGGAAGGGATGATGCTCAGTGAAGTAAGTCAGAAGGCAAAAGAAAAATACCAGATGGTTCCTCCCCTAGGAGGAATAGGAGGGAACCAAATAAGGATCAAGGAAAGGAATGTGGTGGAATACTATGCAGCCATCAAAAGGAAAAAACTAGACGCATTCATAGGAACATGGATGGAGCTGGAAGGGATGATGCTTACTCAAATAAGTCAGAAGGCAAAATAAAAATACCAGAGGGTTTCACTCTTAGGAGGAATATAAGGGACCAAGGAAAAGAATAATAACAATAATAATAATAACAAAAATAACAGAAACAGAAGAGACAAGGACAAATCAGAAACACTTTGTGAGGTGTGGGGAGGGACTGGGATCACGGCAGAAAGAGCACAGGGACTGAGATGAGGATGCACTGGGGACATGGTGGTGGGAATCCATGGGGACCACAATTGACGTGTAAGATATAAATAAAGAAAAAATAAAAAGAAAGAAAACGCGTCTCCATTCTCAGGGCAACGTCATGGATTTTTTCTTACTCGTTACACATCCTGTGTTGTTTTGAGAGCAGGTTTGCATAAACTAATCAGAAAGAAGATCAAGGAGTCCTTTTCACGAAGCACATTTGGTGGCTTCATAGGACCTGCCGTGCGTGGCAGAAATACATCAGAGTAATCAGATTTAAGGATATTGGGACAGAAAAAGGCCGCAGCACCCAACAACGTGGTAGTTGTCCCGTTGTGGATACGACAGAGACCTTGTGATGTTTACGTGGGGTCTTCCCTCTATTAAAACAAAAGAAAACACGGCTTAAAAGTGCAATACTGGAAATCATCTTGCCAAGCCTTCAGAAATTGCACATTTTTGTCCTCACACCCCCTACTCTGTACGCTCCAATCAGCCACTTTCCATTCTGAAGATTATCTTAAAGGGGAAATGTCAGCGACGCATCGCAGTGCAGCGACAGGTAAATACACAGAGGTCTTACCGGCAAAGCCTTTATCTCCATCGAGAGGGAGATTTTACTTCCATGCAACAGACAACAGCTGAGAAACAAATGGGGTTTTCACTCCATTCAAACATTTTGCAGAGATCACTTATTCGTTGTGCTATGCACGTGCGTGCCAAGAAATGATTAAACGCACCTCCCACAGCTGCTTCCTCCATTCAGCTCCTTCATCTAACAACTTGTCCCTTCTTTGACCAAAACTGCTCCACCCAGAAATGCCATTTACCCCATAAGCAGCAGGTACCTGGATCACACTGCTGCACCTGTTAGGGGGAAAACCCTCCTAGATAAACTACACAAATAGGTTATAAACTTTCACTCCCATCTTAAACCTACAAAATCCAAAAAGTACAAATCCCATGAAATTATTATTGAAGAGTGGATCACTAGAACCTAAGGGTGGAGCTGAGCAGCCAGGTTAAATATCAAAGCAGACACGTGAGCCTTAGGGAGTCGCTTTATCCTAAAAAGCCAGCTCTCAGCGCACCGTTAAATTCCAACTCCAAAAAACTAGTGAAATATTTACAGATCTGTAACCCTCTCTTCCCCTTGTGTTAATAAAACCCTTGTAAATAAAACCCTTTATTAACCTTTGTTGTGTGCCCCTCAGTTGGGGCATTATAAGTGCGTTCGAGCGCCTGGGTAAAAACCCAGTCAGGCAGACCCGTTTTATATTAGAGTTGCCCTGTAACAGACCCACGTTCTAAGAGCTTTGCCTGTGAGTCAAGGCATGTGGCGCCCTTGTGTTACAGGGCAGGGAGAGGGGCACCCCAAAACCCCCAAACCTGCCCTCTCTGAATGGGTTCTGCCATCTGCTGCATTAAGACAAACACATAAAACCTTTAATGGAAAGGAGCTTTAATGCAATCAGGGCACAATCCAGAAAGGACAAAGAACATGGTTACTAAGTGAAGCCTCCAAAGTGACCCATCTCCCCAAAGACAAAAGTCCAGCTAAATAAAATTAGCCTAAAACAAGGCTTAAAAACTTGCCACACGTTTAAAAAACTTTTTAATAAAGACCCATAAAAAAGAGTTTAAAAAAGTCAGATAAATCTAGGAGGAAAAATTAAAATTAAAATTAAAGCTGCCATGGTTCACCTCCCAAGGGTCTCTCACCTGCATCTGTTTCAACCGGTCCAAGACCAAAAAGCAAGTGCAGCTTCTTCACATGTCCCTCTTCCCCACGTGCCTCCTCCAGGTCTCCTTGCTGCTCTCCATCCTGCTTCCTTCTTCTTTCCTTTCTTCAAAATCTTTTTTCCCTCCTCAGCACCACCCACTTAAGGCAGAACCAGAACTCTGAAATTCCCCCTTTCCTGGGACGACCCTGTTACACTTGCAGACTTGGGAAATGTTTCCAATTTCTGCTCCAATTGGATAAAATCGACCACAAGTGGGACTTGGAAACCATGTAGCGGAAAAGGGTAGCGGGAGGAGGATCTTGGATCCCTGCATCACTCTGTGGACCCAACTTGGAAGGTGAGAGACGCTTCTTCCTCCTTTAGATTGTGCTGTGATTTAGATTAAACTTTATTAAACTTTTTTTATGATTTAGATTAAACTTTAGACTGTGCTGTGATTGCATCTCTCTATTTGCTTGGAAAGTCTTGTGATCTAACTCCTTGTCAGAAAAGAGCATTTTAGCTTGGTTTGGTTGGTTTTCATCTTTGCTGTGTGCTCGCTTGTCACACAGGAGCGACACCACCCAGTATCTCTCGTCCTCCTTCCCCCTGGTTCACTCGGCACCGTCCCCTCCAGCTCCATCACACTGTCCTTGCATTTTACTTCTGGTATATTTTTGCATGAGAAGCTACACAATTGTTTCGTTCTCCCAACATTTCCTTTAGTGTGTGGTCATTGCTTCTTTTTCTTAAAAAAGATTTTATTTATCGATGCACACAAGAGCTGGGGTGCATCCAGAGGTGCAGGGGTGAGAGGATCCCCCAGAGACAGAGTGGGGAGCAGAACAGGCAGATCCACTGAAACACACTGCTGAGGGGAGCAGCAGGGAGGCAGGAGAGGTCTGCTGCGCCCTGGGGTTCCCCCGTCTCCGGGGATGGAACTCGCACTGCAGGGGCTGCAGGTGCTTCATGGTGCTGAGACTGAACCCCTGCACCACTAGGGAGACCCACCTACTTTTAAAAATTATTATGCATACAAGAGCTGGGTATAGTTCAGAGACATGGGGGTGAGAGGACTCCCCAGAGACAGAGCGGGGAGCAGAACAGGCAGATCCACTGAAACACACTGCTGAGCGGAGCAGTGGGAGCCAGGAGAGGCCTGCTGCACCCTGGGGGTCCCTCCCTGGCTGGGGATCGAACTCTTGCTGCAGTGGCTGCAGGTGCTTCTTAATGCTGAGACTTAACCCCTGCACCCCAAGGGACACCCTAGTATTTTGAGGTTTTTTTTTAAAGTTTATGTGTTTATGCACACAAGAGCTGGGGTGCAGCCAGAGGTGCAGGGGGGAGAGGACTCCCCAGAGACAAAACAGGGAGCAGAGCAGGCAGATCCACTGAAGCACACTGCTGAGGGGAGCAGTGGGAGGCAGGAGAGGTCTGCTGCACCCTGGGGGTCCCCCAGTCTCCGGGGATGGAACTCGCACTGCAGCAGTTGGGGCAAAGTTTGCTTTCCAACTGTTTTTTCTTTTTGCTCACATTAATGTGTGATTTTAGCTTATTTTTATATGTGGCAACAATAACACTGGTTTCTATATGATGCAGCGTTCTAGGATTCAGGGCTGCAGGGTCACCCCGCTTTGGAGGACACCACACCCAAGCACCCCTAATCTTCCACCACAGCCACAGCCCCCCCCCCCTACATGTTCTCCTTGGGGTGGTCTTAATTCTACAGTCAGGTCTCTAGGGTTTGTTATGGGTTTGTTCTTTCTCACCCTATATTTGGTTTGTGTCTTTCTACCTGCAAGTGAAGCCACAACATGTCTCTCCCCTTCACTTAGCATTAGAAGCCAAGAATTCCTGTTTCACCACAGGGTGACAGGGAAATGCTTTTGGGTGATCTTCCAACTCAAGGGGGCAAACTTTGAGGATTTTCGACTAGTTATAAATGCCTTTGAGTCTTCATTTTCGTGTATAAAAAAAGGGTGTGAAGTGGAATCAAATGATGTCACATTCTATTGATTAAAATTAGAACTGGTTTCTTTAAGAGAAGAGAGGAAGAAACGGACATTTGCACTAGAAATACTCGAAAGCCATTTATCGGGGTTCTAAGTTTTACCAGAAACTCACCAAACATATTTTTCAGTACAAAAACACATGCTTTTCAGAATGGCGGTTCCTCAATCTACAAAGAATGGAACGTCCATAGGCTCCAGCCAGCAATCCCACTCCTAGGAATAGACCCAAAAGACACAAATACACCGATTCAAAAGAACAGCTGCACCCCTGTGTTTAGAGCAGCACTCTGTACAACAGGGGAGACCTGGACACAACCTGAATGCCCAAAAACAGATGAGTGGATCGGGAAGCTGTGTCCATAGACACGATGGAATACTATGCAGCCATCAAAAAGAAAGACTAGACGCATTCACAGGAACGTGGATGGAGCTGGAAGGGATGATGCTCAGCGAAGAAAGTCAGGAGGCAAAAGAAAAATACCAGATGGTTCCTCCCCTAGGAGGAATATAGGGGAACCAGATAAGGATCAAGGAAAGGAACATGATGGAATACTATGCAGCCATCAAAAAGAAAACTAGCCGCATTCACAGGAACATGGGTGGAGCTGGAAGGGATGATGCTCAGTGAAGTAAGTCAGGAGGCAAAAGAAAAATACCAGATGGTTCCTCCCCTAGGAGGACTATAAGGGAACCAGATAAGGATCAAGGAAAGGAATAAGAACAACAATAATAATAATAACAATAAAGACACAAAAACGAAAAGACAAGGACAAATTGGGGACACTTGGTGGGGAGGGGGAGGGCTGAGGGCCGACGGGAGCACGGGGGACGGAGGTGAGGGTGCACTGGTGACGTGGTGATGGGGAACCCATGGGGATGACAACTTGTTTCCCCTATCAGTTGTCTCCTCTTTGTAAGAACCGTTTCAACCTCCACGTGCACAAAGACGTGATTCTTCATTTTGATTTTTAATATTTTTTACCATCTCTGATCTGGTCCAGTTCTCCGGTGCCGACTGCTACTCAGTTAAACATAATAGACTCCCCGGGTCAACTCTAATATTCCTATTAATGATGAGTCTATCTGACGTCCATTCTCTGATCATCTAATTTCTTGACCATTAAAAGCAAACACAGCAGCCGTCTACACCCACACAGGCGTCAGCATCACATTAAAGAGGAAGCTGCCGGTGAGTCCTCATTTCCAGGACACACCAGTCACCTTTCTGCCCCGATGCCGGTGTCCATGCACGTGTCCTCTGCTCTCCTGCCCCTTCCCTGACCAACCTGCTCTTTAAATAGCCACCGTCTCTGCTCGTGGACAAACTGGCCTGGGAGCTGGCTGCGTGCCCCGGACGGGGAGCTCCGGGGAGACCTTTCCAGAGGGAGCCCAGGAACCCGCTCTCCAAACCCCTGACCCCAGAAACGCCATCATATGGACTTCAAATGGCTTCGATGTTCTATCTCCTCGTGCACACACCTTTCTCCAAAACAGGCCACGGGGGAGCGTCCCATGGAGCTAGCCTGCAAGATGAGGTGCTTTACCTCGGAAGACGAGGTGCTTTACCTCGGGGTGCCGTAGAGCACATTTTCATGCATGTATTTAGGTGCATTCGGCAATTGTTTCGTCACCTGTCAAACGTCTCCCTGAGCCAGGGAAAGGGGAACGAGGGTGATGAAAACCGAGTCTCTGCAGCATGTCTTGTGTGGCCGCCAGAGGCTGTGAGCACCCACACACCCCTCAGCTTGCAGGAGCTTTACGAGACACTTTCATGCTGCATAAATGCCCAAAAACGTCGACAGCAAAATACAGCTCCCCCTCAATGCAGCGGACGGGCTAAGAACCAGCTCCGAGCTCTCTGCCACGTCCTAGCAGAAACCAGGCTGGTTTTCTCCCCGGACTGCAAGCCGAGCAAATACAAAGGCAGCTTCGTCAGATGTAAGATGAATGCTGATGGCTTCCCGGCTGCAGAATTTACGGGGCTAGTGCGGGCAAGTGGAACCGGGCCAAGCTGACGGGGAATAGCATCAGAAGAGGTGTGAGCATGATTGCAAGCCCACAGCCACCTCCTTGCACACAGCCACACCTTGCAGGCTGCAGCCACACACCCTGATTTACGTGTCTCTCAAGTAGGGGATGACTTTGGCTCCCATCTCTCATGCACTCATTTCATAAGGCTCAAACCGCGTCAGCATGAAAGATGCATGCAGCCCGACAGGAACAAGGGATCGGAGACGCGTCTCCTGAAGGCTTTATGCCTTCGCACGTCCTCCGAGCTCGGGCAGCATCTGCGTGCGACAAAGCAAGTTCAAGAGAACGTGGCCTGCACGGACCTGAGATATGGCAGGTTTGGATTTACTCTGAGAATAGAATGTTGGGACTTGATAGATTCTCTAGCAGAGGCATGTGAAGCTCTATGCAGAGTTACCGCTTACTCTGAGGAATCAAAATTACACGCACGCACGCAAGCATTGATGCCTTCACATGCGCATTATACACATAGCCAATAGACGCATAAATAGATGATAGGCAGTTATAAAGACGGATGGGTGGGGACTCCCTGGAGTGCAGGGGTTCAGTCTCAGCACTATGAAGCATCTGCAGCCACGGCAGCACGAGTTCGATCCCTGGCCAGAGGGGACCCCCCAGGGTGCAGCAGCCCTCCCCTGTCTCCCGCTGCTCCCCTCAGCAGTGTGTTTCAGTAGATCTGCCTGTTCTGTTCCCCACTCTGTCTCTGGGGAGTCCTCTCACCCCCGTAGCTCTGGCCTGCACCCCAGCTCTTGCATGCATAAATAAATAAAACAAAAAATAAAATAAGAGGGTCTCCCTGGGGGCGCAGGGGTTCAGCCTCAGCACTATGAAGCATCTACAGCCACTGTAGCAAGAGCTCAATTCCCAGCCAGGGAGGGACCCCCAGGGCGCAACAGACCTCTCCTGTCTCCCCACTGCTCCCTCAGCAGTGTGTTGCAGTGGGTCTGCCTGTTCTGACCCCCACTCTGTGAATTCTTTCACCCCACACCTGTGGTCTGCATCCCAGCTCTTGTATGCATAAAGAAATAAATCTTAAAATAGATAAATCTAAAAAAAGAAAATACAGCACATACCCAAAAGCCTTTTCTAAGCAGCAGGGAGAGTGCTGGAAAAAATAAAGAGAGAAACTTCACAGGATGCAGTTATCCACATCTGGGTGTTTATTTATTTTAGAGATTTATTTATTGATGCACAAGAGCTGGGGTACAGGCCAGAGGTGCGGGGTGAGAAGATCCCCCAGAGACAGAGCGGGGAGCAGAACAGGCAGATCGACTGAAACACACTGCTGAGGGGAGTAGCAGGGAGGCAGGAGAGGTCTGCTGCGCCCTGGGGGTCCCCTCCCTGACCAGGGGTCAAACTCGCCCTGCAGTGGCTGCGGATGCTTCACAGTGTGGTGCTCAACCCGCTGCACCACCAGGGCGGCCCTACATCTGGGCATTTATCCCCCCAATACAGAAACACTCATTTCAAGAGATATGTGCTCTGTGCTCCCTGCAGCACTACTCACAATAGCCAATTTTGGAGACAACCTAAGAGCCCCAGACCGATGAGCGGGTTAAGAAGAGGTGATCGGCATACACAGTGGAATACTATGCAGCTATGAAAAAGACAGGACCCCCGCTATTTGCAACAGCATGGAAGCATCTAGAGGTTACTGTGCTGAGTGAAATCAGCCAGCTGGAGAAAGACATACGCCAGATGATTCCCCCCGTGTGGTACTTGGAGAAGCCGAGCAAACGGATGAACTAAACCACTCAAAAATTAGGTTTAGGGATTACAGGACTAAAGAATTCACATTCGTGTCCCTCATTTTTCCTGCGCTTAGCAAAGTTTGGTGTTAACTGCGCTGACATCACACACCCGACCATCATTCTGTCACATCTCGGGGAAGGGGGCAAGACCCTACCTCTCCTTCCCACACACCTCCCTCTGCCACGCTATTCTCTCCTAGTACAGTTCGTCATCGTAAAATAGGGACTGGGGGAGTCACTTCTTAGGCCATGAAAATTAAGAGATGTCAGAGTAGCTCAGTTCGTCCACGGCAAAGAATAAAATAGGCTTTTGCTTCTGCTCAAAGGCGCTAGTCTCAGTCCAAGAAAGATCAGTTTGGAGATAGCTTCAGGCCACAAGCTGTGAGCCCCAGGACTGCGAGAAGAATAGGTCACATTTTGCTTGTTGGAGTTTGCAAAGAAAAGATAAGGGAGCACAGGAGCCGGAGGAGATAATGCCCACAAAGGTGGCAGTTGGGGATGAAAGACCCTTTGGGCCTCACCCTGCATCTGGCACAAAAGAAATAGCAGCACAGCCCAGCTGCATATCAAACCAGCATCCGTTGCAGACGCAGCCTTGAATGCGCCCTCCCCTGTGGACAGAAGTGCCGTGAACCTACTAGAAATTCTGGACGGAGCTCGAAGGAATATGCATCATCCAACAAAGGCAAATTTGCAAGAAAGAACAAAGCGTCAAGGCCCAGACCAGGGCGCCTGAGTGGAGCTTCAGTGCAGCAAGGACACAGGTGTGCTTCTTTCTGCTTGCAAAACCCAGCTCAGGCCCCTCAGAACGGACACCCCACGCCAGCCGCTCTCTCGGAGGTAGCTGGTAAAGGCATTCGGGTTAAGGATGGTGGAGGAGGCTTTGGAATTTGTGGGTGTGAAATGTCTCTCTCTGTCTCTCTCCTTCTCTCTCACACACACACAGACGCACACCCCAGCTTCCCACCTACCAACGTTCTCTAAAACATTGACATCTGCGCCTTTCAAGGAAAAGTCGGTCAACTCGAATTTTAGTAGAGAGCAGATGTTTATGGGAAAAATAGCTCATACTTCTCTCTACATTTTCCAGCACTGCCTAAAAGCACATGCCCATCAAAGTAAAAACCCAATAAAATGAAATCTTCATGCCTCTGCTTCCATTCAGCTCCTTGTGACAATTTTACCTCTGTCTTACTGTGCTGCCAGGGAAATCTGCGCTTTAGTTCTGTAGCAAAAATAAAAAGTCCTCTGGCACCACGTTTAGATCAGCTATGCCAGTACACTTGGTAGTGAAAATGCTACCCTTTCTAAGATGAGCTGAAGAGCCTATTGTTGAACATTTGCACATCAGGTCTTGGTGGATGGATGGAGGATGGGTAGAGGATGGATGGTAAATGGATGGATGATGGATGGATGGAGGATAACATGGTAGATGGATGGATAGATGGAGGATGACAAGATGGATGGATGGATGGATAGAGGATGGATGGATGATGGATGGATGATGGGTAGAGGATGGATGGTAAATGGATGGATGATGGATGGATGGAGGATAACATGGTAGATGGATGGATAGATGGAGGATGACAAGATGGATGGATGGATGGATGGATGATGGATGGATGGATAGAGGATGGAGGGATGATGGATGGAGGATAACATGGTAGATGGATGGATAGATGGAGGATGACAAGATGGATGGATGGATGGATGATGGATGATGGATGGATAATGGCTAGAGGATGGAGGGATGATGGATAGAGGGATGGGTGGATAAATGAATGCATGCATGCTCGCATGATGGAAGAATGGATGGATGATGGAAGGATGGGTAGATGGATGGTAGATGGTTGGATGGATAATGGATGGATGGGTGGAAGGAAGGAAGGAAGATAGGATGGATGGATAATGGGTGGATGGATGGATGGATAATGGATGGATGGATGGATGGATAGAGGATGGATGGATGATGGATGGAGGATAACATGGTAGATGGATGGATAGATGGAGGATGACAAGATGGATGGATGGATGGATGGATGATGGGTAGAGGATGGATGGTAAATGGATGGATGATGGATGGATGGAGGATAACATGGTAGATGGATGGATAGATGGAGGATGACAAG
>JAGFMF010012156.1:117729-147466 GCA_019455555.1 Galemys pyrenaicus | reverse complement strand
TTCATCCTTCTTCACCTCTGCGTAGTACTCCATCAAATACACACACCACAGGTTTTCTATCCATTCGTCTGTTGAAGGGCACTTGGGTTGGTTCTGTGCCTTGGAAGTCATCATATCTCTCGTATCTTTCTCTCTCCCTCTCCCTCCTGCCTCTCCTCTCCTCCCTCCCCCAAATACCACCCTTCATCCTTCTTCACCGCTGCGTAATACTCCACCAATACACACACCACAGATTTTCTATCCATTCGTCTGTTGAAGGGCACTTGGGTTGGTTCTGTGCCTTGGAAGTCATCCTATCAATGGTTTAAGACGCCATGAAACACCTTTTTGAGAACACAGTGATGGATTTTACGTGCAGGGCAGACTCTCTAGAGGACCAGGCACCCTCAACAGGTGGCCTATTCCTACAAATCGGCTCTTTCCTTTAACCACTTCCCTCCTCTCCCTCTTTTCCTCCATCAAAAGTCTCCCACTTTATTCCAGCTTGGGGCACATCGTAGGTTTTCTACCTCAACGTCCATACCCCAAATTCTTTGATTGCAAAGAAATGCACTTTGGCCTTTTAATTGAGCTGTCCGGTGGACGGAGGACGTTCACGCAGCCCTCCTCCCTGCAGGCCCTGGGGTTCATCTCCTCCACCAGCTTCAGGGTGTGTTTGGAAGGGACAATGAGAATAGCTCACTGCACTTTCCTGACCCAGGACAGACCCAAACAGCACAACAGACAAAGCCAGGAGATGCCCAAATGCTCTCCCTGGGCTGTCGTCGGTGGTGGCAGGGATCTGGGGAAAGCCCCCACAGGAGCCGCGTTTAGTTAGCTTTCACGGACACACAGTCTCCTGCCCTGAAAATTAAAGTGATTGCTTTTCAGAGTGGAGAAAACAAGCCAACCTGACCTTTTCATCTTCCTGGGCCTGCAGGTGTAATTAGCTGGCGCCAGTGCCAGGAGCTTATATTGTTTTAACCTTTCCTTCCTCAGCCCTCCTCCGACTTTCACACACGCCGCTGACTGTTTAAACCTCAACGCAAAAGAAACGTCATTCTTCAGGGAAGAATAACAAGAGCCGGGCCGGGGAGAAGCCTGGGATGTGACGGGAATGGGCGATGGTGGCAGAAAAAGATCCCAGGTAAATGCCTTTTAGTGTTTTTCGTAGCTCCACGGTATTTTAATAATCGTAGATGGAGCTGGAGAACACTGTCATTTAATATTCAGCAATCGCAAAGAAGCCACAGACTGTGAACATCAACTGTAAGGAGTTATTTGAACGTACATGGAATAACACACTTCATGTGTCTGTTATTGTGACGATTCCGGCCTCCATTATTAGATCGTGGCTATGAGACACTCGCGCAGAGGAAGGTGTAAGGGAAACAGTCAAGCTGAGAAACATTTTATATGCAAACTAGACGCTTTGGATACCCTTTGGTCTCATTTCTTGTGGGTGCCTATCGACCATCCATCTTTCCAACTGCCCGTCCGATTTCAGAGTTGAGATTTTCCAGACGCACAGGCTCGGCGAGACTGCTGGGTGGTCACGTTCACCAGGGAAAGACTCATTGATTTTCATTTTTTCCTGGGAAAATGTAGGTGAGTCTCAAAAATACCAAACCTGAAAAGAAAACTCTCCACAACCTCGATCGCTGCTGAAGTGAGCTTCGCTGAATCTGCAGACGCCGGTGGGATTTTCCGCCAGATTACTTTCCCACGGAGGCTGAAGCTTCTCCCACCGTCCCTGTCCTGTGCAGTGCGATGGCCACACGATCAGGGACACTCACCTGCACTGTGGCGCAAGACTCCTTAGAACGGGATCCTCAGTCACTCCAGGGTTGCCCCTAACGGGGTTCTTCCTCCACCAAGCACTGAACCTGGCCCATCCTTATTAGACGCCTGCAGCTGCAGGGGATTTGGATGCACAGCAGCACCAGATTCTGGCCACGCTCCTCAGATGTCCAGCTACCACTGCCTGCCCCCTTTCTCCTTGCAGAGAACTCAAACCCCAGGGTGGGACGCATTGTCCACAGCACAGTGACTGCCCAGTCAAAGCAGACGAGTCTTCTCCTCACTCAGTCTGCCAGGGACACAAAACGTGGCTGCCCATGGTCTGGGAATACGAGCCTGACCGTCCAAGTCAGCCAACACTAAAGACCAGACAGTCAACCGACACCAACCAATGTCCAGCAAGTTAACCAAAGTCCAGCCAGTCAGCCTACACCAGCATGCAGTCAGTTAACCAATGTCCAATGTCCAGCCAGTCAACCTACACCAACGTCCAGTCAGTTAACCAATGTCCAGTGCCAGCCAGTCAACCTACACCAACGTCCAGTCAGTTAACCAATGTCCAGTGCCAGCCAGTCAACCTACACCAACGTCCAGTCAGTTAACCAAATGTCCAGTGCCAACCAGTCAACCTACATCTAGTCACATAAGCAATGTTCATTGTCTAGCCAGTTAACCAATGGCCAACGTCTTGCCAGTTACCCAATGGCCAATGACTGGCCAGCTAACCAATGACCAGGTAACTGCTGGCCAACGTCTTGCCAGTTACCCAATGGCCAATGTCCACTCAGCCACCAACACCAAAGTTTATCCAGCCAACCAATACCAAAGCGTAGCTCGTCCACCGACACCCACGCTACCCAGTC
The DNA here is from genome assembly GCA_019455555.1 of Galemys pyrenaicus. NCBI lineage: Eukaryota > Metazoa > Chordata > Mammalia > Eulipotyphla > Talpidae > Galemys > Galemys pyrenaicus. The sequence continues at coordinate 144,824 of JAGFMF010012156.1, read as the reverse complement.
AAACAGTGGACAGAGCCTAGCTGTCCAGCCATGAAAACATCAAAGTCCTACTTGTCCGTCAAAACACAACACAACCACCCAGAAGCTGCCCACAGAGGCTTCCAACCTCCCGTGAGAAAAGATCACCACAAATACTCAAGCTGATCTGAGGCAAAATCAGGGAAACGGGCCATCCCTGTCCCAGGGCTTGAGGACAGTGAGAGGACAGAGCGGTCTGGAGGTGCTTACACTTGTTCGCGATGCAGAAGGGCAAATGCAGAGAAGCAAATACACTGACGCTTCATCCAGGATATTTGTGGGCTGGATGGTCTCATTTGCACGTCGGTGACTTGGTCCACATTTTTTCCGCCAGTGTATAAAGGTGTAGACGGCGCGCGGCTCTTCTGTCCTGCGATCTCTCCAACTCCTGGCCCCCTTCTTTATTCTCCTGAGCACCACGAATGACAGAGGAGCCGAATAACAAACGCTCTAAATGATGCGGTAACACTCAGGTCACTGCGCTTCTCCCACACACGTTTTATTTTTATTTTTTTTCATGGGTTTGTTTTTAGTTTAATGAAATTATCCACGTAAAATACTACTTAAGAGTGGACAAAGAATGAGAACTCAGAAAAGTTTAGATCATTTTTCTTCCATCTAGTACTTATTTTTTGGATTAGAATTTCATTTAACAGGATATTTCTATATAAAATATACCAAACTAGAGATTAAAAAAAAGAACCACACATTTTAGAGATGCCACGTTTTTTGGTGTTTTTTCCTTCCTTCTTTCTTTATACATATTTGACGTCAATTGTCATCCCCATGGGTTCCCCATCACCATGTCACCCTCACCTCCGTCCCTTGTGCTCGTATCTGTCCTCAACCCTCTCCCTCCCATTCCCCACCAAGTGTCCCAGTTTGTCCTTGTCTTTTTCTCTTTGTTGTGTTTTTTCTATTATTACTGTTCTTATTCCTTTCCTTGATCCTTATTTAGTTCCCTTATATTTCTCCTAGGGCAGGAACCATCTGGTATTTTTCTTTTGCCTCCTGACTTACTTTGCTGAGCATCATCCCTTCCAGCTCCATCCATGTTCCTATGAATGCGTCTAGTTTTTCTTTTTGATGGCTGCATAGTATTCTGTCACATTCCTTTCCTTGATCCTTATCTGGTTCCCTTATATCCCTCCTAGGGGAGGAACCATCTGGCATTTTTCTTTTGCCTCTGACTGACTTCGCTGAGCATCATCCCTTCCAGCTCCATCCATGTTCCTATGAATGACTCTAGTTTTCCTTTTTGATGGCTGCATAGTATTCCACCACATTCCTTTCCTTGATCCTTATTTGGGTCCCTTATATTCCTCCGAGGGCAGGAACCATCTGGAATTTTCTTTTGCCTCCTGACTTCTTTCACTGAGCATCATCCCTTCCAGCTCCATCCATGTTCCATATGATCCAGCAATTGCACTCTTAGGAATATACCCTTCCTTCAAAAAGACACAAATACACTGATTCAAAAGAACAGCTGCACCCCTCTGTTTATTGCAGCACTCTTTACAACAGGGAGGATCTGGAAACAACCTAAATGCCCCAAAACAGATGTGTGGATCAGGAAGATGTGGCCCACATACATGATGGAATACTATACAGCCATCAAAAAGATAAACTAGCGATGTCACATTTGGCTTAACGAAGCTGTGCAGTTGGGTCCAGCAATGAAACTGAGATCATAGGTGCAGCATTTCTCTTCTCTCTGTACAACCACCTGATCTCAGCCCACAGGGACGAGCACCCAACGAGGGACGAGAAGGCAGATGCTACCACTTTGAGGAACAAGCAGGTGAAGGACTTGGTCACACCAGTGGATCCCCAGAACCCGCACATGTCACTCAAAATGCCTCTGCAGCTGGTTCAGCACTTGCAGGCGTGTTCTGAATCAAGACCAGTGCCTCCTCCATCAGATCTCTTTGAGGACGCGCTGAGAAGCTCCTCAGTGGCCATGGGGTCATTCTCATGGGCATCTCCGACTGCACGGTCATCTCCACGTTGTAGGGCAGAGAAGAGGCATGTAAAAGCAGGTCCTGCATCCCACTTTCTCCGCTGCGAAATCTCCCCAGCGTCTTCCAAATGTGCTACTTCTCATTTAAAAAATATCAATAAACCCATATGCACTTACGCTTCCAATGAGGACCGATGTATTTTTGTTCTATTTTAAATGCAAATTCGATTTCTGTCTCCCCTGCAAGGAAAATAGCATTAGAAACTATGGCGCCTCCAAACACAGTTGCTGACTTATTTTATTTTAAGATGAAAATAGGCTTCTTCCTATTTTGACACTTCCTTTCTATTTTCCATGTTTCCTTTGAGGAAAGAAAAGGGAGGGGAGGGAATTTCGGGGATGCGATTACAGGATTACAAGTCAACGCTAAAACATTCGGATGGGACTCACCCAGTTGTGTTAAACGTGGGTGAGAAATGTGACATCCTTATTTAATATCCAGATATTCTGGGTTCCGAGCGAAGCATAAAATCAATCTATTTATTCTGAGGAATAAGTAGATTGATTACCGCTTCTCGGGGAAAGTTCCATTCCTTGACTACTTTAGTAAAACTGTTTTCAGTTATCTGATTAATTGCCTGGCTTCTGCAAATTATCTGACCACTATCATCTAAATCAGTGGCAACAGCCGGCTGATGCCCTGACAGGTGAGGAGATTGCAGCCCTGGCAAGGCTTAATGGAAGCTGTGTCGGTGGAAATTAAAAAAGAAGAAGGGAATGCAACAGACTGTGCAGGTGTGATCTAAGGACGGAATAATGCACAGTTGCTACTTCCATGATTCTGAGGGATATAATTTAATGCTCAGACTTTTCTTTACCAAATGCAACAGGAACTTAGGGAATGTTAGAAAATGTAGGTAGATAGATGATAGATAGACAGACAGACAGACGGATGGACAGATGGAAGGATGGATGGATGGATGGATGGATGGATGGATGGATGGATCGATCAATCAGATTGGAAGATAGATATATAGATACATAGATACATAGATAGATACATAGATGGATCGATGGGAAGATAGATAGGTAGATAGATAGCTGAACGGACGGACGGATGGATGGATGGATGGATGGATGGATGGATGGATGGATGGATGGATCAATCGATCGATCGATTGGAAGATAGATAGATAGATACATAGATGCTTAGATACTTAGATATATAGATAGCTAGATGGATGGATGGGTAGGTAGAATGGTTGGATAGACTGGATGGAGGGAAGGAGGGAGGAAGAGAAAGAGAGCTAAATAGGATTGATGACTTCATGGATGGATTGATGGATGACTGGGTTAGTGGGTTAGTGCATGGAAGGATAGATTGGATGGATGGATGATGGATGGTGGATGGATGGATGGATGATGGATGGATGGATGGATGATGGATGGACAGATGGATGGATGATGGAGGATGGATGGATGGATGATGGATGGATGGATGGATGATGGATGGACAGATGGATGATGGATGGATGGATGGATGATGGATGGACAGATGGATGGATGATGGAGGATGGATGGATGGATGATGGATGGATGAAGGATGGATGGATGATGGATGGATGGATGGATGATGGATGGATGGATGGATGGATGATGGATGGACGGATGGATGGATGGATGAAGGATGGATGAAGGTTGGGCGGATGGATGATGGATGGACGGATGGATGGATGGATGAAGGATGGATGGATGATGCATGATGGATGAATGGATGGATGGGCAGATGGACAGACAGACCGACAAGATGGACCTGTTCTTCCATCTCTCCGGCTCAGTCCGTCTCTCAACTCTGTCTCCTCTCTGTTTCTGTTCCTCTCTCTCCCCCTATGCTCTCCTCCTCTCTCTCCCTCCCTCAGCACACATTTTTCCTATGCTTGTCAACACGACCTCTGTCTTTGTGAGCTGTGTACAGGCTGATCAGTCCTTCAAAATACCCAAACTTGGGAAATCTTTGCAAACAGATAAATACTTTCTGAAATTTTTATCTCCTTTTAAAACTTTTACACACTACTTCTGCTCTGAAAAGAAACACACGCGCACACACACACGGAAAACACCTCATTTGAAAGGAAATCGTCTCAGGGACAAGCTTCTCCCTGAGGCATACGAGCTCGTTGGAAGAATCCCCAGGCCCGCCAGCATCCGTCCATGTGCGTGACGGAACAATCCTCCACATCATCCACCCTGCCAAGAATAACGTTGTTGGGTAAAACAAGAGTCGGATTTCCAAAGAAGAGGATTTCTCGATATTCCACATAGAGGTCACTCCGGCTGGGAGTTCATTCTGTCGTTTTGACTTATTTCACTGAACATCACATTTCCAGCTCTATCCATGCTGCTAAAAGTGGCAAGAGTTTCTTTTTTTTTAAACGATTTATTTACTGATGCACACAAGAGCTGGGGTGCAGGCAGAGGTGGGGGGTGAGAGGACTCCCCAGAGACAGAGCGGGGAGCAGAACAGGCAGATCCAGTGAAACACACTGCTGAGGGGAGCAGCGGGAGGCAGGAGAGGTCTGCTGCGCCCTGGGGGTCCCTCCCTGGCCGGGGATCAAACTCGCACTGCAATGGCTGCAGATGCTTCATAGTGCGGTACTGAACCCCTGCATCCCACAGAGATTCCCTTATTTTATTTTTTAAAGATTTATTTATTGATGCACACAAGAGCTGGGGTGCAGCCAGAGGTGCAGGGGGGAGAGGACTCCCCAGAGACAGAGCGGGGAGCAGAACAGGCAGATCCACTGAAACACACAGCTGAGGGGAGCAGCGGGGAGACGGGAGAGGTCTGCTGCGCCCTGGGGGTCCCTCCCTGGCCGGGGATCAAACTCGTGCTGCAGCGGCTGCGGATGCTCCATAGTGCTGAGACTCAACCCCTGCACCCCAGGGAGGCCCCCTTTAAAAAAAAGATTTATTTATTGGTGCATACAAGAGCTGGGGTGCAGCCAAAGGTACACCCCTGTGCCACCAGCATATCTTTTTTATGGCCACCAGATATGCCACAAAGCATATCTTTTTTATGGCTGAGTAGTATTCCTTTGTTTATTTAGACCTCGTTTTTTCCTCTACTCATCTGCTGTTGGGCACTTGGGTTATCTCTAGTCTGTTGTAAATAGATGTGGGGAAGCATGTTTTCTTTCCATGAAAGACTAACTTTTCAAAGCTGCTGTAGAACTGGAGCATCCAGAGAGGCAGGCGGTGATGGAGAGATGAGAACACAATGAACTATGGCTGTGGACTAAGGTGCTGGTGGTGGCCGCACTACGGTGGTGATAGCAGGAGCCGGGGGACACCCTTTAGAGTCCCCACAAAAACATAAGTCAGTGTTACCCCAATAAACACTGGGAGAATTACATTTGAGATGGAACATAGCTTGACCAAAGCCAGTTTTGCTTTGTACCAGCCAATAAGAATGATCTGCAGGGCCAAGTTCACATGGATGAGAAGAAACCAAGCACCATCTGGGTCTTTGTTCAGGTCTGCCCACGTCAGTCCCCGGCAGGCGAGGACAGAATGCTCTCTGCTTTGTAGCACCAGTCACTCCCTCTTCCTCCATGTGTGTCTTGACATGGTCTTGAGGTCGTGTTGCAAGCCTGGGTGTCCTGATGGCTGCGAAGTCCAGCACGTTGCCAGAGTAGCCAAGGAGCTGGAGAGCAGGGGCCTTCTGCACAGCCCTGCACGAATGCTACGGTCAGGGCGTGTGCACGGCTCTTGCATCCATGTTCATCACGAACGCAGGACCTAGTGTCCCTTCTGCCGTTCGTGTCTTCTTCTGCCTTTTATTGAGTGACACTGGCCTCGGAAATGCGTCTGGAAGCTTCCTCTCTTCCTTCTGGAAGAGGCTGAGAAGCACAGACCTTAATTTGTCTCTGAAGTCTTGGTAGACTCAGGAGAGAAACCATCTGGCTCCGGGTGTCTAATACTCGGGGGGACTTGGTTACTCTTCAACTCCCGTGTTTGGAAGCACTTAGTTCAGGCTTCTAGTTCTTTCTGATTGAGTCTTGGAAGGCTGCAAGGGTCTAAAAATCTGCCTGTCTGGTCAACATCTCTATTCTACTGACTGGAGTCACGAGTTCCCCCCTTTTTGCTCTCCTAGAGAATCAGCTACCAGATGGGGGGAGAAAAGAGGGAAGACAACCTGATGGTCCATGCAGACAAGGGTGGAGATGGGTTGCTTGGGGTGGGGAACGGCGTGTTCACATCCGCGCGAAGAAGTGCCGTCCGAGACCCCCCTACATCGTGTGATGCTGGAGACCAACATGAGCCCAGTGTCCAAAACACAATCACAAGAGTCGTTTCCCAAGACCACAGCCCCATGCACGACTCATCCCAAGACCTCCAGACACTGCACGTCTTCACCCTGCGTCGGTGTGGCCAAGAGCTGGCTGGTGGCCCCCGTTCACCCTTCATCCGGCGATGTCTGACTTCACGTCCACCTCGGCTGGTCTCTCTGTGCCAGAATCCACACGCTGTTCCTCCTCTCTGTTCATGGAGCCTTTTCTGCACCCCACAGTGGACTCTGTGTCTCTTCACTGCAGCCCAGAGCTTGCCCCAGGGGTGGGAAGTCGGAGTTTTATCCTTATTGTCTCATCTGCAGTTTCAGGGGCAAACTTCACGAGATGTCGTCCGTGACCGACGGAAACGGTCCTTGGATTTCCTTGGGGATGGGATGTTGGCGCACGAAAAGATGACAGTTACGAGCACCCAGCACGTCACCTCTTTGTTGTTCTCCTAGTTCCTTTGTTCTCTGTGATTCTTCCTACACAAAAGGCAAAAGCTAAAAAACACTCTGAGATGATTTAACACGTCGGTGTTAAACTTTTTAAAAGAAGTTGTTATAAATAGGAAATTAAAAATAGAACCCCGTGACAGTCAAATAGTGTCTACATCAAATTTTAGAATAGTTAATATTTCCTTCTCAGTTCTGTTCCAGACGCCTCACTATTAAAAAGTAAACTTTTTATGGCCTGACTCATTTCAATTTATTAACAGAAATGTTGGGCTCATGTAAGAGGCATTTCTTAAAAGGAATGCATATCTAGCTGTTGACACGTGCACTGCGGTGAAAATAGCGGTTAGGATGAGGACATTGATGGTGTTGAGTGATCGTTACTGATTTTTCCGCCTCTTTTTTCCTATCAGTTTTTATTTTTTTTTATTATTTTTTAAAGATTTATTTATTTATGTATACAAGCACTGGGGTACAGGCCAGAGGTGTGGGGGGTGAGAGGATTCACCACAGAGATCAGGGAGCAGAACAGGCAGATCAACGGAAGTACACTGCTGAGGGGAGCAGCGGGCACAGCAGGAGAGGTCTGCNNNNCCATGTGGGTCCCCTCCCTGGCCGGCAGCAGGGATCGAACTCGTGCTGCAGTGGCTGCGGTTTGCTTCATAGTGCGTTGCTTAACCCACTGCGCCACCAGGGAGGCCCCCTATCAGTTTTTAAAACAAGGGTTTTGAAAAATTCTACTTACATTGTGAGTCCGTATACTTGTCCACACAGACCTAGCAATTTTTTTGTTTATTGCATTTTGAGGCTGAGTTATTAGGTGCATATGGGTTTAGTATTTCCCATCGTCTTGATAATTTGACCTTTTTATTATTAACAAATAGCAATAAGAATCAATAAGAAAAAAATAGAATATAAATCAATAATATTATAAATCAATAAGAAGAAAAATAAAAAGAAATAGCCCTGTCTCTGGTGTATTCTCAATGCAGAAAGATCAGGATGAGAATATAATAACTTGATCGCACACCACTTTGAATCTCCTTGTAAACTCACAAGAATCCGCTACACTTGATAGGTTGTGACAGAATCTATCATTTTACCCAAACCAGCCCATTCTGCACAGAAGTGGTGTTTTCAGAACATCCACACTGATCTGTCACTGGTATGTTTTACACCAGCTGCTGCTGGCTAAATCCTTCGTCTCATCTGTTTTGTGTTCTCTTTTTCCTTCTTTCCTACGAAGTGACTGTTTTTTATATTTCCGTGTTTCTTCTGCTAGCTAACCTAATTCTCTATGATTTGCGTTGTGCTGGTAGCAACTTCTCCTAGGCTACACCAGGCGCCCTCACAGCTCACACGGCAAAGAGCATTAGGTGAGTCTATTTGCATTTCATTTCTCCTGAACTTTGCGCTAATGTGGTCATTGATTTCATGTTTGCATATGTCATAATCCGCACCCAGGTCAAATCTGCTTGAAGAATCAAATATTGAAAAGAGATTAAAAGAGGAGGACAAATATTGACCGCGTTATGATTCCCTCATTGTCTTCATGTTTGTTTAGCCAAGAGATTGTTGAAAGAGATTTAAAGAAAAACCTCACGTGTTACCGGTGGGTTATAAACTCTTATATTCTTTATCCCTTTGCTTCTATAAACACATCAGGTACAGTCCCTGCACCAGAAGGAGTCCATCAAGCCTGCTTCTGTGTGCATGAAAATGTCTACAGCTTTGATTTTTCCAAAGATTTTGTTTTTTTGTGTCGAAGAACTGGGGTGCAGGCCAGGGGTGTGGGGATGGGAGGATTCTCCAGCTGCAGATGCTTCACAGTGCTGAGACTGAACCCTGCACCCCCAGGGAGGTTTTGAGGTTTTTTAAAAAGGTTTATTTATTGATGCACACAAGAACTGGGGTGCAGGCCAGAGGTGTGGGGGGTGAGAGAATGCACCAGAGACAGAGTGGGGAGCGGAACAGTTGGGTCCACTGAAACCCACTGCTGAGGGGAGCAGCGGGGAGGCAGGAGAGGTCTGCTGTGTCCTGGGGTGTTCCTCCCTGGCCGGGGGTGGAACTCCTGCTGCAGCAGCTGCGGATGCTGCATAGTGTGGTGCTTAACCCCTTGTGCCACCAGGGAGGCCCCTTTTTTAAGGTTTATTTACTGATGAACACATAAGAGCTGGGGTGCAGCCAGAGGTGCAGGGATGAGAGGACTCCCCAGAGACAGAGCGGGGAGCAGAACAGGCAGATCTACTGAAACACACTGCTGAGGGGAGCAGCGGGAGACAGGAGAGGTCTGCTGTGCCCTGGGGTCCCCTCCCTGGCCAGGGATTGAAAGTGTGCTGCAGTGGCTGGGGATGCTTCACAGGGCTGAGACTGCACCCCTGGGAAGCCCCATGACGTTGCTTTCCCGCCTGCTCCAATACATGCTCCTCAGTTAAAAAACCGTTTCTGCCCACAAGACCTGCATTCAGGCTGCACTCACGCCCTCCCCGTCTCCTGCATTAACAGCGTCGGCTCGTCCCTACGTGATTATCCCGTTTTTCTCCCTCCGAGCTCACAGCGACCTGCATGCTTGCTGCTGAGGTTGCTGGCTCAGAGCCCGGCGGACATTCGAAAACCAAAGCCCACACTTCCCGCCTTTGGTTTCCAGGGAGACCTGCGTGGATAAAAGCAGCCAGGAAGGACGGGACTTCAAAGCGTCGCCTAGATCCACGCCAGGGAGGCCCTGAGCTCTCCATGAAGGCGTTCATTGTTTCCCCCTGAATGGGAGGGCGCCTCGTCAGGTGGCCCCGTCCGCCCCCACTCTTCTGGGAGCTTTTGCCAGGGCAGCAGCATCGGGCCTGCAGGAAGGAGCTGCTCATGTTTCCTGCACACCCTCCCCCTCTCTCATCTGCTCATTTGTATTCACGCTGCAGGGCCTGGAACTTAGTGCAGAGAGATGGGAAAGAGCCCAAGGGCTGAGGCTGTGCATCCGCCCAGGCCCCAGCTCCTGAGGAGGCTGCTTTGTGCAAGGCTGGGGAGCGCAGGCTGAAGTCTGCAGGATGCTTTGGGCTCAGAAGGGTCTGCTTCAGGCGAACATTCAGTGCAGAGGAGGCAGCAAGGTCTGGGCTCTGATGGCGTTTCTGGAGTCTGGGTTTTGAGAGCGGGTTCTGGGGCTCCCTCTGGAAAGGTCTCCCCAGAGCTCCCCGTTCCGGGCACGCGGCCAGCTCCCAGGCCAGTTTCTGCACGAGCAGAGGTGGTGGGTATTGAAAGAGCAGGTTGGTCAGGGAAGGGCAGGAGAACAGAGGACACTCGCTGGACACCAGCGGCAGGAAGGGCTGCCCGAGGGGACAGGTCTGCGGAGAGGGGCCTGCGGGGTCCAGGCGGGCGGCCTGCGGGGAGTGGCCTCCATGGAGGGTCAGAGAGGAGAAGCCCCGGCAGGGGCAGGTCCCGGTGAGTAGGAGGCTGCCGGCCTGCAGAGGAGAGAGCCGGGAGGAGAAGCCCCTGCCCGGGCACAGGGGGCAGGAGGCCGCTGCCGGCCAGGGCAGACACTGCCTGGGAGAGTCTCCTTCCCTCGGGGGGGCTCACCCCTCCTGGGGTGGCTGGGGGTGGACTTTCCACCAGCTCTCAGAATCTCTCCAGGGGGCTCGGAGATTCTGGACACGGAGCTCACTCTCCTGTCTGCACTTGGGGTCCGACACCCCCACGCAGTCAGGTCTCGGGTCTCCTGCTCTGGGATCTGGTCGCTGGCACCTGAGGGTCTTGGTGTCTGAAGTTGGCTCGTGGCTGCTCATCCTCCCACCCCCTCATGCGCGAGCCAGGGCTCGGGTCACAGGCGCCTCCTTCCAGTGTTTCTCTTCTTGGAAACGGCCCGTGTCTGGGTCCATCTTCATGTGAACGTGCAATCAAGCGCCTGGTCTCCAGAACCCTTGAGACCCGCCTGGTTTCTCCTTCCATAGCTGGGCTAAGGGCCAGAGTGAATCTATAACACGAGGACTAGGGCAAAAGGACATTCGAGAGCAAAGCAGAGACCAGGGACTGAGGAGGAAGAGGCCAAGTAGATCGAGACTCCTGAGGTCTCGCAGAGACGGTGGAGCTTCAGAACAACCAGGGAGAGCAGGTGTCGACTCCTCCTTGGCTCCCTTGTCCCTCCCTGGCTCCAAGACCCTGGGAGTCCCACTTATTTCTATTTGTGTTATACAATCACTCTGGCTACCTTACCCCAGGCTGGTTCAAAAGAATATGCACCCCTATGTTTATCGCAGCGCTGTTTACAATAGGTAAGACCTGAAGCGACCTTAATGCCCCAACAGATGACTGGGTCAAGAAGCTGTGGTCCATAGACAGGGTGGAATACTATACAGCCGTCAAAAGGGGGGTGAACTAGAGTCATTTGCAGGAACATGGAGGGAGCGTGAAGGTGAGATGCTCAGCGAAGTAAGTCTGGAGGCAAAAGAAAAGTACCAGGTGGTTCCTCCCCTAGGAGGAATATAAAGGAACCAGATAAGGATCAAGGAAAGGAATGTGGTGGAATACTATACAGCCGTCAAAAGGGTGAACTAGAGTCATTTGCAGGAACATGGAGGGAGCGTGAAGGTGCGATGCTCAGCAAAGTAAGTCAGGAGGCAAAAGAAAAATACCAGATGGTTCCCCCCTAGGAGGAATATAAGTGAACCAGATAAGGATCAAGGAAAGGAATGTGGTGGAATACTATACAGCCGTCAAAAGGGTGAACTAGAGTCATTTGCAGGAACATGGAGGGAGCGTGAAGGTGCGATGCTCAGCAAAGTAAGTCAGGAGGCAAAAGAAAAATACCAGATGGTTCCCCCCTAGGAGGAATATAAGTGAACCAGAGAAGGATCAAGGAAAGGAATGTGGTGGAATACTATGCAGCCGTCAAAAAGAAAGACTAGACGCATTCACAGGAACATGGGTGGAGCTGGAAGGGATGATGCTCAGTGAAGTCAGTTAGGAGGAAAAAGGAAAATACCAGATGGTTCCTCCCCTAGGAGGAATAGAAGGGAACCAAATAAGGGACTATGGTAAAGAATACTAGCAATAATAATTAAAAAAAGGCACAGCAAGAACCAAAAGACTAGGACAAATCAGAGGCACTTTGTGGGGAGAGGGAGGGGCTGGGGTGAGGGCAGGAAGAGCAGAAGAGACCGAGGTGAGGGTGCCCCGGGGACATGGTGGTGGGAATCCACGGGGATCACAACTGATGCCAAATACGTATAAATAAATTAACTTTAAAAAGAAGGTGTCCATGGGAACTCCTCGCGCCTTCTCGCTCCGTGTCGGAAATGGGACCGGCAGGCGACTCCGGAGGGTAATTAATCTGCGTCTCCTGCAAGGGGAGAAGAAAAGTTGCTTCTGGGCAGCCTTTGACAGACGCCCCTGTAGAACCGAGAAGACGCGACCACGGCGCGCACCTCGCCCTGGCCTGGAGACGCCATGCGCGGGGCGCGCGCCTTGCCGGGGCGCAGGGTCTTCTAGGAGAGCCGGTGATTAATTATCAGGGCGCTGGCACGTTGCAGGGGCCCAGCCAGCCTCCCAGCTGATTGAAAGGCCGTGTCCACTGCAATTACCAGTTGTCCATCACCGTCTCAGAATAGAACGCGGAGACGCGCGCGAGGCTGCTTGAAATATTCTGTTTGCATGGTTCGTTGTGCCGCAGCCAGATGCGCATCGCAGGGAGTTGGGGTGCAAGAAAGTCTATTCTTGGGGAGATGCGTTTGTGCAGACAGCCACTGCTTTCCCTGTCAGTGATGCTCGGATAATAGGCGCAGGGGACGCCAGCCCCGCAGGCGCGCGTTTAATTGGGCGGTTTGCACACAGATAAATTGCGCAGAAGGGAAACAGTGTTATAGGAACAAGCAAAGTGCAGGAAACCCAGAAAGTTAAAAAGAGGAAGCGAAGCAGCAAGGTGGAGTGTGCAGGGTTTTAAGTATCTCAGCAGCTCGCTCATCCCGCAGAGGGACACCATCTTTGGGTTCTGCAAACGCGCAAGCCCCATGTGACTTCCAGCAATGAGAGGAAGTCGGGGTTCCAAGGTGGTCCTTAAAATCCCAGAGCTTGTGAGACGTCACAGCCAGAGACTCACTGCCCAGCCAGCTGCCGAACTACTGAAGACAAAGACCCCCAGAACCTCGGTCACTGAGCAGTGTCCTCCTGGAGAACCCCAAGTGTGGATCCGAACCCTTTCGATGCAGTTAATTAATAATCATCTTAGTATAACTAGCAAGATATGAATTATGGATTATTATGAATAATTTATGATACGCTTAATCACAGTAGCACATGACACATTAATAATCCATCGGTCAATGTGATGAATAATGCATTGATTATCGTGAGTGGTAACTCTTCATTTAGGACGTTTTCATGATGGAGCCATCAGTCCTCATCTATTTTGCTCCCTCCCTCTGCCCCACCTCCCCTCCCTGGCTCAGCTTTTATTTTCCCACTTTTAAAATCCCCCTTCTTTTCTTTTCTTCCAACAATCACCCAACACGCTACAAAACGCAAATGCCCCCAAATAGACGACTGGATCAAGAAGACGTGGTCCATATACACGATGGAATACTATGCAGCCATCAAAAAGATGAACAAGAGTCATTCTCAGAAGCATGGATGGAGCTGGAAGGGATGATGGTCAGCGAAATAAGTCAGAAGGAAAAAGAAAAATACCAGATGGTTCCTCCCCTAGGAGGACTATAAGGGAACCAAATACGGATCAAGGAAAAGAATATGATGGAATACTATGCAGCCATCAAAAGGAAAAACTAGATGCATTCACAGGAACATGGGTGGATCTGGAAGGGATGCTGCTCAGCGAAGTCAGTCAGGAGGCAAAAGAAAAATACCAGATGGTTCCTCCCTTAGGAGGAACATAAGGGAACCAAGTAAGGATCAAGGAAAGGAATATGGTGGAATACTATGCAGCCATCAAAAAGAAAAACTAGACGCATTCACAGGAACATGGGTGGAGCTGGAAGGGATGATGCTCAGCGAAGTAAGTCAGGAGGCAAAAGAAAAATACCAGATGGTCCCTGCCCTAGGAGGAATATAAGGGAACAAATAAGGGACCAAGGAAAAGAATAATAACAATTTAAACAAATACAAGAAAACCAAAAAGATAAGGACAAATCAGAGGTGCTTTGTGGAGGGAAGGACCAGGATGAGGGCAGGAAGAGCACAAGGGACTGAGGAGAGGGTGCACTGGTGACAGGGTGGTGGGAATCCATGGGGATCACACTGATGCCAAATAGACATGAATAAGGACTAATAAAAAGAAGAAGGAAAAATAAAAATAAAAAGAACATAACCTTCGCGACATTATGAGTTGGCGATGCCTTCTTCACGCCATGCCATGTGGGTTGGTTGAAGCTGTGACCTTGGATCTACGTGCTGTTTCTCTGCCTGAATACGCACAAGACGTTCATATGTGTTAAGGGGATATGTCAAGTCAAAAACTACCGTGCTGCACATTTGCTAACAGTTTAGGGCTTTTTCGTTGAATATCTGCTAATTCCTTATGTATTTGTTGGCTTTTGATCTGGCCGATTCTTGTGACTTTCGGACGTCTCGGAAATAGAAGCTGTTTCATAAATACGTCCGAAAAACTGTGTCTATACAAATATGCGCAGACACACGCTGATTATTTAAATTACACCAGTTAGGTGCTCGGTTAGCGGCATTTGTTACTTAAGGGTGCACAAATATAAATTCTCTAGATACGGATAGGAACGGAAAGTCGTAATTGTGCACGGAGATCATCATCGTTTCAACGATTTCATAATGCGTTCGTGGATTTAAGTGTATTTGCCTCTGTTGCCTGCAGAGGTGATTAGTCAACGTGTATAAATAATGGCACGTGCTTTTGCGTACCTGCAGTGCCGTGCGTGTTTGCAAGAAGACAGACTTTGGCAGGTTTCGGTCGGAGGCTGCAGCTCTGGGAACTAAACCCATCAGGGACACTCCTCGGACATCATAAGAGGAATGAATGCTGATGGGGTGGGGGACTGAGAGGGACGGTCCCACCTTCCAACCCTGGTTAAGCTGTTGGCTAAAATTCAGAGGAACTTGAGGCAGGTGAGATGAAACTTATACACAAAGGACAGTGTGATGAGGAAGAGGAGGAGGACGGTTATGATGAGGATGGAGATGATGGTATTGTTGATGGTGGTGGTGGTGGTGGTGATGGTGGTGGTGATGATGGTGGTGGTGGTGGTGATGGTGGTTATGGTGGTGGTGGTGTGGTGATGATGATGGTGGTGATGGTGGTGATGGTGGTGATGATGATGGTGGTGATGGTGGTGATGATGATGGTGGTGATGGTGGTGATGATGATGATAGTGGTGATGATGGTTATGATGATGGTGATGATCATGGTGGTGATGTTGGTGATGATGATGGTGATGGTGATGATGATGGTGATGGTGGTGATGATGATGATGGTGGTGATGATGGTGATGATGGTGATGGTGGTGATGATGGTTATGATGATGATGGTGGTGATGGTGGTGATGATGGTGATGGTGGTGATGATGGTTATGATGATGGTAATGATCATGGTGGTGATGTTGGTGATGATGATGGTGATGGTGGTTATGGTGGTGGTGGTGGTGGTGATGATGATGGTGGTGATGATGGTGATGATGAAGGTGATCGTGGTGATGATGGTTATGATGATGGTGATGATCATGGTGGTGATGGTGGTTATGATGATGATGGTGGTGATGGTGGTTATGGTGGTGGTGGTGAGGATGGTGGTGGTGATGATGGTAGTTGTGATGGTGATGGTGGTGGTGTTGATGATGGTGATGATGGTGGGAGTTATGGTGGTGGTGATGGTTATGATGATGATGGTGATGATGATGGTGATGGTGGAGATGATGATGGTGATGATGGTGATGATCATGGTGGTGATGTTGGTGATGATGATGGTGATTCTGATGGTGATGGTGGTGATGATGGTGATGATGGTGATGATGGTTATGATGATGATGGTGGTGATGGTGGTGATGATGATGGTGATGGTGATGGTGATAATGATGGTGATGATGATGGTGATGGTGGTGATGATTGTTATGATGGTGGTGATGATGATGGTGGTGATGATGGTGATGATGATGGTGATGATGATGGTGATGGTGGTTATGGTGGTGGTGGTGGTGATAGTGATGGTGGTGAGGATGATGGTGGTTGTTATGGTGATGGTGGTGAGGATGGTGGTGGTGATGGTGCTGGTGATGATGGTGGTTGTGATGGTGATGGCGGTGGTGTTGATGATGGTGATGATGGTGGTAGTTATGGTGGTGGTGATGCTCTATGATGGTGATGATGATGATAAGGAGGATCATCATGGTTAGGATGTGATGATGGTGATGATGGTACTGCTGATGGCGATGGTGTTGGCAATTGTGCTGCTGATGAAGACGAGGAGGAGAAGGAAGAGGGTGATGGCTAGGGTGAGGATGACATTGATGAGAAGGATGATGGTGATGATGGCGATGGCATGCCGCCGGTGGTCGCTGCTTGCATAGGTATCACATACCTGTAGCTCTCTCTTCCTTAGCGCACGTTGGAAGTCTACAGCCAAAGTCGGTCATCACTACCCTGTTCCCCAGCTAGTGCTCTTCTCACATCCTTTCGCATTTTCAGACTTGAGAAGCTCCAGTTGGCCAAGTAGAGGGCGGAACGTGTGAGTCAGACCTCACAAGAAAAAGCAGGGGATGGAAAGAGAATTTCAAAGGCAAAGTGTGGCTGTCCGCGCAGCGTCTACTTCACCTCCTTTATTCCAAAACACAACAAACTCTACGCTTTATCTTAAGAGACTCAGTGCGTATTAAAAATGAATCCTAAAATAGAAAGGAAAACCCTCAACTTTGCCAAAAACTGCTGACCACCAGCCACCGGCATGAAAGAGCTAAGCCAGGGATGTTCTCCGCTGGAGTCTCTGGGGCTGAGAGATGCAGATGCGGATGCTCTGCGGTTCAGATAATGCGGCCGATCGGCGGAAACGCTCTGTTCTAACGTGTGTGCAGTTCGAGATAGAACCTCATCCTCCTTCTCTGGGACAGTCCTGCTGGCATTTCAAAACTAGCCCTGGGTGACCTGGGTCGGAACACGGGCTCCCAAGGACATCCGTGAGGAGCTGAAATCTTGTTATTTTCATTTATTTTTCAGGGCAGAGCAGATTCAGAAAATTCAGACTAATTCACAACCGCATCCGATGAAGGCTACGTATTTTCATTCTGTAAATGTGATTTCCCAAGGCCGTCAGGATCTCGGAAGATTAGGACGTATTTTCTTTTTTCTTTTTAGGACGTATTTTCTTTCGTAAAAGAATCTCTGAAAGGCTGAGGGGAGGAGTAACCCCAAAGGGTCATCTCTGCGCTGACGTTTTAAGCCTCTGCTGTGTGGGGCGTTCATTGTCTCTCTCCCTCATTTAAGGTTGGTGGCCAAGAAACTGTGCTGCATAAAACTCATTTTGACATATTTAGAGATATGTAGTGGGGGGACTCTCTGGGGTGCAGGGGTTAAAGTCTCAACTATGAAGCATCCGCAGCCGCTGCAGCACGAGCTCGATCCCCGGCCAGGGAGGGACCCCCAGGGCACCCAGACTCTCCTGTCTCCCGCTGCTCCCCTCAGCAGTGGGTTTCAGTGGATCTGCCTGCTCTGCTCCCCGCTCTGTCTCTGGGGAGTCCTCTCACCCCCACACCTCTGGCCTGCACCCCAGCTATTGTATGCATCAATAAATAAATATTTAAAAAGGAGGGGGCCTCCCTGGGTGCAGGGGTTCAGCATGCACTGTGAAGCATCCACAGCCACTGCAGCGCGAGCTGCATCCCCGTCCAGGGATGGAACCCTCAGGGTGCAGAAGACCTCTCCTGTCTCCCTGCTGCTCCCCTCAGTGGTGGATTTCAGAGGATCTGCCTGTTCTGCTCCCCGCTCTGTCTCTGGGGAGTCCTTTCACCCCCTGGAGCTCTGACCACACCCCAGCTCTTGTGTGCATCAATAAACAAAAATGGGGCACCCCGCATCAGAGAATGGTCCCCCCTCTTGCTGGGATAGAAGACTTGGCCTGAGCAAAGGATGGGTCCAAAGTGCGCTGAGGAGCGTTTGTTCTATAATATCTTGGGGTGCAAAAGAGAGAGGCTGGTGTAGACAGTCTGCCTGGATCTCTTAAGTTTTATGATCTTTGCTTGAAAAGTCATTTCGAAGACATCCCCCTAGGTGAAAGGAGATGTCTCTATTTTATTACAGGCAAAAGAATCAACTTTAATTCACTTCTCGAGAGGTTTTCCAACTTCTATAAAGATGATAATATAGACAATAAAATTTAAGTGACTTCTAGAAAATATTCTATTAGGAATTTTATTGGAAGTTGTCCTGAACTTTTTAAAGGCATTTTTTTCCCGCTGAGTCAGCGGCTCCTTCTGCTCTAAAAGTCTTTAATCTACACCTGTGAGAAATACGCTGTGACTTGGAGATGAGCTGAGAAATACGCCGCGTGTCTTCTGCTTGCTGTCTTGGGCATCCATTATGGAAACAAACGAAGGCCTGGTGTGAGACGCACGGCTGCCTCCTCTTGGTAACAAGAAATTGTGAAACAACCATCCTAACGGTTAAGACAACACTCTTAACGGAAGAATTCAGGTCAAGGTCTGATTCCCAAATTCTTAAAAACGCTTCTTTGGAGCCACCTTATGGCATCGCGGTAACGGGACAACGGACGTCTTTGATTGGAATTTGCAGGGGCCACTGAGTGTCTTTATTTAGTAAACGTACCGTGATTAAATAGGGCTGGAAGCTGATCTTAGATCTAAAAAACATCGGGATGGAAGCTGTGGAACATAGACACGATGGAATACTATGCAGCCATCAAAAAGGAAAAATCTAGACGCATTCATAGGAACATGGGTGGATCTGGAAGGGATGATGCTCAGCGAAGTAAGTCAGGAGGCAAAAGAAAAATACCAGATGGTTCCTCCCCTAGGAGGGATATAAGGGAACCAGATAAGGATCAAGGATCAAGGAAAGGAATGTGACAGAATACTATGCAGCCATCAAAAAGAAAAACTAGACGCATTCACAGGAACATGGGTGGAGCTGGAAGGGATGATGCTCAGCGAAGTAAGTCAGGAGGCAAAAGAAAAATCCCGGATGGTTCCTCCCCTAGGAGGAATATAAGGGAACCAGATAAGGATCAAGGAAAGGACTATTATGGAATACTATGCAGCCATCAAAAGGGAAAACTAGACGCATTCATAGGAACATGGGTGGAGCTGGAAGGGATGATGCTCAGCGAAGTCAGTCAGGAGGCAAAAGAAAAATACCAGATGGTTCCTGCCCTAGGAGCAATATAAGGGAACCAAATAAGGATCAAGGAAGGAATAAGAACAATAAAGACACTAAAACCAAAAATGAAAAGACAGGACAAATCGGGGACACTTGGTGCGGAGAGGGGAGGGGGAGGGTTGAGGGCAGATGGGAGCACTGGGGACGGAGGTGAGGGTACACTGGTGAGATGGTGATGGGAATCCATGGGGATGACAATGGATGGCAAGTATATGTAAATTTTAAAATATTTTATATTAATAAAAAAAATTAAAAAAAAAAAGAAAAGCGCTGGGCAACAAATGCATCCCGAAGTCTAAAAGCCACATGCAGAAAGAGCAAAAGGGCTGTTCTTTGTCCACAGCGTCCCAGGTGAGCCTTGCGACTCCAGCGTCAACCCACACTGGGTGGTGAGAGATCACCCCCACCTTACAAAGATGCCGAGACACACCCCAGGACCCCATGCGAGTCCTTCCCTGCCCTCAAAAGCCTCCCTCCTGCACCTGTACCCCTCTCCCGCCATGCACCCCTGACTTCTGGCCTCCTGCAGAACCAAGCCGTGGAGAATGGCTCACTCCTGTCTCCTCACACGGAGGAATCTCTGCGAGATAAACCGCTGAGCTCCGTTCGCCTAAGATCTCAGCGCAGCAACGGGAGGACCAAAGGAAAAGGAAAAACTACGCCAAGCGAACAGCTTCCCTCCGTTGACCAACATTTCCTGGCTGGTTCACTGGTGGCCGCAGCAGGAAGAGAGGGTGAGAGGACCCTTGCTAAGAGCGGAGCTGGCTCCCCAAGGCCGCCGCTGTCTGTGGGGAGACCAGCTGTACCGTCCACATCCCCAGCGTCCCAGACCAAGCCCGGTGCATGTCGACGAGGTGGGTCACCTTGCGGGCGCTCACCTTGAGCTCACTGGGCCAAATCAGTGGCCTGGAGAGGAAAGCTGGACCCCATGAACTAGGACATGCAAGTTGCTCCTCGTCATACATCTCCTGGTAGCTGCACCCATTGAGAAGATCCGCGACTTCTTTTAGAGGACACAGGGGAAGAGGAGATGACCCGGCCAGCGTTTTCAGGAGCCACATGAAGGGGTTCTGAGGGCCGCTGCACCCAACGCTGGCCGGCTTCAAAAGGTCAAGTAGAGGACTTCAGCAAAGTGGAAAAAGGTAGGCTACGTCTTCGGTTTCTGCAGGCCTTTGTGCAGCATTAACGCCCAACCTGTCCCTCCCAGCCCTCTCTCTCCGCAGCCCACCTCTCCCGCTGCACCCCATGCATCTCTTCCTTCCTCCCTTCCTGCATTCCGTGCTCATTAAGTGCATTCCTGCTTTACGGCTTTCTACTGAAAACAGAATTAGAGAGGAGCAGTAAAGGATCTTTGCCCTTGAGGGGTTCAACGTGCCTCAAAGGACTGGTGGAAAGAGAAGAATTGACGACAGGGCCCGTGGCTCCCCCGCACCAGGGGGGACGCCCACATTTTCCGGCAAAAGCCACAATATCATGTGCAAGGTTTAACACGGAGTGTTGCAAATCAGAGCGTGCACAGCAAATACATCTCACATTGAGAGCCGGCACTGAAAAAAGGTCCCCGCACGACCCCGCTGGATTTGCTTAACTCGTTAAGAATGTGGTAGCACGTGCTGCTCGGCCAAAGTGAGATCTCAAGTAGAATTTATAACACTGGATAAAGGAGGGGAATTAAAGCCCAAGGCGGCACAGAAACTGCCAGTGGGAGATGTCTGCTGGATGTTGAGGATGGAATCTGGCTGGATGTGGGGTGGCCCAGGGAGAAAACGTCAAATTCCAGGGGAGCAGGGGCCTGCCTGGGGGTGCAGGGCTGAGTCTCAGCACTGTGGAGCATCCGCAGCCACCGCAGCACGAGTTCGATCCCCGGCCAGGGAGGGGACCCAAGGGCACAGCAGACCCCTCCTGTCTCCCGCTGCCCCCTCAGCAGTGTGTTTCAGTGGATCTGCCTGCTCTGCTCCCCACTCTGTCTCGGGGGAGTCCTCTCACCCCTGTACCTCTGGCTTCACCCCTGTTTTTCTGTGCATAAATAAATAAACCTTTTTTAAAAACCCTCAAAATACAGGGGCCTCCCTGGGGGTGCAGGGTTCAGTCTCAGCCCTGTGAAGCATCAGCAGCCACAGCAGCACAAGCTCGATCCCCGGCCACGGAGGGGACCCCCAGGGCGCAGCAGACCTCTCCTGTCTCCCCGCTGCTCCCCTCAGCACTGTGTTCAGTGATTCCACCTGTCCTGCTCCCCGCTCTGTCTCTGGTGAATCCTCTCACCTCCCACGACTCTGGCCTGCACCCCAGCTCTTGCATGCATAAATAAATCTTTTAAAAAAATAAAAATATAATAAAATTTCAGGGAAGCAGTTTATACACGTGCTCAATCATTCTCCCCAGCAGCCCCTCAGCAGCACACTGAATCTTCGTTGCTGGGCCTTGGGTCTACACACGATTTTAGGAGGACACAAAGCCTTGGAGACCCACGTACACCCCCGTGGGCGAGAGGAGACCCACAGAGAAACCAGCTGTGACTCTTCAGCAGAATCCTGTAAAGAAACATGCTCACGGCCATGAATTTGTCCTGCAAACAACTAGAAGCACAAGAGCTAATGCTGGTTGAAGCTCTTTGACATTTGGGCAACAAATTTAGAAAACTTTGGCCATTTTAGGGCGGGATCTAGAAAGTTATCCAAATCAGGTGAATGACTATATCGCAATGTCATGTATTCCTCACAGGTGAGAAGACTTTCCACCTGCAAATACAAGTCACTTCATGCCCTGGTGGGTGACATTATGGCAGAATGCTTCACCGATACCCCAGGATCTGTGCTGTCCTCAGTCTTCTTCTCCCTAGTCTAGGTTGTGATGGCTTCTGCTGTCCAAAACCAGATCCTTCCCTGTTTGAAATTCTTATAAATCCTAAAACTCAAAAACTTAGTGCCCATGACAAGTAAGTGACAAGTAAGTGGGAAATACACCAACACACACATATACAGTGGAATATTACTCTGCTAAGAAAAAGGTGAAAGTCTGCCATTTGCAACGCATGTCTTGAACTAGAGGGGATTATTAAAAGCAAAATCAGCCAGAGGAGACAGACCAAACTGAGGGATTCTCTCAGGCAGTCTCTGACCTGGCCTTGGCAGTGGCCTACTGCCCCCTGTGCCCGGGGAGGGGCTTCTCCTCCCGGCTCTCTCCTCTGCGGGCTGGCGGCCTCCTGCCCCCCGTGCCGGGCAGGGGCTTCTCCTCCCGGCTCTCTCCTCTGCTGAGCGGCGGCCTCCTGCCCCCTGTGCCTGGCAGGGGCTTCTCCTCCCGGCTCTCTCCTCTGCTGGGCGGCGGCCTCCTGCCCCCTGTGCCCGGGCAGGGGCTTCTCCTCCCGGCTCTCTCCTCTGCGGGGCGGCGGCCTCCTGCCCCCTGTGCCCGGGCAGGGGCTTCTCCTCCCGGCTCTGTCCTCTGCGGGGCGGCGGCCTCCTGCCCCCTGTGCCCGGGCAGGGGCTTCTCCTCCCGGCTCTCTCCTCTGCGGGCCGGCGGCCTCCTGCCCCCTGTGCCCTGGCAGGGGCTTCTCCTCCCGGCTCTCTCCTCTGCGGGGCGGCGGCCTCCTGCCCCCTGTGCCCTGGCAGGGGCTTCTCCTCCCGGCTCTCTCTTCTGCAGGCCGGTGGCCTCCTCCCCCCCGCCTGGACCCCGCAGGCCCCTCTCCGCAGACCTGTCCCCTTGGGCAGCCCTTCCTGCCGCTGGTGTCCAGCAAGTGTCCTCTGATCTCCTGCCCTTCCCGGACCCACCTGCTCTTTAAATAGCCACCATCTCTGCTCGTGGAGACAGTGGCCTGGGAGCTGGCCGCGTGCCCCTAACGGGGAGTTCTGGGGAGACCTTTCCAGAGGGAGCCCAGGAACCTGCTCTGCAGACCCCTGACCCCAGAAAGGACATGTTTCACGTCCTCTGCTGGGGTCTCCCTGCGAGCACCACTCGGTGCTGAGTGCCTCGGGTGTGCAGGCTGTGGGCGGCGGTGGAGACCCCCTCTGCAGGGGCACACACCCTCCCACCCTGTGCTCACCCTGGGCCCCTCGCCATGCAGCTCCAACAGGACGCCGATGGACAGCTCCCGTGTCAGCTCCGGCTTGTCTTTGAGATGCACGGCCTCGGGTGGGCTGAGCTCAGTCCTCTGACATTTTGACATTTAATTTTGGAGGAGCAGCACAGCCTGGCGCTTGTGCATAATGATGCTCCCGGGAAGGCCTGGACTGACAATCTCAGCCTGCAGCCTCAGCGCCTTCTCCCAGAGCCCACGGCCAAGAGCCAAGCTCCAGAGAGAGGCGCTGTAGCTCCCCAGTTAGCAGAAGTGCCGGGGAATCTTGCAAAAAGGCAGTGTCCATGTAAGACTCTTCAAGGGCCCCCTGGGCTGCAGGGGTTCAGACTCAGCACTGTGAAGCACCCGTGGCCACTGCAGCAGGAGTTCGATCCCCGGCCAGGGAGGGACCCCCAGGGCGCAGCAGACCTCTCCTGCCTCCCTGCTGCTCCCCTCAGCTGTGGGTTTCAGTGGATCTGCCTGTTCTGCTCCCCACTCTGTCACTGGTGCATCCTCTCACCCCCCACACCTCTGGGCTGCACCCCAGTTCTTGTGTGCATCAATAAATAAACCTTTTTTAAAAACCCTCAAAATACAGGGGACTCCCTGGGGGTGCAGGGGTTCAGTTTCAGCACTGTGAAGCATCCGCAGCCACTGCAGCAAGAGTTCGATCCCCGGCCAGAGAGGGGACCCCCAGGGCGCAGCAGACCTCTCCCGTCTCCCCGCTGCTCCCCTCAGCAGTGTGTTTCAGAGGATCCTCCTGCTCTGCTCCCCACTCTGTCTCTGGGGCGTCCTCCCCCCCCGCACCTCTGGCTGCACCCCAGCTCTTGTGTGCATCAGTGAAAATGAAACTTTAAAAAAACCACAAAAACATTTTGTGGGTGCAGATTTTTGCTCCCCAAAGTGTACCGAGATAAATGCATCCTTTGGGGAAGCAACTATTAGAATTTAAGCTTATATAGGGCCTCCCTGGGGGTGCAGGGGTTCAGTCTTAGCACTGTGGAGCCTCCGCAGCCACTGGGGAGTCCTCTCACCCCTGCCCCTCTGGCTGCACCCCAGCTCTTGTGTGCATCAATAAATAAATGCTTTAAAAACAGTACTTTTTTAAATCATTCTCCCCAGAACTCAATTCTGTTTTTATGCTCAAATTATTTAAATATGGTAATGGAGCTGCACCTGCATCAGCAAGCACATGAAAGAGACGCACTTCTCATTTGTTGCTATGAGCCACTACAATTATTTAACGGGGAGACCCCTATTTGTGCGTCCACCCTGCGGATACGAGCTACCGACTGCCGAAGTGTCTCTCTAACCACCCACGCGTCCACCCAACCTATCAATCAATCACGTATTGATCTACATCAGCACCCAGATTAACCTCATGGACATAGAACTGCCGCGAATTACCTGTGAAAATATAACAATCGCTGTGCCCCGAATTCTAAAAACCAATCAATGAACATTTACGCAACAGAGAAAACTTTATACAGTAATTTAGTGGGACAAAGCGGACGAATAAATAACCCGACAGCCTATTGGCAAAATCCCGGGCTTCTGCTAACCGTGTTCTTGCGATTTCTAATCAATTGGACCCTTTGGGAGAGGGGAGAGTCCTCTTATTTTCTGCAGGAAATCAGCATCGACGACATTACATTTTGGGGCAAACTGGCAGTAAAACGAACACTCACGTGAATTATTTAGTGAGGGCCCAGAGTGTAATGTTGCCGCGGTATCAGCTAGTTCGTGGGGACTTTCTCTCCCTAGTGAGGACGAAGAGCAGAGGTGATACGGATGCAGCAACATGCACACGCTTTAAAATGACGGTGGGGTTAGGGTGGGCCAGGCAGGGTGTCCACAGGAAAAGATGGGGTGCAGGGAGTCTGTGAACGAGGGGGGCTCTGCAAGACGAGAGGGTCCAGAGACCCATCGGAACATGTAGATATATCAACACTGCTTCGTGCACCGTGTCCTTTTGGAGGCAGTGGATTTGGGGTGCAGGGTTCTGGGGCTCCCTGGGGAAAGGGCTCCCCAGAGCTCCCCATTCCGGGCACGCGGCCAGCTCCCAGGCCCGGAGGGAACGGCCAACGTGGAGGGTCAGAGAGGAGAAGCCCCTGCCCGGGCACGGGGGGGCAGGAGGCCGTAGCCCCGCAGAGGAGAGACCCGGGAGGACAAGCCCCTGCCCAGGCACAGGGGGCAGGAGGCCGCTGCCCGGCCAGGGCAGACCCTGCCTGGGGGTCTCCTTCCCTCGGGGGTCTTGCTCCTCCTGGGGTGGCTGGGGGTGGACTTTCCACCAGGTCTGCAGAATCTCTCCAGGGGGCTCGGAGATTCTGGACACGGAGCTCACTCCCCTGTCTGCACTTGGGGTCCGACACTCCCTGCAGCCAGAACCCATCTCCAAAGCCCCACACGCCAAACAGGACATCAGCTTCCTTACACACGTGCTGAGTGGTCCCTGCACACTTGCACGCTGGCTGGAATCTCTTAGCTCCCCGTCTTTGTTTTCTGGACACCACCCCAACCTCAGCCCTTCTAGGGTGAAGCTGCATCTGCAGAAAGACTCATGCATCCCTTTGCAGAGGGAACTTTGGAAACCCCGGAGGCGGGAAATAAACTTGGCCCTTGAGTCACAAAAGGAAAACTTCAGCCTGTCCAGAGTCTCCACCTCCCAAGACTCGAGCCGGCTGGTCCCTCGAAAACCTTTGCTCGTCCGTGACATGAGAGAAAGACACAAAAGCTCCAGAAATATCGCCCGGCCGGGCCTCGCGCTCCCTCCTCCAGGACCGTGAGTGAGAAGCTGCCATTTAAAGTTCCCTTTTCCCATCTCCTGGCCGAGATGGACATGATTTCCCACGGCAAATTGCCTTTTTGGAGCCAGAGAGAAATGATTCTGCAGCAAACAGATGAGCATCGCCACCTGGAGAGTTGCTTGCAAAGGTGATATTTTTCCTCTTCGCTTTACAGATTAAAATATCCCGTTGAGCGAGGGTGGCCTTGAATTATGCAGAGCATCTGGCCGGACAGGCTGGGTGTAGACGCGGCTCCGGCTCCGAGGTCACTCTTTGGGCACTTTGGGCTGATGATGCTGTGGGAGGGACGCTGCTGGGCCGTGGGCTGGAGAGGCCGCCCGGTCACAGGCTCGGCCCAAGTACAGCTGACATCCCAGGGCAGGTGTCGTGAGCACGTCAGACGCAGGCGCAGCCTCAGCACCGGACAGAGCTGCATTCAGGGCTCGGACAGCCGGTCGGCCGGTCTGCGTCCTCGGAGAAGTAGCTCCCTGCAACACCCNCCTTGTCCCGGGACTCAGCCCTCGGACACACGATTCTGCAGCAGATGCAGAGACAGCAAAGCATGAAAGCAGCTCAGCGTCTGTCCGGGGCTCTCGGCAAAGGCCGTGCCTGGTCCCTGTGCGTGTGAACGTGCAGTCAGGCGCCTGGTCTGCAGAACCCTCCAGAACCGCCTGGTTTCTGCCTCCACCGCCCGGGGCAAGGGCCAGAGGGATTCTGGAACAATGAAACTCTGCCCGGTGTGACTGACTAGGAACCCTTTCCTTTGCACAGAGAAATAAACTCTCAATAATAGTGAGCATAAGAGTTGATTATGTTGCAGGGCAAGGAGAGGGCACCCCAGAACCCCCAAACCTGGCCACTCTAAATAAATTCTGCATCCGCTGCATCCAGACAAGCACGTGAGGCCTTGAGTGGACAGGACTTTAATGCAATCAGGGAACAGGGCAGAACTGACAGAGGATGCGGTCGCTAAATCAGCCCCAGAGTGACCATCCCCTTGAGGGCACACGTCCAGCCGGACAGGGCTGCCCGGAGCAAGGCCCGAGAGCGGCCACAGGCTGCAGCTCCCGCCGGGGGGACCCACAGAAAAGGTCAGACACAGGAGTCTGGGGGGAAAGAGCAACGTCAGAGGCAGGAGAAAAGCTGCACCGTCCC
>JAGFMF010012156.1:104288-115031 GCA_019455555.1 Galemys pyrenaicus | reverse complement strand
ACAAATAGGTTATGGACTTCGACCCCATTCCAGACCTACCAGATCCAAGGACTACAGATCCCATACGGTCATCATCGAAGAGCGGATCGCTGGGGCCTGAGGGTGGAGCTGAGAAGCCAGACTGAGCATAAAAGCAGACACGTGGGCCTTGGGGGGTCGCTGTTTCCTGGGGAGCCAGCTCTCAGCGCACCGTTGGGGTCCAGCTCCAAGGAACTGGCAGGACATTTATGGACCTGCATCCCTCTCTTCCCCTTGTGTTATCACTGAGCTATTCCCCTTCCCCTGTAAATAAAACCCTCTATTAACCTTTGTTGTGTGCCTGCAGCTGGGGCATCATAAGTGCCATTCGAGCGCGCGGGTGAGGACCCCGTCAGGCGAACCCACTTTATATTAGGGTTGCCCTGTAACACTCTGACCCTCAAAAAAAAAAAAATAACTTTACGTGCTTCACTTCGTAATGACGCCCTTTATCCTTCCTGTGTTACTGCCCAATTAAAGTTCCTTTCCATCAAAAATACTGTTTAATATTCTGTTACACATAATAAATGCTGAATCAATGTTAAAAAAACCTTCTAGTTCATTTTAATACAGCAAATAACAAAACCCATTTGAAAAGGGCAGGTTTGGGGTTCTGGGGTGCCCCTCTCCGTCCTGGGACACCAGGTCTCCTCCTGCTCCCATCCTGCCTCCTTCCTCCTCCAGCCTCCGCTCCAGTTTCTCCTCCTCCCTGCTCAGCCCCCCTTTCCTGGGACCCCCCATTACATAATCACCCCCTTCTCAAGAAGGGGCACGGGCTAATTCCTTCCTGATGGGCTACTCCTGTTCTTAAAGCAAAGTGCTCACACTCCAGCCCACACGCTAATAACCCAGCCTCAAAAATCACCTGCACGGACGATGCTTTTGCCAAATGTGTCTTTGTGCTGAGTTTTCCCCTCGGTTCCGTCCCCCTTAGAGCCAACCCGTGACCCCGAGGGGCCCAGGAAAGGAAGTTCCACAATTGGCTCCGAGGAAACTGGCTCCCGGGAGCCCCAGGAGGCTGCAGAGAGACAATGGGCGTTTGTCTCCCTAAAGTCCTTGACAAGGAATCCAAAGGGAACTTGCAGGGGCCCCAGACCAGCCCCTCGCAGTGGGGGTGCAGGGAGGAGCTGGAGAGAAAGGCTGGGCCCCCCCCGCAAGCCCTGGGGCCCGTTTGCCAAAGACACTCAGTGACCTTTGCTCCCCACTTCTTCTCCATCAAGGAGCCGGGTTCAGACCGGAGTCGTCCGAGAAATCAGCTTCCCCTCCTGGCTGTTGTGAAAACAGGGTCGTAGGTCTTGGGGTCTCTTCTTCTGTGCATTAGTTAGGGAAATGGCAGAGAAAATCCCCAAGAGTGCGGACCAGCCCTCAAAGCCTCTGACTGGGGTGCTGCCTCAGGGACACCCCAAACCAGGACGGCTCGTTTCTCATGACGAGAGCGGGGCTACCCTGCAGCGTGAGCTCGTCCTGATGGAGGATGAAGGACGGAGAAGGGGCACCAGGGCCAGGGGCCTGCAGACCACAGAGGAGGGTGGACAGGGATGAAGCCTGTTACAGCAACTAAGACCCTTGGGGTCAACGCCCAGGTCAGGGGGTGCAACACGCACCCAGAAGGGGTCAGATGCTGTGGGGGGTCTGGAGCTCAGACTGTGCAAAAGCACTGCTGGACAGCGGGCTGGAGAGGCCGCCCGGTCACAGGCTCGGCCCAAGTGCAACGGACCTCCCAGGGCAGGTGCCGTGAGCACGTCAGACGCAGGCGCAGCCTCAGCACCGGACAGAGCTGCATTCAGGGCTCGGACAGCCGGTCGGGCCGGTCTGTGTCCTGGGAGAAGTAGCTCCCTGCAACACCCCCCTTGTCCCGGGACTCAGCCCTCGGACACACGATTCTGCAGCAGATGCACAGACAGCAAAGCATGAAAGCAGCTCAGCGTCTGTCTGGGGCTCTCGGCAAAGGCCGTGCCTGGTCCCTGTGCGTGTGAACGTGCAGTCAGGCGCCTGGTCTGCAGAATCCCCCAGAACCGCCTGGTTTCTCCTCCCGCAGCCCAGGGCAAGGGCCGGAGGGATCTGTGACAATAGCAGCGACTTTACCTGCACTTGGGACGCTTTGTCCCACGGTTTCCAGGACCAGCAGATCTATGGCACCTGACCCGGGCGCTCCCCTGTGTACCCACACGCTGAGAAGCCAGGAAGACGCAGGGCTGTGGCTCGGAGCGCGGATCACGCAGCCGTCTCTCCGCAGAGGCCTTCACGCGCGAGTCTTCAGATGGGCGAAATCACTGCAGCCACGGAAAGGCCCAGGACGGAAGCTCGTGGCCTGCTCACGCTGCTCCGGGCCTGTCAGCGCTCTGGCGCCGTGAACATTCGGGGGGTTTGATTGCAAAAGGGCCTTTTGCTAATGGGCTAAGACAAGGAGGCTGCGGAGCTGCGGTCACTTCATGTTCTGCTCGACAGGAGGAAAAGACGTCTCTGCTCCCTGCGCTCCCGCCAGATTTAATGGCGCCTGGGAAAGGCAGGCAGGCTTGTAACGGAGCAGGCATAAAAGGAGAATTCGGGGCGCGGTCTCGGTGAAAATATGTGCATTTCTATGGAGCCCCTGCAGCACCAGTTCCGTCCAGGCCAGGGAGGGTCCCCCAGGGCGCAGCAGACCTCTCCTGCCTCCTGCTGCTCCCCTCAGCAGTGGGTTTCAGCGGATCTGCCCGTTCTGCTCCCCACTCTGCCTCTGGGGAGTCCTCTGACCCCCTGCACCTCTGACTGCACCCCAGCTTTTGTGTGCATGAATAAATCTAAAAAAAGGGGACCTCCTTAGTGGCACAGGGGTTCAGCACCGCACTGTGGGGCTCCTGCAGCCACTGCAGGCACCCCAGACCTCTCCTGCCTCCCCGCTGCTCCCCTCAACAGTGTGTTTCAGTAGATCTGCCTGTTCTGCTCCCCGCTCTGTCTCTGGGGAGTCCTCTCACCCCCCATACTCTGGCCTGTGCCCCAGCTCTTGTCTCATAAATAAACATTCAATAAATCCCCTCAAAATGCAAGGTCCTCCCTGGGGTGCAGGGGTTCAGTCTCAGCACCATAAAGCACCTGCAGCCACTGCAGTTCCATCCCCAGGCTGGGAGGGACCCCCAGGGCGCAGCAGACCTCTCCTGTCTCCCCGCTGCCCCCTCAGCAGTGGGTTCAGTGGATCCGCCTGTTCTGCTCCCCGCTCTGTCTCTGGGGAGTCCTCTCACCCCCCATACTCTGGCCTGTGCCCCAGTTCTTGTGGGCATAAATCAATAAATTTTTTTAAAATGTGCACTTATCTGCACCTGCCTTTGTGTGTGTCCTCAGGCTACTGCCCGCACTAACTGCAAAATGGTAGAAAATCAAGAATCTCCCACAAATGTGCAAAGGCGTCTGTGCACTTTGCAGCCAGCGAAGCCTCCTTTCCCGGGGGGCTGCAGCTCCGTCTCTTACGGGCCCCAGAAGCACAGCGGACAATTCACGCAAGGACCCTTCGACCAAGGAGGGACGTGTGTGCAGAAACCGCGCAACGCGGACACGAAACACCCAGCCGCCATGTCGGGGTTCGACCGGCCCCCCAGTCACCCCACACCCTGCGATCTGCAACATTCCAACCTCCAGATTTTAGATTCTGACCCAGACTGGGAGGACTCAGGCCGGCTTTGCTTTGAGGGGACAGATCGTTTCCAGAATGGCTTAAAGGCCACGTTCCAGCCCAACAGATGGACAGAGAGACAGAGAGAGAGAGAGAGGGGGCGGGGGGGAGAGGGAGAGCTCGCGCGCGAGGAATGTGGATTTGCACAGACAATGGGACATCTGCCTGCACCCGGCGCAGAGAGGAGGAAGCTGGTTTCCAAGGAGGCCGAGAACGCTGCACGGAGAAATCGGGGGGCCCTGGGGACACTTTATTAAACGATGCCATAAATCGGGGTATCAGAAATCAGGCCGGGCGCTTGGCCGGTGATGCTCAGAGGGGTTCAGCTCCTGCATGTCGGCTAAGACGAATATAAACCAACCGCCAGCACGAGCTAAACCGATGGCCGAACCCTGTCACCCCGCTTCCTGCGGCCGCAGGGGTCTCCCTCCCCTGTGGTGTCCACTCCGGCCCTCTCCTGCCCTCTCTGGCCTTCAGGGTTTCACGTGGTCAAGGTTAGAAACCGCGTTTGCTCTGCCGTCCGGTCACCTCATTTTCAAACTCAACGAGCAGCAAAGGATGGCCGGCCCATCTCTCCTGCTGCACGCACTGCCTCGGCCCCCCGCGCCCCGGGGCTGTGAGCCAGAGCTGGGATGTTCTTAGTTACGAGGTTGGTCCAGGGCAGTGGGGGACCCCAGAACCCCCACACCCGCTTGCTCTAAATGGTTCTGCATTGGACACACGGAGACAAAGCACAGGCTGGTGTTGGCTTATTGCTTTTCTGTTTTTCTTTCTTTATACGTAGTTCACCTCAGTTGTGGTCCCCGTGGGGTTCACACCACCGTTTCCCCAGTGCACCCTCACCCCAGTCCCTTGTGCTCTTCCTGCCTAATCCCGGTCCCCCTCCCCACACAAAGTGTTTCTGATTTATCCTTGTCTTTTTGTTTTTCTTGTGTTTATTATTATTGTTATTATTGTTCTTATTCCTTGGCCCCTTATCTGGTTCCCTTATATTCCTCCTAGGGGAGGAACCAGCTGGCATTTTTCTTTTGCCTCCTGACTTACTTCACTGAGCATCATCCCTTCCAGCTCCACCCATGTTCCTGTGAATGCGGCTAGTGTTTCTTTTTGATGGCTGCATAGTATTCCATCGCATTCCTTTCCTTGATCCTTATCTGGTTCCCTTATATTCCTCCTAGGGGAGGAACCAGCTGGCATTTTTCTTTTGCCTCCTGACTTACTTCGCGGAGCATCATCCCTTCCAGCTCCACCCATGTTCCTATGAATGTGTCTAGTTTTTCTTTTTGATGGCTGCATAGTATTCCACCATATTCCTTTCCTTGATCCTTATCTGGTTCCCTTCTATTCCTCCTAGGGGAGGAACCAGCTGGCATTTTTCTTTTGCCTCCTGACTGACTTCGCTGGGCATCATCCCTTCCAGCTCCATCCATGTTACTATGAATGCATCTAGTTTTCCTTTTTGATGGCTGCATAGTATTCCACCACATTCCTTTCCTTGATCCTTATCTGGTTCCCTTATATCCCTCCTAGGGCAGGAACCATCTGGTATTTTTCTTTTGCCTTCTGACTGACTTCGCTGAGCATCATCCCTTCCAGCTCCACCCATGTTCCTATGAATGCGTCTAGTTTTTCCTTTTGATGGCTGCATAGTATTCCATAATAGTCCTTTCCTTGATCCTTATCTGGTTCCCTTATATTCCTCCTAGGGGAGGAACCATCCGGTATTTTTGCCTCCTGACTTACTTCCCTGATCATCATCCCTTCCAGCTCCACCCATGTTTCTACAAATGACATGTTTACCCTTTTGATGGCTGCATAGTATTCCATCGTGTCTATGAACCACATCTTCTTGATCCAATCGTCTGGTTTGGGGCATTTTGGTTGTTTTCAGATCTTCCCTGTTCTAAATTGTGCTGCAGTAAACACAGGGGTGCAGGTGTTCTTTTGAATCGGTGTTTTTGTGTCCTTGGGGTCTATTCCTAGAAGTGGGATTGCTGGGTCATAGGGCAGCTCCGTCTTTTAGACTGAGGAGCCTCCACACAGCTTCCCATAGTGGTTGGACCAGTTTCTGGAAAGGACTTTGGTACACGAGTGCGGGATGCAGAGGAGGCAAGAATAAGGTTTCCAAATGAAGCACCTGAAGCTGTCCATACAACAGGGCAGCCCCAAAGCAGGGCCCCTGAGCCCCGAGAGCCCCCCCATGTCTGAGGCTCCTTCTGGGGACCCACAGGGAAGGGGGGGCCGGGTGGGGCTGGAGGAAGGAGCAGCATCCAAGGCAGGTGCAGACAGAGGCCACCAGGGCACCTGCCCATGGGTCTCTTTCTCTGCGTCTCTGTCTCTGCCGAGTGTCCCTCCCGTGTCCCCAGTCCCCGGGCACGTCCAGCACCGAGAAGCCAGCGCGGCCCCCTCCCCTGTCTCTGCCCCATGGCCTCCTCCAGGTCTCTCCTTCCCAATTCCTTCTCCCATCTCCCCTCCAGCTTCTCCTCGCTGCTCAGCTCCCCCTCCCTCGGGTGGGGCAGGAAACCTGGACCCCCTCCTTTTCTGCGTCTCCCCATAATGAGATCAGCTTATTCCTTTGTTTCTTTCCCACCCCGCCTTAGCTTCTCTCTTTAGATGGGAGCAAGAAGTTTCCCTTGTCCGTCTTGACGGCATCAGCCATGTCTAATGAAGATGCTTCCAGTTTGGGGTTTAATTGAAAGAGGAAGGTACAGAAAATACGTCACCTGTGCTGTCCTGGAGCGGGCCGAACGAAGCAGCCCATTTATCTCAATACAGCTCAGAATACAGGTGTTTGTGCACCAGGCTCCCTCCCCACCTGATAATAACTTCGGGAGAACAACGGCGATTTTTATTCATCATTTTATTTCTGACAGTCTGCAGCATAATTCGGTTGCAGGCACTTAATAAATGTAGCATCGGATTTCCTTCCTCGCCCATGAAATGTTCCCTTCTCCGAGAAGGTTTTAATGTGCAGCAGACAAAAAACATAGGTTCCTTCTGTAGTCTTTCCAGAGTTCAGGCAACCTTCTGCGTCTCATCTCCTCCCGGAGTGTGAGTATCCTGCACTGCACCTTTGTTGGTGTGAAACCCATTTGGGGTGACACGGAATAGAGACACCGAAATGAAAGGGATTTGTACAAACATACGTGCTACCTCTTAGACAGAAGCTGGACTTTGTAGATAGTTAATGAAGCTTCTTTACATTCAATAGCCAAACATGAATTTTTACCTCACTTTAAATTGAGATATTGTTGGGTTATGATTCAGAAGCATGTCACCACCTCCCACGGACCACCAGGGCACCCATGGTCCACCCCTCCATCCGTGGGGAGCTCCCCCCTCTCTCCCTTCCACTTTTCACCTTCCCCACGGGTAGTTCCAATTCCATAGCCCTCCTGGCAAGCAGTGGGGCTACTGTTCAAACTATTAAAAATGCATCTACTATATAATCCTGCGACTCAACTCCTGGCTTCAGGGAATGAAAGAGCGCTGGCTTCTGAAGAAACCTGCACCTGGATGTTCACTTCCAGCACTGCTAACAGGAGACAAACTATGGAAACGACCTGAGTCACCCATGAGAGAGGAGTGGCTCAGGAAGTTGTGGTGTCTGTACACAGCGGAATACTACTCAGCTGTGAAAAAGGTGAACGCTTGCCATTTGTGACCGTATCAGTGGAACTGGAAGGGATGATGCTGAATGAAAGAAGCCAGCAGGAGAAAGACACTTCACTGAAATGACAAATATAGAGAAACAAACTGGTAACAAACCCTAGAAAACTGGCTGCCGGAGGAGGAGGGGAAGGAGAGCACAGGGGGCAGTGAGCACTGTGCTGGAGGACTGAGTTTATGTGGTGGTATACATCTCAGGAAGTGTGAGCCTGTATCTCTGAATCACAGACCAGCTTGTAAACACTGACTTCAATAAAATAAAATAAAGGGGATATTGAGTATGATAGATACATGATAGATAGATAGATAGATAGATAGATAGATAGATAGATAGATAGATAGATAGATAGATAAAATTAATTGATAAATGGATGAGTGTACAGATGGATGGATGGATGATTGGATAGATGAGAAATGCATACATTCATACATAGATGCATGAATTGATGGATGGATGGATGGTGGATGGATGGATAATGGATTAATGGATGGATGGATGGATGGATGGATGATGGTGGTGGATAGATGGATGGATGGATGGATGGATGGATGGATGGATGGAGGATGGATGGATGATGGATGGATGGAGGGTGGATGGATGGATGATGGATGTATGTATGTATGGATACATGATGTATGGATGGATAGATGGATGGATGGATGGAATGATAGACAGACAGATGGAAGGATGAGAGGTGGGTGGATGATGGATGGATGGATGATGGTGGTGGATGAGAGATGGATGAATATGGAGGGTAGATGGATGGATGGATGGAATGATAGACAGATGGAAGGATGAGAGGTAGATGGATGATGGATAGATGGATGGATGGATGGATGGATGGATGATGTATGTATGTATGTATGGATGGATGGAATGATAGATGGATGGAAGGGTGAGAGATGGATGGAGATGGAGGGTAGATGGATGGATGGATGGAATGATAGATGGAAGGATGACAGGTGGATGGATGATGGACTATGGATGGATGGATGATGTATGGATGGATAGACGGATGGAAGGATGAGAGGAGGATGGATAGAGGGATGGATGGATGGATGGATGGAAGGATGGATAGACAGATGGATGGAAGGATGAGAGGTGGATGGATGGATGGATGCTTGATGCTGATGGAAGCCTCAGGGCCAGGCACGAATGGCTCTGCTTTGAAAAGTGCTGTCATTTAATTCACAAACGTGAACAAAAAAGTGGAATAGAAGAGAAAGTCCTAAGTCTAACGAGAATGAGCCAAAAACAGACATTGCCCCAAATCACTGGGGCAAATATTCACTTTCACATAAACGTCAGGAACCAAAACAAGCACTTGGAGAAAATTCTCAAGAAATCCGTACTTGGAGCAGAGCAAAGACGAAAGTCCCAGTGGGAGCACGAAAGATCAAAAACCAGAACTCAAGAGTCAACGGATAAAGTTCTTTTCCCAACGACGAGTTAAAACCCTGACAAAGTGCAAAAATCCTAAAAGGCCATAAAACACCCAAAAACAAACTCAAAAGACAGCTGAAAAAAATGGAAAAACACAGAATATCCACCAGGTATGTCGTAGGTGAACGGACATCACGTCGAATGGTGTTTCTTTAAATGAGGAGTTAACCCCAAAATCAATAAATACGCAAACCGCCACGAATAGCTCGTATCTTTGAAACCGTGGCCCCGAAGCCCAGGGAGAGGATATTCAGCAAAAAGCAAAATAGAACAAATGGGCGGGATGCTCATGGCTCTCTATCAATTTTAGGAAAACCTGGCACGGCTGCAAGAGAGCGTCATCCATCATCATTTCCAGTGGAATCCAATCTTTCATAACCCATTTTCAGGGGAATTTGGCCCCGGCGTGAAAATAAGGCAGCCGGGAAAACAGCCAAGCACCGCAAAATCGCTAAAATTTCATTATTTCTTGCACACCCCCAACCCCGCGTCTCAGAACTTACCCTGAGGGGACGACGAGACGCAACGTTGGTGGTCAAGGAATCGTTGGCGACCGTGATGAGTGAAGAAGAGGCATTTAGCGGAGCATGGAATAGAATAAAGACGCAGCTCTGGAGCTGCTGTGGCTGTTTTTCAGAAAACGTTGTGAAGTGGAAAAGCAAAAGAGAAAGAGATGAAGGCAGGGGGAAGCTTGCGTTAGTAGAGGACGTTCGATTCCTGCAGAATTGGGCAGAGAGATGCTCCATCGAGAGAGGAGCACGTCGATGGCGTCTAATGGATAATCGCATCCTAGACAAGCCGGTGTGAGTGGCCGTTACGGGCATTATAGACACGTGGAGAATAAGATCATTTCCCCCCAATTGCAGAAATGCTCGAAAGGCAAAGACGGACGGTTTGCAAAAAGCGCGTTCAAATAATCCAGATGCAGAGAGAGGAAAATGCAAGCACGGGCGAGCCAAATTCGCTGTGTGTCTCCCTCACACAATTACAAGCCAGACAGCGATGAGAGTTTCCAGTCCCCTCAAGAAGGACAATATAATGTAACCTGCAAATTTTGCAGGAATCCAGATGTTCCAGGATGACGGCAAAATAACCTCCGAAGCGGCAAAATAGGGATTTATTTTGCGACCCAACTCCACATGCATTTCCTAGATCCCGAAGATGATGATTGAGGAAAACTTCCATCTGAGTGAAGAGGAATGAGAAAAGATCTATTGCTTCAATTTCCCAAGAAATTGCACCAAATCGGACGGAGACAGGAGAGTTGGGGGGGAAAGAGAGAGAATTTGCAGATTTTGTGCTGCATTTCCATCTGCAAAAATCCAATTAAAATGCTTAAATGAATAATATCTACATACTGTTGGAATACGTTGCTGCGGAGTTACAGCTTTTTTGGAATTCCCCCAACCACAGAGCCCCAAAGACTTAATTACGTCAGGGAAAGGGGGAATGAGGAGGTGTCGATGAAAACACAGAAATTGGAAGGAATAAGACGCGTCGTCATTTCTCGGTGTTTTCGGGGGGACGAAACCTACAGGTTCGAAAATGCGGCGGATGATTTGTGAAGGTGAAGTGTTCATGGCAAGAGGAAAATAATTAAAATGTGTGGTGCAATTAGCTTGTGGATTTTTTTTAAGACGAGGATTTTAATGAGTTCTCAGCTGTCTGAATGAGACGTGACTCTGGACCACGGGCATAAATAAGTTCTTCCTGCTTCCCGCTGCTCCCCTCGGCAGTGGATTTCAGCAGATCCGCCTGTTCTGCTCCCCACTCTGTCTCTGGGGGGTCTTCTCACCCCGCACCTCTGGCTGCACCCCAGCTCTCGTGTGCATCAATAAACAAAAATGGGGGAGGCGCGTGGGGCAGAGACAGTGGAGAAGCTGCACCGGCTTCTGGTCCCGGCCTGGCTGGACAGACGCGGGAGACCGTGGGGAGGGGACGGTGCAGCTTTTCTCCTGCCTCTGAC
>JAGFMF010012156.1:55824-91732 GCA_019455555.1 Galemys pyrenaicus | reverse complement strand
CATGTTTATGCCTCCGGACGGGCCACGGGCAGAACTGGGGACTCCGTGACAAGTGTCCACTGCTGGACATGTTGACACGGCCGCCATCAGAACCATGCATGCTCCCCCGTGCTAACTCATATCGCACGCTCTGCAGAGAGGCAGGCCTCTGTCCCCAAGAAGGAATGAAAGATTAACGAGGCCAGCGGAGATTTCAAGTGTCTTGCACTGGCATTTGGAGGAAGAGGAAAACAATTACTTTTCAGACCTCACACTGCCGTGGGGGTGACGAGGCTGTCCCGGGAAGAATGACAGACTCGAGGTGCTGGCTTCGTAGCCCTGTTCTCAAACGCATGCAGTGTCTGGATGGAGTGTTGTTTTCCTTATCGTTAGCTTCGCTGCTTTTAAGGTCGTGATCTTCCTTCTAACTGGAAAGTGCGTAAGAAAACCATCTGTCTCGGGGCCTCCCTGGGGTGCAGGGTTCAGTCTCAGCACTGTGAAGCATCCGCAGCCACTGCAGCACGAGTTCTATCCCCGGCCAGGGAGGGACCCCCAGGGCGCAGCAGACCTCTCCTGCCTCCCGCTGCTCCCCTCAGCAGTGTGTTTCAGTGGATCTGCCTGTTCTGCTCCCCACTCTGTCTCTGGGGAGTCCTCTCACCCCTGCAGCTGGCTGCACCCCAGCTCTTGTGTGCATCAATCAAAAATAAAGTTAAAAAAACACATTTGGGGGGAGCATATTTTTGCTCTCCAAAGTGTGTCAAGGGTGAATGCATCCTTTGGGATACAACTATTAGAATTTAAGCTTATCTAGGGCCTCCCTGGGGTGCAGGGGTTCAGTCTCAGCACTATGAAGCATCTGAAGCCGCTGCTGCAGCCGAGTTCGATCCCCGGCCAGGGAGGGACCCCCAAGGTGCAGCAGACCTCTCCCGTCTCCCCGCTGCTCCCCTCAGCTGTGTGTCTCAGTGCATCCTCCTGTTCTGCTCCCCACTCTGTCTCTGGTGACTCCTCTCACCCCTGCACCTCTGACTTTTAGCCCAGTTCTTGCATGCATCAATAAATAAACCTTCAGAAAAACCCCTCAAAATGCAAGGTCCTCCCTGGGGTGCAGGGGTTCAGTCTCAGCACGATGAAGCATCTGCAACCACTGCAGCATGAGTTCGATCCCCGGCCAGGGAGGGGACCCCCAGGGTGCAGCAGACCTCTCCTGTCTCCCGCTGCTCCCCCCAGCAGTGTGCTTCAGTGGATCTGCCTGTTCTGCTCCCCACTCTGTGTCTGGGGAGTCCTCTCACCCTTCCACCTCTACCCTGCACCCCAGCTCTTGTGTGCATGAAAAAGTCTAAAAAAAGGGGGACCTCCTTGGTGGCACAGGGGTTCAGCACCGCACTGTGGGGCTTCTGCAGCCACAGCAGCATGAGTTCGATCCCCGGCCAGGGAGGGACCCCCAGGGCGCCCCAGACCTCTCCCCGCTGCTCCCCTCAGCAGT
This sequence comes from Galemys pyrenaicus, assembly GCA_019455555.1. Taxonomy (NCBI): domain Eukaryota; kingdom Metazoa; phylum Chordata; class Mammalia; order Eulipotyphla; family Talpidae; genus Galemys; species Galemys pyrenaicus. Next base: position 90,270 of record JAGFMF010012156.1, on the reverse strand, counting down.
GGGTTTCAGTGGACCCCCTGTACTGCTCCCCGGTCTGTCTCTGGTGCATTCTCTCACCCCCGCACCTCTGGCTGCACCCAACTCTTGTGGGCATAAATCTTTAAAAATAAAAATAAAAAAAAATCACTTTATGGCCCGTTCTCAGCCGATCAGGATAAGTCCAGTAGATAAAATGGGAGAGTTTCAGCCTCTCCCAGGTGCAGACATGCGTGGAGAGAGGCAGCAGATACGTCCGTGTGCAGACGATACACAGGAGATGCAGCAACACGTAGACATACTTGATTTAAGTACAGAGATAGATGGGGCAGAAATAAACTTGATCTAAGAACAGACTCGACGCACATGGAGAGCACAGGGAGAGACACGTAATGCACACGCAGATCGGGGAGACGCCCTTGATGGACACGTACCCACAGATGGTGCAGATGATGATGACCTCTTGACGGAGGTCCAGATGGAGAGACTCCTCACGGCGAGTACAACATCTTGCACCACGGTGAGGGCCGGGAAGTTCCAATCTTCAGCCGCCTCACCAGCAAGCAAGCCCGGACTCACCAAACCAGGACGTGTTCATGGGACAAACACACAAGGTGGGTGGTGTCTCCAGCTCCGTGTAGCTCAAGGGTGTGGCTGGACATTAGCTCCACAGGGGAGCTAATGAAGACTCAGGCGTAGTCAAGTGTCGAGACTCCCGGGGCTGGGAGCTGAGTGTTCTGTCGCCCAAGATGGGGCAGGACTTTCTGGAAATTGCTCCAGACCTTCCCCTGAGTGGAAGCTCCTGGCAGGTCTCTGGTCCTCTCCTGCGCTGTGTTCTGAGTCCTCACCAGTCACCTGAACCGACTCAGATGCTCCTTCAAAGCGCGGTCACTAACCGTTCATGTCAGCCCTTCACAGCCCCGATTTCCAGGTCCAGGAGAGCAGCTGTCTCAGAACCAGGGCCCACCAGTCAACAGACACGTAGAAATTGTCCTACATGAGAACGTTGGTGCTTGCAAAGACGCGTGCACCGTTGGCCCACGACTCGTGAAGATCTAGCCCTCTGCTTTCTCTGGGAGGCGATGACAGGGGTCAGTTCTTTGAACTTGGGAAATTATATCCCTAAGGGAAAAAGGAAATGATTCGTAATCTCTAAAACCGGTTAAACTAATGCCCATACATTTTGTTGCTTTCAGCAGATCCTCCTTCATTCAGTTGTACAGTCTAAGCGTCCGGGAATTTGAATGAGCGGCGCTTTCTGCATGCTGTTTTTTTTTCTCTTTCCCTTTAATTTATATATATTTGACATCCATTGAAATCCCCATGGGTTCCGCATCACCATGTCACCAGTGCACCCTCACCTCCGTCCCCCGTGCTCCCGCCTGCCCTCAACCCTCCCCCTCTTCCCTCCCCACCAAGTGTCTCCAGTTTGTCCTTGTCTTTTCATTTTTGGCTTTTGTGTCTTTATTGTTATTATTATTATTGTTCTTATTCCTGCCCTTGATCCTTATCTGGTTCCCTTATATTCCTCCTGGGGCAGGAACCATCTGGTATTTTTCTTTTGCCTCCTGACTTGCTTCGCTGAGCATCATCCCTTTCAGCCCCACCCATGTTCCTGTGAATGCGTCTAGTTTTTCTTTTTGATGGCTGCATAGTATCCCATCATGTCTATGGACACAGCTCCCCGATCCACTCGTCTGTTTTTGGGCATTTAGGCTGTTCCCAGGTCTCCCCTGTTGTAAAGAGTGCTGCTGTAAACACAGGGGTGCAGGTGTCCTTTTGAATCTGTGCTTTTGTGTCCTTTGGGTCTATTCCTAGCAGTGCGATTGCTGGATCCTATGGAAGCTCCATTTTTAGTACTTTGAGGAGCCTCCACTCCGCTTTCCGTAGAGGCTGGAGCAGCTGCATTCCCACCAGCAGTGCGGGAGAGCTCCTTTCTGCACATCCTCGCCAGCATTTATTGTTGCTAATCTGCATGCTCTTTTGACGGTCCGGCTCATTCCGAACCACTTAGGAATCGCTTGGCTGCTACGTCCGCTGTCAGGTAAACCGGCTCAGACGCACGTCCAGTGCAGCAAGACACTTACTCTCGGCAAAGGAGCTGGCCGACAGGTTGTCCCTGCCCCAGACTCTAGCAAACCGTGTACAGCAAATTGCTTTTGTAGCAAAGGTGGAAATGCACATGTTCTGTTCTAAAAGATGTAAAACCCATTACCCGAAGACAGGCGTGTCGGAGAGAACACCGCCCTTGGCCAGCTTATTCCAATGTACGTATCAACGGGGCATTTTTTAAAACATGAGGCACCATTAAGCTGCTCCAACCAGAGGAAACCTGCAATATACTAGGTGTCCAACTGCACTGCCACAGGTTCTGGCAAAGAGAAACTGAGCAAACGATATAGGAAAACCCCATTTGGCTGTAGAGATTAGCATGTTGGACCTCCCTGGAGGAGCAGCCTCCCCACCGCACTGTGGAGCATCTGCAGCCCCTGCGGTGCGAGTTCGATCCCCGGCCAGGGAGGGACCCCCAGGGTGCAGCAGACTCTCCTGCCTCCCGCTGCTCCCCTCAGCAGTGTGTCTCAGTGGATCTGCCTGTTCTGCTCCCTGCTCTGTCTCCGGGGAGTCCTCTCCCCGCCACCTCTGGCTGCACCCCAGCTCTTGTGTGCAGAAATAAATCTTTTTTTAAAAAAAAGCAAACATACTCAAAATGCAGGGGCCTCCCTGGGGGTGCAGGAGTTAAGTCTCACTGCTATGAAGCATCCGCAGCCACTGCAGCACGAGTTTGATCCCCGGCCAGGGAAGGGACTCCCGGGGCGCAGCAGACCTCTCCTGCCTCCCGCTGCCCCCTCAGCAGTGTGTTTCAGTGGATCTGCCTGCTCTGCGCCCCACTCTGTCTCTGGGGAGTCGTCTCACCCCTGCACCTCTGGCTGCACCCCAGTTCCTGTGTGCATCAATAAATATTTGAAAAATAAATAAGGGGACCTCCCTGGGGGTGCAGGGGTTCATTCTCAGCACTATGAAGCATCTGCAGCCACTGCAGCACGAGTTCGATCCCCAGCCAGGGAGGGGACCCCCGGGGTGCAGCAGACCTCTCCTGCCTTCCCGCTGCTCCCCTCAGCAGTGTGTTTCTGTCCATCTGCCTGTTCTGCTCCCCGCTCTGTCTCTGGGGAGTCCTCTCATTCTTGCACTTCTGGCTGCACCCCAGCTCTTGTGTGCATCAATAAATAAATCTTTAAACAAACAAACAAAAAAGTAAGTATGTTTATGTTCCTCCTTTGTGCCCTCTGGGTGGGAATGTTGAGTAGACCAACACTTCTGGAAAACAGTATGGAGGTTCCTCAACATGTTAAACATGGGTCTCCCGGAGGACCCAGAAACTCCACTCCTACATGTCCACCTGAAGGAATAACATCACTGGTCTGAAGGGACACGTGCACTGGGGGTTCCTTGCAGCACTATTTACAACTGCACGTGAGGGAAAGGGCATAAACGCCCATCAGCAGACTGTGGGCTAAGAAGCTGTCGTGTCGGGACGCAGTGGAGTACTACTCAGCCATGAAAAATGAGGAACTTTCGCCCTTTGCCACAACGTTCATGGGACTGCAGGGGTGACAGTGCAGAGAAATGAGTCAGAAAGAGAAAGACAAATACCTAAGACTTCACTCCTGTAGAACACAGAAGGGGCACAGCAAAGGAGAAAACGGAGCAGAAGAAACCGTGCGAATAGGACTGAGATTGGAGGGTGCCGAGAGGAGAGAGGTCAGGGTGAGCACAGAGGGGAGAGGGTCCAGTCGTCTGTGGGTGCCCTGAGGGTGAGACAGTGCGGTGACGCACGTGTGAGAAAGTCGGATCCTCTTCCGCTAAGCCATACAGTTTTGTAAACCAAGTAACCTGAGTTTAAGTTTCCAATTCTGGTCAAAAATATGCTCAAACTTCTAATAAAGACCCCCCCAGGCTAGCCACACTAGCAAAGATATGGAAATACCCTAAATACCCAAAAGAGATGAAGAGATCCAGAAGAAGAGGCGGTCTATGTTTACAATGGAATACTACACAGCCATGAAAAAGACACACGCATGCTATTTGCGGCAACACGGATGGAGCTGGAAGGGACTGTGCTCAGTGAAATAAGTCAGAAGGAAACAAGAAAAACAGCAGATAGTTTCACTAATGGGAAGAATATAGGGAAACCGAACAAAAGGTCAGAACAAAGACGAAACTTGCAGGCGGGCCACATTGCTGACACATAAAGCAGGGGAGGGAGAGAGAGAGGTGCAAAACAGGTGCGGGATGAGCACAAGGGACTGTGGTGATGATCATGGAGGCTGTGCTGGGGGGAGAATTACCAGCACTACAGAGAAATCAAGTATTGTACGAAAATGAAAACCTTTAAATATTAAAGATTTAATAAAAGATTATTTTCCTAATATAACTATTTTATTCTTCTCATCATTAGTATGTAAAGTCCACTCACTGCCAAGGTAATCTATCATAGAATCAACCGTATTTTAGGGACTTTATTTTTTCCCTACACAGTGAACTTGGAGAATAAAAATTCTTTCCATTCACATAACAGACCAAAGACCAGCCACGAGCAATGCAGGAGAAGCAGTATCCTCAGCACCAAAAAAGACAAAAACAAGGTAATTCCGATTTGATGATGTTTGTCCCTCAAATAGATTACAACAGAAACTCTTCAGTAAAAACTCCACAGACAGAGAAAAAGGAGTTCTCGTACACTCCCGGTGGGAATGCAGCTGGTCCAGCCACTATGGAAAGCTGTGTGGAGGCTCCTCAGTCTACTAAGAATGGAACGTCCATAGGATCCAGCAATCCCCCTCCTAGGAATAGACCCAAAATGCACAAAAACACGGATTCAAAAGAGCAGCTGCACCTCTGTGTTTACAGCAGCACTCCTTACAACAGGGAAGACCTGGAAACAACCTAAATGCCCAAAAACAGACGAGTGGATCGGGGAGCTGTGTCCATAGACATGATGGGATACTATGCAGCCATCAAAAAGAAAGACTAGACACATTCACAGGAACGTGGATGGAGCTGGAAGGGATGATGATCAGGGAAGTAAGTCAGGAGGCAAAAGAAAAATTCCAGATGGTTCCTGCCCTAGGAGGAATATAAGGGAACCAGCTAAGGATCAAGGAAAGGAATGTGGTGGAATACTATGCAGCCATCAAAAAGAAAAACGAGATACATTCATAGGAACATGGGTGGAGCTGGAAGGGATGAACCTCAGTGAAGTCAATCAGGAGGAAAAAGATGGTTCCTGCCCTAGGAGGAATAGAAAGGAACCAGATAAGGATCAAGGAAAGGAATACGGTGGAATACTGTGCAGCCATCAAAAAGAAAAACTAGATGCATTCATAGGAACATGGATGGAGCTGGAAGGATGATGTTCAGCGAAGTAAGTCAGGAGGCAAAAGAAAAATACCAGATGGTTCCTCCCCTAGGAGGAATGTAAGGGAACCAGATAGGGTCAAGGAAAGGAATAAGAATAATAATAATAATAACAATAAAGACACAAAAACCCAAAATGAAAAGACAAGGACAAACTGGGGACACTTGGTGGAGAGGGAAGAGGGGGAGGGTTGAGGGCAGGCGGGAGCACGGGGGACAGAGGTGAGGGTGCACTGGTGACATGGTGATGGGGAATCCATGGGGATTTCAATGGATGTCAAATATATATAAATTAAAGGGAAAAAAAATAAAATAAATTCCAAATAGTGGGGAAAAAAAGCACATGCATCAAAAGCCGGTAGCTAAGTCCAGACACAGATTCCATGTTTCGTGCAACGCTCCCGACACACATCTGCGCCTCAAAGGCGAGATCATCAGAATACAACGCTCCTAATCCCCAGACATTATTTATGGGCTTGGGCGCATCCAGTGGACTAAGATCAGACAATAAGCCAGGACCATGCTGGTCATTTAAATGAAAAATCTTTGCAGTGCTTCATTCCAGCCTTGTCTGCCGTGGCCGCTGTTAGATTTCCAGGCTTAAGGTCTTAAGAAACAAACTAAGTCATCAGTTTTCATGGATTTTTTCCCAGCTGCTTGGCAAGAGATTAAACACAATTAATTGGCGAGTCCTTTGTCTGCAGGCTCTGCGTGGCTGCTCTGAGCTACGGCCGCGGAAACGGACACACTTGGCGTGCGACCCGCAGGAGGTCAGTTTGGTGGCGCCCATGGGTCAGAGACGACACCCACGTGTCCTTCTGGGCCAGGAAACCCCCCGAAATGCGAGGCTAATGCAGCAGGGCTTTGGGTACCAGGGGGACGCCGCTGTGGCGATGGAACTACGGCCACTTCCCCGGGCCAATGCACAGGAGACGGTGTGGGGACCCTCTGGGGTTCAGCTCCGTGGCCCTGCAGACAACCTCCAAGAATGTGGCTCCCCCACTGCAGAGGTGTAAAGCCCCCGAGGCGAGGGCACCCCCTTTTTGATTCTTGGCATTCGAGCACATCTCGGCTGCAGCTCCAGGTTGGCCGCCTGGACTCCAGGATCCGCGGCCAAACTACCGATGGCCGAGATGCTCGTCTCCTGCAGGCCGCTGCCCGGGTCCTGTGAGCATTTCTCAGCCGAGGACTCCAGGCAATGAGCTTCCTTCTCTTCGGGGTGTGCCCCCAGCTGCAGCGGGGACGTGGGTGCAGAGCTCGGGGGTGTCTCGGCTTCCAGGAGATCGCAGACGCGTTTAGGCTTCGGGCACACATAGTTTTTCTCCTGTGGCATCACAGCTACATCTCAGGGGGAGGGAGACAGATGAGGTCTTCACATCACCCTAACTGCTCCGCCACGTCTTGGACGCAGATTCCCTGAGACTCCGGGACACGTCTCGGGGCTCAGGGCTGCTCCGGCTCGAACCTCCCTGGCTCCCCGGGGACCCCTCGAGGAGCGCAGATGGAGCGCGAGTTTGTGTGAACAGCTCCCGAGAGTCAGCAGAAGTCACAGCTCCTGAAAGCCCCGCGCGTTTTCTTTATAAATGTCCCGTCTGCTTTCAGCGGTGGGAGGTAAATCTAGGGGAACGTAACCAGTCAACTACCAACGTGTTTTCTTCTGCCAGGGCTGCGCCGCTGGAAGGCTGGTTCATACAGAGGAGAGGGGATGCTGAGCTCTTTGTCTCGTTTGAAGTGGAACGTGGTGCGTCTTCCACCCTGGGACGCACCACAAAACAGTTTCCAGGAGGAGATGAGACGTAATTGGCTGCTGAACTAGCCCTGTAGCTCATGACTTGGTGGAAAAAGTATAGAGATACATCTATGTGACCATCCATCCATCATCCATCACCCATCCATCCATTCTCCATCCAATCTTCTATCTCTCATCCATCCATCCACAATCCATTCAGTCACCATCATCTATCCATCTGTCAATTCATCCGTCCGTCATCCATCCATCCAATCTTCCGTCTCTCATCCATCTATGCATCATCCATCCATCATGCATCCGTCATCCATCGTCCATCCATCCCTCCATTCTCCATCCATCCATCACCCACCCACCCATCCATCCATCCATCCATCCTCTATCCATCCATTCTCCATCCAATCTTCTACTTCTCATCCATCCATCCATAATCCATTCAGTCACCCATTATTCATCCATCTGTCCATTCATCCATCCATCCATCCTATCTTCTATCTGTCTCTCATCCATCTATGCATCATCCATTCATTGTGCATCCACCCTCCATTCTCCATCCATCCATCCATCCATCCATCCATCCATCCATCATCAATCCATACATCATCCATCATCCACCCATCCATTCTCCATCCAATGTTCTATCTATCTCTCATCCATCCATCCATCTATCCATTCTCCACCCATCCATCCATCCATCCATCCTCCATCCTCCATCCATCCATCCATCATCCATCCATCCATCCATCTATCCATTCTCCACCCATCCATCCATCCATCCATCCATCCTCCATCCTCCATCCATCCATCCATCATCCATCCATCCATCACCCACCCTTTCTGTCTGTCTGTCTATCATCTATCTGTCATGCCTCAGGGGGAACAATTCCCATGTGGAGAAACTAATTTATTCGGTGATGAAACAAGCATCTTAGTTCATCTGGATGACAGCATCAGACAAGACCTAAGAGGAAACATTTTGCTGTTAAAGAGACACTTTGGGCACCTCGTGGTCTTAGATGCCCAAGGAGAACACCCAAGTCCACCTTTACTTTTCCTGTAAGCATTGTAAATATTAAGAGACCGTTGTCAATATTGTGCTCATTTTATTGAGCAGTACATTATTAATTAATTTTATTTATAAGAGATGTGTTGTGAAAGCTCATGGGAACTTCCTAATTAACATCAATAATTTAGTCTTATTAATAGCCTTTGTTTGTTTTATCTATTGATTCCCAAGAACACCTCCAGGCTATTGGCAGCAAAATTTTCTCTTTGACTTGAGGAAACAGAGGAGGAAATTTGATGGTGTTTTCTTTATGGGGCTTTAATCAGCCACTTTCCCTTTTATTTTATTTATTTATTTTTAATTTATATATATTTGACATCCATTGTCATCCCCATGGATTCCCCATCACCACGTCACCAGTGCACACTCACCTCTGTCTCCCGTGCTCCCGTCTGCCCTCAGCCCTCCCCCTGCCCCCTCCCCACCAAGTGTCCCCAATTTGTCTTTGTCTTTCCATTTTTGGTTTTTGTGTCTTTATTGTTATTGTGTCAAGGTTTCCCCCAACTCTTACTGGTCTTGGGTGTCCCAAGGGCATCCAGCGATCATTTTTTATTCTATGTTTTCGATGCAATTTCACAACAGACAGCTAAGGGGGGCTCATGTGGTCACCAGCCTCCTAGACATCCGGAACCACACCCTCGACTGGTCTTGGCAAGGATTTGCCCAGCATTCAATAGACCCCTGGGATTATGCAGTTCACACATCGGTCCTACAGGTGAATGCACAGGTCCTAAAACTCCTGCTGATTCACAATAAATTGTAGAGCTGGTGCTTCGGCTGGCTGGCAGCTGGCGTGAGCCACAGCCCATCCTCCGGAGCAAACGTGGTTTTCGGCATCGGGCAGGAGCTACGTAGACACAACATTGGGATGGAGGTGAGGGTGCACTGGTGAAGTGGTGATAGGGAATCCATGGGGATGACAATGATGTCAAATATATATAAATAAAGGGAAAAAAAGAACACCTGCACCCCTGTGTTTACAGCAGCTCTATTTACAATAGGGAAGACCTGGGAACAACCTAAATGCCCAAAAACAGATGAGCGGATCGGGAAGCTGTGTCCATAGACACGGTGGAATACTATGCAGCCATCAAAAAGATAAACCAGATGCATTCACAGGAACATGGGTGGAGCTGGAAGGGATGATGCTCAGCGAAGTCAGTCAGGAGGCAAAAGAAAAACACCAGATGGTTCCTCCCCTAGGAGGAATATAAGGGAACCAGATAAGGATCAAGGAAAGGAATACGATAGAATACTATGCAGCCATCAAAAAGAAAAACTAGACACATTCACAGGAACATGGGTGGAGCTGGACGGGATGATGCTCAGCGAAGTAAGTCAGGAGGCAAAAGAAAAGTACCAGATGGTTCCTCCCCTAGGAGGAATATAAGGGAACCAGATAAAGATCAAGGAAAGGAACAATAATAATAACAATAACAATAAAGACACAAAAACCAAAAATGAAAAGACAAGGACAAACTGGGGACACTTGGTGGGGAGGGGGCGGTTTGAGGGCAGACGGGAGCACGGGGGACTGAGGTGAGGGTGCACTGGTGACGTGGTGATGGGGAATCCACGGGGATGACAATGATGTCAAATATATATAAATTAAAGGGGAAAATAAATAAAAATTAGGAAAAAAATAAAGGGGAAAGGAGGTGAACTCAAAGGGCTAAAGGTGGTATGAAATACATGAACAAAAATGGCCACCTGGTTATAAACAAAGAAGTAGCTGGGATGTTTACAAATGTTTAGGTATCTTATATTTTGTAAAAAGGTAAAACAGCTCAAAGTTTTGGGGGAGGATTGGGGAAGTTGGAATCCTCAGGCTTTGCAAACTATGGTGTCATTTTGGAAGCCATTCTAGGAACTTCTCGATGGCTCCAGTCGAGGCCATTTCTCTCTAGTGTAGACCCAGGAAAGGTGGTGGCCCGCGTGGCATCTGTACTCACCGCGGTGGTGCTCTAAGACCCAAAGTGGAGACAATCTCACGTTGCCCAAGTGTGGAGAGCTGAAAGAGGAGGTAAGTCCATGGTAAGGAACATGCGCTCGCGTGGGAAGGAATGAAGCGTGATTGCTGCTACCGCTGGGGTTAATTCTGAGTAAAACATGGTGAGTAGAATAACGCAGACAGAAAAGATCAGATACTCTATAATGCATTCTGTGCAGCACCACCATCATCTCCACCAGCACCATCACCATCATCACCTCCATGATCTTCACCATCACCATCATCACCACCACCAGCACCATCACTCTCACTGCCATCACCATCATCATCACCATCATCTCCACCTCCATCACCACCAGCACCACCATTATCTCCACCAGCATCATCACCATGATCTCCACCTCCATCACCACCATCATCATCACCATCATCTCCACCAGCACCACCATCATCTCTACCATCATCACCACCATGATCTTCATCATCACCATCACCATCATCACCACCACCAGCACCATCACTCTCACTGCCATCACCATCATCTCCACCAGCACCACCATCATCTCCACCAGCACCATCACCATCATCTCCACCAGCATCATCACCATGATCTCCACCTCCATCACCACCATCATCATCACCATCATCTCCACCAGCACCACCATCATCTCTACCATCATCACCTCCATGATCTTCATCATCACCATCATCACCACCACCAGCACCATCACTCTCACTGCCATCACCATCATCATCACCATCATCTCCACCTCCATCACCACCAGCACCACCATTATCTCCACCAGCATCATCACCATGATCTCCACCTCCATCACCACCAGCACCACCGTTATCTCCACCTGCACCATAACCCTCATCACCACCATGATCTTCATCATCACCATCATCATCATCACCACCACCAGCACCATCACTCTCACTACCATCACCATCATCATCATCATCATCTCCACCAGCACCACCATCATCTCCACCATCATCTCTACCATCACCCTCATCACCACCATCATCTTCATCATCATCACCACCATCATCACCCCACCTATGTTAGAGAACATAGACTAGTGGTTGAGAAGGGGGAGGCCCTAGGATAGCCAACACAGGCACAAAACACCCCAGAAAGTGATAAGAATATTCTAAATTCCCATCCCATTGCACACGCATAATTGTGATGATCGCACAATCCACCGGATTATATAATGACCAAGGACAAATTTTACGTTGCGTCTCAATAAAGTGGCTATTAAAATATATGATCAGTCAAGGCGTTCTTTTCTGGGGAAAAAAAAAAGATGAGCTGTGTTAAAGTGGTGATGAATGTGGAAACAAACGTTCGCTACTCAAGCCATTGATTTTCTAATGAAATCACGGAACACGAGCGTGTTCCGTCGGGAGCATCACTGGAATGTCGCAATTCCGTCCTGTTCTGCCCGTACACACCTCGATGCAGATAAAGCCGAAGGACCCATCAATCAGACAGAGAGATCGGGAAGAAAACATCTCCTGTTCCCTCGTCCCTTCACGGACAGCTGATGTGATTTGGAAAACGTCCCGCGTCCCCTTCAAGGCTCCTGGTAATTGCAGAAGCTCGTAATAGGCAAATTGATTGATAAATTAATTTCAGTAATTAAGTGAAAGGAGAAAGTCCAGGTCAGTGTGAGGCACCACTAGTTTCAATGACAATCTGTGGCCAACGAGTCTTCAAATAATTGCAGGAAAGATGGAGCCGGACTGTCAGACGAGTCACCAAGGAAAATCCGCGGGCTCCCGAGAGGTGAGACTCCCACTGCACCACCTCCTCGTGCTGCAAGTGGACCTTGGAAGTCAGACCCTTTACTTGTTCGACTAGTGCCTTTTACTTATTTATACATATATTTCACGTGGATTCCCACCACCATTTCTCCAGGGCATTTCTCCAGGGCACCTCTGTCCCTTGTGCTCTTTCTGCCCTCATCACAGTTCCTCTCTCTCCCCACAAAGTTTCTGATTTGTCCTCGTCTTTTGCTGTGTTGTGATTTTTTTCTTGTTATTATTCTTTTCCTTGGTCCCTTATTTGGTTCCCTTAAACTCCTCCTAGAAGTGAAACCGCCATCACCACCAGCACCAGGATCACCACCACCACCAGCACCATTATCATCACCTCCATCATCACCATCATCATCATCACCACCTCCACCACCATCACTTCCATCACCACTGCCATCATCATCATCATCACCATCATCACCATTACCATGACCACTATCAGCACCACCTTTGCACCACCACCTCCACCATCACCACCACCACCATTATCTCCACCATCACCATCATCACCATCATCTCCACCTCCACCACCGTCATTATCACCACCATCATTTCCATCACCATCACCACCATCATCTCCACCTCCATCATCACCACCAGCACCATCATCTCCACCATGAGCATCATCACCACCATGATCTTCATCACCACCATCACCATCATCACCACCACCTCCATCACCATCACTGCTATCACCACCATCATCATCACTATCATTATCACCACCACCATCACCAGTGTCCTCTTCACCGCCATCACCAGTACCATCACCACTATCACCACCACCTTTGCCACCACCTCCACCATCACCACCACCATCATCACCACCATCAACATTATCATCACCATCACCATCATCATCCCCAACATCACCACCACCACCTCCACCATCACCACCTCCATCGTCACCACCTCCATCGTCACCACCAGCACCATCATCTCCACCATGATCTTCATCACCACCATCACCATTATCACCACCACATCCATCACCATCATCACCATCATCATCACCAACATCATCATCATCATCCCAACATCACCACCACCACCATCACCATCATCACCATCATCTCCACCTCCATCGTCACCACCAGCACCATCACCTCCACCATCACCATCATCACCACCACCATCATCATCACCATCAACTCCACCATCACCATCACCACCACCTGTGCCACCATCTCCACCATCACCACCACCTCCATCACCATCACTGCTATCACCACCATCATCATCACTATCATTATCACCACCACCATCACCAGTGTCCTGTTCACCGCCATCACCAGTACCATCACCAGTACTATCACCACCACCTTTGCCACCACCTCCACCATCACCACCCCCACCATCACCACCACCCCCACCATCAGCACCATCATCATCATCACCAACATCATCATCATCCCCAACATCAGCACCACCACCATCATCATCATCGCCAACATCATCATCATCATCCCAACATCAGCACCACCACCATCATCATCATCACCAACATCATCATCATCCCCAACATCAGCACCACCACCATCATCATCATCACCAACATCATCATCATCCCCAACATCAGCACCACCACCATCATCATCATCGCCAACATCATCATCATCCCCAACATCAGCACCACCACCATCATCATCATCGCCAACATCATCATCATCATCCCAACATCACCACCACCACCATCCCCATCATCACCACCACCACACACAAGAACGATTTGCTTCATAGGGAGGACGTGCAATAATTTGTACTTGACACAAGGATAAACAGCTCTGCAGGTAGGAGACAGCACAGTTCTGGCTAAAGGCAAAAGCGTTGTCTTGTAACTCCCGTTTAGCAACCAGCCTCTTACTGAGGCATCTCACTGACTACTTCCAGGTCAGTAGATAGTGGGATGGATGGGCACAGATCCGTGCCCGTAAGGCGTCTATCAATGCATTGTGTGCGTCTGCATGCTATCTGACACGTTCTTCTCTAAGTAAGGCCGCCTTGAACATTCCATCTGCTCTACAACTTCGAAGAAATAGACTGTGAAATCCTCCCGTGTCTCCATGGGCTGGGGTGTCAGGCGGAGCTACCGTTGCCAACAGAGTCTCAACTCACTGCCAACAAGACTCTTCACACTGGGTAATTAGATCACGGCCAGCGGGCTGAAGAATGAGACCAGCAGCGGCCTGCGGCAGACGAGTCCACTATATTTTTATCAAGTCGAGATTTTGCAGCAGAAATAACCTGGGGGGAAACTGCTACAGACAAGAGATTCATCAGACGGGGAAGTGTAATCAGCACCTCAGCACCCCCGGCGGGGATTCAGAGGAGCACGGACAGCGTCAAGGGCAAGATTGCTCCCAGGGGAGCAGCAGGGAGACGGGAGAGCTCTGGGGCGCCACGTGGGTCGGCTCCCTCGTTGCAGGTCTAACAGTCTGCAGGAACGACAGAGCAGAGACTCAACAGCTAGGCCACCCAACCTTGTTCATTTCTGACCCTCTCTCCCTCCCTCTCAGCCCCACACCACTTCCCCGTGTCCATGTCCAGCACAGTCACGCTACAAAGGACAAAGGAGAGAAGCTGGTTCCAGAAGGACCACCCAACCTCTCCTCACGGGCGCCATCTTGGCTCACTCCCAGTCCGGTCAACCACCGGGCTTCCACCTAAAGCAGGAACCTCATCCCGCATGTCCATGTCCAGCACAGTCACACTACAAAGGACAAAGGAGAGAAGCTGGTTCCAGAAGGACCACCCAACCTCTCCTCACGGGCGCCATCTTGGCTCACTCCCAGTCCGGTCAACCACCGGGCTTCCACCTAAAGCAGGAACCTCATCCCGCATGTCCATGTCCAGCACAGTTACGCTACAAAGGACAAAGGAGAGAAGCTGGTTCCAGAAGGACCACCCAACCTCTCCTCACGGGCGCCATCTTGGCTCACTCCCAGTCCGGTCAACCACTGGGCTTCCTTCTAAAGCAGGAACCTCATCCCGCACTGTCAGGTTGGAGTTCTCAGCGGTGCTTCCCATCCAGGTCCAAACACGTCTTCACCGTGTCCATCAGGCAACGTCCTCACTCTCCTCCCACCTTCAGCCCCAACACAGAGAGCCTGCTTTTGCTCTTCAAGTATGTTGACCCTTTTCTCTTAGGGGGACACCCATTTCTTCTTCCTTAACAACACCTCGACCTTTTCCCACTCAACATCAACTCTTGCCCACACTCGGTCCTCCTCATCTCTTCATGTCCCTCAAGCCTCCCTCACGGCTAGGCCATGAGCTACAAGTGTCCACCAGGCCAAGGGACGCGTAGATAGAGTCTCAACCAAGATTGTAACTGATCTAAGTCCCACCAGGCACACGAGAAGCCCCGTCCCACCACCACCGACGACAGACCAAGCGCCGAGTCCCTCATTCTCTATCTGGACGATGCTTCTCACCGAGAAACATCACTCTTGGCCACTGCCCCACCTTCCTCCCTTCAAGCACAGTCTCACCACGAGGCCACCTGGGTATTTCTCTCCTGAAAAATGGAGAAACAGATGAAGTCAAACGCTTCGTGTCCATCTCCCTTCTCCACCTGTCCGGGGACCGAGACCCAGAAGATGGTGGCATCAATTGTGGATTTGATGCATGCGCTCGGGGCTGTGAGATCGTTTAATCTGAAACGCCAGCCGGAGTGTCCACTCTGCAGCATTTTTCACTTTGAAAAAAAGCATTTAGAATCCACAAGGGAACAGAAATTGGAGAGAACGTGCAGGACTGAGCTGATTCCTCGTTTGAGGGGATGGGAGATGGTGGGGGGAGCCGTGGGCTCCAAGGTGACAGAGATGGGCACAGGAGGAAATGACCCACCAGACCAGGCACGTTTGCCCCCTGACTTCCTTCTGCAAATGGACAGTGGGGAAGCAATTTTCTAGCCCAGGACCTGCCGATGCCTTCAGAAAACCCTCCCAAGTGGACGAGGTCGGCTCTTCCGTACGGGTCAGCTTTTTGTTAGTCCATCAGCAGCTCACTCGAGAACTAACGTTGACTCTGCATCTTGGCCAGCGACGGGAGTGGTGGACCCAGAAGAGACAGCCGTGGACCTGGAAAGCAGAGCAGGGAGACGGACCTGGGGCTTGTGTCCTCTTCCTCACCCCCTCAGCAGCGTGTTTCAGTCCATCTGCCTGTTCTGCTCCCTGCTCTGTCTCTGGTGCATCCTCTCACCTCCCGTGCCTCTGGCCTGCACCCCAGCTCTTGTGTGCATCAATAAATAAGCCTTTAAAATAACCTCAAAATACGGGAGCCTCATGATGGTGCAAGGGGTTAAGGCTCAGCACTGTGAAGCATCTGCAGCCGCTGCAGCATGAGCTTGATCCCCAGCCAGGGAGGGACCCCCAGGGCGCAGCAGACCTCTCCTGTCTCCCCGCTGCTCCCCTCAGCAGTGTGTTTCAGTGGATCCACCTGTTCTGCTCCCCGTTCTGTCTTGGGGAGCCCTCTCACCCCCTGCACTTCTGACTTTCAGCCCAGTTCTTGCATGCATCAATAAATAAACCTTCAAAAATACCCCTCAAAATGCCAAGTCCTCCTTGGGGGTGCAGGGGTTGAACGCTGCACTGTGAAGCATCTGCAGCCACTGCAGCGCAAGTTCAATCCCCGGCCAGGGAGGGGACCCCCAGGGCACAGCAGACCTCTCCTGTCTCCCCGCTGCTCCCCTCAGCAGTGTGTTTCAGTGGATCTGCCTGTTCTGCTCCCCGTTCTGTCTTGGGGAGCCCTCTCACCCCCTGCACTTCTGACTTTCAGCCCAGTTCTTGCATGCATCAATAAACAAACCTTCAGAAATACCCCTCAAAATGCAAAGTCCTCCTTGGGGGTGCAGAGGTTGAACGCTGCACTGTGAAGCATCTGCAGCCAGGGAGGGGACCCCCAGGGCACAGCAGACCTCTCCTGTCTCCCCGCTGCTCCCCTCAGCAGTGGGTTTCAGTGCATCCTCCTGTTCTGCTCCCCGCTCTGTCTCTGGGGAGCCCTCTCACCCCCGTGGCTCCAGCCTGCACCCCAGCTCTTGTATACATGGGATGTAACACCGTGACTTTGAAGCAGCTTCCAAAATGCAACAAGGACGAGCAAACCAAGTGAGGACCCCAGATCTCTGACATCTTACCCCAATTAACCAGCCGCGGCCGAGGAGATAATTGGGTGAGCTGAGGTCACTCTCGCTTCCGCAGAAGGAAAACCAGGCCCCCGGGGAGCGGAACGTGGTGTAATTCCTGTAATTGATTCATCCAACCAACCATCACCCAGATGCCTTGCGCTCGGCAACCCAGACCTGGAATTCACTCGAGGAGCCATAAGAAAGAGGAGGCTCAACGGTGGATTCTCTCTTCGCCTCCTTTCTCATGAGCATCTGGTCTGAAGCCCGGCCTGCAAGCGTGCGCTTCCCGCCCGTGAGCGGCCAGGAGACGGTCCTGTCCCGTGTCCTGTTGTGCGTCCACCGCGGCCCCACCGAGAAACCATCGACGTTGCATTGACCGTGCGAGACAGCAGCCGCCTGGCTGTAGACCGGTCACAACGGCATCAGACGTGTCCTAGGATTTGCCATCGCCCGCAGGGGCATCAGCTCCCAGAAGTGTCCACGTGCCCCGGGGGTGGGCCTGTCCTTCACCGGCTGGTGCATCTGCAGCAGGACGGAGGTGGGCACAGAGAGACGTGTGCCGCTGGCCGAGAACGTTCCACCGAAGACGCCTTTGGTGACAAGGAACGTGGCCAGCTGACGTCTCGTCATCAGGGCAGCTTTCTCCAGACTGACGTCCCCCTTGGGCACGTGAGTGGCCTCCAGAGCGTAGAAACCTGGACGTCCATGCGACGAGCAGAGGAGCAGAGGAGGCAGCTTCCTGAAGGACCTGCAGGAATTGCCACCGCAGCGGTCCCGGCGTGAGGTGCTGGGAAAAAGCGCGCTCTGCGCCTCCCTCCACGGTGCAGTGCCACTGGGAAACGGACTTCTGGAAGCTCGGTAGAATCTGGTCTCCCCGAAGCTCTACGGGTTGGGTTAGTCCCTGCTGGGGTGGACGCCACAGGGAGGCAGATTTTCGTGGTGCAAAAGCAGCAGCATTGCAAGGAACCCCTCACGCACGACGGACCAGCAGCCGGCGACCTTGAGCGTGTCCTGCAGCTCGGGGCTGGAGAACACCAGCAGCCTTGGGGCTCACCCTGAGCTCTGGAGGGACCATGAGACCTTGCCAGTAGCGTGCAAGATGCTTTGGGACGCGCAGAGCTCCTGCAAAGCTCTTTCAGCACAAGGAGAACCCACGTGTGGTGGCCCCAGTCCTGGCCCCACCCCAAGACATCCTGCTGGGAGCAGGACACCGTAGGATGAGCGTGAGACTTGGGTGCATCTCCAAGACCCCGGCACGGGCCACCAAGCCATGGCCCGACTCGCATCTCCACTCCGGTGATGAGGGCTGGAGGAGCCTCAGATGTGTGGGGAGCTCTCGGGGCTCAGGAGCCCCGCTTTGGGCCTGTTGGGGGGCACTGACCTCGAGGGCTGGAGACTTTGGTGCTTGATTTGGAAACGGCTCGTCCCCTGCTCATTCCCATCGCTTATAAAACAACACAATGAAAGAGCGTCCATTGTCCAGCCCCAATAAACAGCAGCACCGAGTCCCACAGGGACGGGAACGAGCATTAAGGACCCCGAGTTACAAAGTCCTTCGGCCACACGGCGGCTCTGCCAGGGCAGCCACGATGTACGCATCACCCCCACTTTATTTCCCTGTGCTTTCTTATATGTGTTGTTTTATAAGCGATGGGAATGTGCCGGGTGCTATTTCGGCGTGGAAATCATTGGTGTGTGTGCAAGATAAAAGTGTGTGTGTGTGTGTGCAGGGGATGGTGCAATTCAGAGCTTTTCCTCTAAATGTAGACCGGTCACCCCAAGCTTTATATTTATGCACCAATCAGCTTCTTGGAGACGGTATGAACTTGTCTGGAGCCGGCTGTGGATCTCAGCTGTGATGCAGAGCGTGGGGCCGTAACAAGTTTGTCATATACACCGAGAGGGACCGAAACTCCTGCCCGAATCCCCGTAACGTGAGAATCAACCCAGGGCGATGCTCCCCGAGAATGCACCTCCTTTCACCGGGGGTTCCCCGGGTCATCATGCTGTGTGTGTGTATATATCTATTTTATATACACACACACACACATACACATATATATTACAAATATATTATATATTACATATAATGGATAATATATCAGATATTATACCATATACATTATACTATACTATACACTATATGTACACTGTATATATACTGTATATATACACATACACATACATATTATAGATATATTATCTATTACATATAATGGATAATATATTATATATTATGCCATATACATTATACTATATATGATATATAATGTATTATACCATGTACATTATAGTATACACACACATACACATACACATTATAGATATATTATATATTACATATAATGGATAATATATCATATAATATATTATACCATATACACTATACTATATATACACTGTATATATACTGTATATATACACACACATACACATACATATTATAGATATTTTATATATTACATATAATGGATAATATATCACATATATTATACCATATACATTATACTATCCTATACACTGTATATACACTGTATATATACTGTATATATACACATACACATACATATTATAGATATATTATATATTACATATAATGGATAATATATCAGATATTATACCATATACATTATACATATATACACTGTATACATTGCATATACACACACATACACATATATATTATAGCTATATTATATATTACATATAATGGATAATATATCACATATATTATACCATATACATTACACTATATATGATATATAATGTATTATACCATGTACATTATAGTATATACACACACATACACATACATATTATAGATATATTATATATTACATATAATGGATAATATATCATATGATATATTATAGCATATACATTATACTATATATACACTGTATATATACTGTGTATATATATCAACACATACACATACACATATATATTATAGATATATTATATATTACATATAATGGATAATATATCATATAATATATTATAGCATATACATTATACTATATATACACTGTATATATACTGTATATACACACACATACACATATATATTATAGATATATTGTATATTACATATAATGGATAATATATCATATATTATGCCATATACATTATACTATATATACACCGTATATATACTGTATATACACACACATACACATACACATATATATTATAGATATATTGTATATTACATATAATGGATAATATATCATATAATATATTATAGCATATACATTATACTATATATACACTGTATATATACTGTATATACACACACATACACATACACATATATATTATAGATATATTGTATATTACATATAATGGATAATATATCATATAATATATTATAGCATATACATTATACTATATATACACTGTATATACACTGTATATACACACACATACACATATATATTATAGATATATTGTATATTACATATAATGGATAATATATCATATATTATGCCATATACATTATACTATATATACTGCATATATACACACACATATATCATAGATATATATTACATATAATGGATGATATATAATATATTATGCCATATACATCACACTATATATAATATATAAACTATATAATATCATATATGATTATGTTATGTATTCTATATCATATATTATATATTGAGATATCTATAATATGTTATATACAATAGATAATAGATATATATGATTTGTAGTGTAGTATAATTACACAATGTAACAACAAGACATAATTCACTGTAACATAGCATAGCATAATGTGATTTAGCACAACTTACCAGCATGGAATCTAGTGTAACGGATGACAATGCACCTGCTCACGGTGTCCGTGCACTTGGTGGGGCTCGTTTTCAGGTTCATGGAGAGGGGCGGGATACGCCGCGTGCAAGTTTCAGTCTTCAGTTCTCCTCTCCCCGAGGAGCCGTCCTCTTCCCCCCGAGGGCATGCAGGTGAGTCCCGGGACCAGCTGGTTTTCCTGCATCACCAGAGATTCCGCGTCGCCTCCAGAGGTCCCGAGCCTGCCACCGAGCGTGACTGCAACACCACCTCCTCGGCTGCTATTTGCAGGGTATTTTTTTTAGTTTGCTGCCATCTCTAATTAGACACGATAATCACTCACTTCTGTTGATTGCCACGTGCAATTATGTCACAGGACAGGGCACCCTCATAATAAATTCTTGCCTCTGCGATGAAAGAACAGGAGTCTGCATTTCTCTGAGATCTGTAAATATTGCAGTTAATGTTTCCGGGGCCGCGCCAGCCTCCATCACTCCTCTCTAATTAAGAAAGCATGTGTAAACTTACGTTAATAAGAACGCATGGCTCTATTAAATGCTCATCGTGCTTAATTAATTTTCATCAAAATTCTGAAAAAATAGACAGATGAGAGATTACAAATTTAGAAGTCACTTAAGAACTCTGTATTTTTCCACCAATATTTGCATTTGATGAATGCAAAGGACGCGTAAAAGAAAATGTCGCCCCAAAAAACTGCCAGGGACACAGCCAGCCAACGACGGGTTACCAGTCATCAGTTTTCGGGGTGTTTCTGGCTGGCTGGAATGTGGGGTGCTGGAGACAGTGGCTGCACCCCCAGCGCCACAGCCGGAGTCTTTTCTCAGCAAGGGGAACTCCAGAGAGGCAACCGAAAAGAAAATGTGATTTTAAAAGGGAGGGATCCTTTTTGAGTAAAAGCACGGACATGTGGGGTCCCACCCTCAATCGTCGTTTGGAATCGTGGACACGGTTTGTGACCTGTGAGGCACGGATTTAGGGGCCCGTCGTGACTATTGGTGAGTGGTTACATGTAGGTGAGGTTTTTATTGTCTTTGAGAGGACAGATGGAGAATAGACCTTTGCTGTTTAAGGTACAGCTGCCCACTGCTCTGGGGGAGGGGATTGGACACTTGTGGCTGTGGCTGAATAATGTGCAATAAAATTCCACGGTGCTAAAATACACAGCGGGCTCTCAAAAACTAAGAAACGCCATAAGATCGAGGACACACACCCATAAAAGAGGATCTTTTTTTCTTGGTTTTTGTGTCTTTATTGTTATTATTATAATTATTGTTCTTTTCCTTTCCTTGATCCTTATCTGGTTCCCTTCTATTCCTCCTAGGGGAGGAACCATCCGGGATTTTTCTTTTGCCTCCTGACTTACTTCACTGAGCATCACCCCTTCCAGCTCCACCCATGTTCCTATGAATGCGTCTAGGTTTTCTTTTTGATGGCTGCATAGTATTCCACCACATTCCTTTCCTTGATCCTTATCTGGTTCCTTTATATTCCTCCTAGGGCAGGAACCAGCTGGTATTTTTCTTTTGCCTCCTGACTTACTTCCCTGATCATCATCCCTTCCAGCTCCATCCATGTTGCTATGAATGCGTCTAGTTTATCTTTTTGATGGCTGCATAGTATTCCATCGTATTCCTTTCCTTGATCCTTATTTGGTTCCCTTATATCCCTCCTAGGGCAGGAACCATCTGGTATTTTTCTTTTGCCTCCTGACTTACTTCACTGAGCATCATCCCTTCCAGCTCCACCCATGTTCCTATGAATGTGTCTAAAGACAAGGACAAACTGGGGACACTTGGTGGGGAGGGGGAGGGGGAGAGTTGAGAGCATATGGGAGCACGGGGGATGGAGGTGAGGGTGCTCTGGTGACATGGTGATGGGGAATCCATGGGGATGACAATGGATTCCAAATATATATAAATAAAAAAATGTTAATAATAATAAAAGAAAGCAGGATCTTAGGGTAATACCTGCACACCCATGTGGATAACTGGGTATTTACAAGAGCCAAGAGGTGGAAACAAGCCAAGTGTCCATCCCAGGGTGGATGGTTAAGCCAAACAGAATCTGCACAACAGAAGGGAATATTACGCAGCCATGAAAAGGGAATGTCACACTGAGACTTGCTGCAACGCAGATGACCTTGCAAACTGCTACATTTCACGAAACAAGTCAGCCAGAAAAGATGCACACACTGTTTCCAGTCCTATAAAGCACGGAGAGTAGTCAAATTCCTAGACACAGACAGAAAAATGTTCACTGGCGGGCCCCGTGGGGTCGGGGAGAGGGAACGGGGGGTTCCCACTCAGTGACGACTTCCAGTCTGAGAAACAATCTGAGACTCTGGAAAGGGTTTCTGGCGACGGCCACATTGGCACATCTACTCAATTACTGTCATCTCTCAAATCCACTTAATACTCTGGATCGACGCACTTCAAGAACGCTGAAGATGGCGCATCTGGTGAGGTTTTGAGCCCTCCACTGAAATGAAAAAGCTGCAGAGGAGACAGATAACAGCCACACAGCATCGGCTTACAAGAGCAGAACATAAAAAATGGAGCTGAATCGATGCGGTTTGAGGGCACCTTTAGAGGAATCAAAACAAATTAATAAAATTATGCACGAGGAAAACACAATGTGGATCCTGAAACTGCATCTGCATAATTTGTCTGGTTGCTTCAAGCTCACCAGCTCTCACCAGAGCCGCACGGCAGCCGCCTGGCTTTAAGGAGGCTGATTGAATCCCAGCTCCACCCGTTCTCAAGCAGCGAAGTCAGTCAGGAGGCAAAAGGAAAATCCCGGATGGTTCCTCCCCTAGGAGGAATAGAAGGGAACCAGATAAGGATCAAGGAAAGGAATGTGGTGGAATACTATGCAGCCATCAAAAAGAAAACCTAGACGCATTCATAGGAACATGGATGGAGCTGGAAGGGATGATGCTCAGCGAAGTAAGTCAGGAGGCAAAAGAAAAATCCCGGATGGTTCCTCCCCTAGGAGGAATAGAAGGGAACCAGATAAGGACCAAGGAAAGGAATATGCTGGAATACTATGCAGCCATCAAAAAGGAAAAGTAGACGCATTCATAGCAACATGGATGGAGCTGGAAGGGGTGATGTTCAGCGAAGTTAAGTCAGGAGGCAAAAGAGAAATACCAGATGGTTCCTCCCTTAGGAGGAATAGAAGGGAACCAGATAAGGATCAAGGAAAGGAACATGATGGAATACTATGCAGCCATCAAAAAGAAAACTAGATGCATTCACATGAACATGGATGGAGCTGGAAGGGAGGATGCTCAGCGAAGTAAGTCAGGAGGCAAAAGAGAAATACCAGATGGTTCCTCCCCTAGGAGGAATAAAGGGAACCAGATAAGGATCAAGGAAAGGAATACGATGAAATACTATGCAGCCATCAAAAAGAAAACTAGACGCATTCACAGGAACATGGATGGAGCTGGAGGGGATGATGCTCAGCGAAGTAAGTCAGGAGGCAAAAGAAAAATACCAGATGGTTCCTCCCCGGGTTCATTTTATCACATCACCAGAGGGGAGGAGGCTGCTGGCATCTGCAGAATGGAGCCCAGGGGTGCAGCTCGAACCCAGGGTGCACAGGGCACCCCTCTGCAGACTCATGTAGCCCCCACATCCACTGCGCCGGGATTAAGAACACTCCATGGCTCATTAAGACACTCCAAGTTTCTCTGCCGGCTCAGACTAACCCTAACCCCCAAGTTCCGTCTCTGTCTTGTGAGGTTTGCTAAGCCCTCTCACCACCTGTGCTCTCTGAGCCAACGGAAGCATGTGGGGGTTCCCAAGTTAGCACAATCCTGCCCCCTGAGCTAGGTCCCCAGCCCGGCCACACCAGCCCCACAGAGACAATGCCCTCAGCCCACAGACAAGACTGACGTGGATTGCTATTTTCAAAAATAATCTCACTATGTGAGACTTACCAGAAATCCAGTCCAAGAACGGAGGAGTCTCTAGTTTGCTTCTCCCGTGAGGCACTTTTCCAATCAGCAAGCAATGGAAGCCACCCAAATGCGCAAAAATTAGACGGCCGACTGGCTCAAGAGCAGGTGGTATAGATACACCGTGGAATATTATGCAGCCATCAAAAAGATAAACTCATGGCATTTGCAGCAGCGTGCATGGAACTGGAAGGGATGACGCTCAGTGAAATAAGCCAGAAAGAAAAAGAGAAGTAGCAGATGGTTTCACTTATAGGAGGAATGTAAAATATCTATTTGTATAAATAAATTAATTAAAATGCCATTTCAAAAAATTAAAATCTTGGGAGACTGGGTCATCTTGACCCCAGCAGCCCCAACAGCGGACACCCCAGTCCGCTCAAACCCCGTTTGCATGCACAAGTGTCCAGTAGTTTCCGGCAAAGTTCGTTTCCTACGATGCAAAATTATCCGTCCCCAGACCTGCGTCTGCCTTCCCGGGACAAACGCCCTGCAGAGGCGGGTGAAGCTCCTTCCCGGGGGCGAGGGCCGGGCAGAGGCAAGCGGAGGCTTTGGGGAGCTCCCGTGTGGCTGAGAGGCCACATCAGCCCGAGCACCACGACTCGCGCTGGCGGGTTCCGAGCTGATTATCCCGAATTAAATTCTCGGCTTGCTGTACCTGTGAAATTCGCAGTAAAAACCCATTAGGGCGCGAGCAATAAAACCTCAGTTATAGCTCACTGCAAAAAGAAAAATAATCAGGCCGCCAAACGCCGGGCGCACATTTTAATTAGGTTTCCGCCTCACTGTGATTTGAAGCCGAAGTCACCCAGCCGGACCCTGGCTGTGGCCTTGGAACTGGACCTGGGCAGTTTGTGTGCAAAGGCCGAAGTGTCCGAAGGGATGCGGGCAGCATTGGCAGTGGTCACCCGTGAAGCCTCAGAAAGCCTCCCGTTCGGAGCGGCTGAGTCACGTCCACCTTGCAGGCGACCCTCTGCAACCCTACGTCCCCAAGCCGGACCTCGCAAGTGTCCAAAGCCGTGTCCAGTCCTCGGGAAGCAGCTCGGTTCTGGCCCAGCGCCCCGACAAGGAGCTCGATGCACCCACAGCTGCTGGGCGCTGCTGTGTGGGGTTCTGTGTCCACCCCACGCGCAGAGAAAGGCTGAGCCAGACGGTGCGACCCCAGTCACGATCTTACTTCTGAATCTTGCAGGAACAGCGGGGGGACATGGCAGCCGGGAGTGCAATAGGGGGTGCAAGGAGTTGAGCACCACACTGTGAAGCATCCGCAGCCACCACAGCACGAGTTCGATCCCCGGCCAGGGAGGGACCCCCAGGGCGCAGCAGACCTCTCCTGGCTCCCCGCTGCTCCCCTCAGCAGTGGGTTTCAGTGGATCTGCCTGTTCTGCTGCCCGCTCTGTCTCTGGGGAGTCCTCTCATCCCGCACCTCTGGCCTGCACCCCAGTTCTTGGGTGCATCAATAAATAAACCTTAAAACCCCCTCAAAATACAGAGGCCTCCTTGGTGGCACAAGGGTTTGAGCGCAGCACTGTGAAGCATCCGCAGCCACTGCAGCACGAGTTCACTCTCTGGCCAGGGAGGGGACCCCCAGGGCGCAGCAGACCTCTCCTGCCTCCTGCTGCTCCCCTCAGCAGTGTGCTTCAGTGGATCCTCCTGTTCTGCTCCCCGCTCTGTCTCTGGGGCGATCTCTCACCCCCACACCTGTGGCCTGCACCCCAGCTCTTGCATGCAACAATAAATTTTACAAAAGCACTGCAGACTTGGGGGCAGGCTGCATCTATCACCCCCTCTTTGTTCCTCAACGGCCTGGTGGCGGGTGGAGAGGAGAGGGTCTGCCTTGGCCTTTTAGGGACTTTGCTGAGGCTGCAGCGCTCGTCAAAATCCGCCTTTCCCGCGCCCCGCATGAGGCGTCAGAGCTTATATGAAATCACAAGGGTCCAGGCAGCTCCGAGCAAATGCAAACTGCTTCGCCCCTCCTTGGCGACAGTCGAACTCTTCCGCAGCTGGCTCTGCAGGGCCGGGGTGCACCTCCGCCTGCTTGTGCCGGTGCCGATTCTTCAAAATTCTCCAGTTTCCCCCTGAGGGACCAGCACCCTGCTCTGTGCAGCCGGGCTACGGTCCGTCTTTCCTCTAAAATGCACAAAGAGCAAAGCGAGCACCCGAAGGCGTCCCGTGCAGCGGCTGCACCACGCACGCCTGCATCTGAGTCCAGCTGCCTCCCGCGGGCGTGCCTGTGAGCTCCTGCACCCCCAAAGCACGAAGGTGCAAGGCACGTGCAGCCGCTGCACCACGCACGCCTGCATCTGAGTCCAGCTGCCTCCCGCGCGTGCCTGCGAGCTCCTGCACCCCCAAAGCACGAAGGTGCAAGGCACGTGCAGCCGCTGCACCACGCACGCCTGCATCTGAGTCCAGCTGCCCCCCGCGCGTGCCTGCGAGCTCCTGCACCCCCAAAGCGCGAAGGTGCAAGGCATGTGCAGCGGCTGCACCACGCACGCCTGCATCTGAGTCCAGCTGCCTCCCGCGCATGCCTGCGAGCTCCTGCACCCCCAAAGCACGAAGGTGCAAGGCATGTGCAGCGGCTGCACCACGCAGGCCTGCATCTGAGTCCACCTGCCTCCCGCGCGTGCCTGCGAGCTCCTGCACCCCCAAAGCGCGAAGGTGCAAGGCACGAAGCCCGCACTTTGCAGTGTGCACCCAGACACGGCAGGAAGGGGTTCCCGCTCCCCCGGCTCTGTTTGCAGCAGTGGCTCCTATACAAATGCCGTTCAGGCCGCAGGGAGCAGCCGACGTCCTTCCAGCCTGACGCGCGCTATTATTTAGTACTGCTCCAAGATAATCTTTTCAACGGCCATTTTCCAGGGCGAAGCCTCAGAGCCAGAGCCGCAGAGAACAGACGTCGCCTTTATTCTCGGAGAAGCACCGCCGGTGAAGTGACTCTCTCCTCTGCGCCCCAGAGGAGCTATCTGAAGCCTGCGATAGCCCCACAGCTTAAATGGGCTCTTGCGGGGAGTTTGCAGAAGCCTCTTCCAAGCAGGAAAACAGCCCAGAATCCTCCCAGAATTGAAAGGGAGCCTCGCGTTCACGGTACTCACGGAACAGTCCTTGGTGCTGGGCACAGTCCCTGAGGATGATTCGGGGGGAAATTAGGCTTCTGTGCATGGGACTCTGATGCTCAGGTCCAGAGGCACTGAAGCCTGGGATGCTCCCGCCGCCCTCAGGCGGCTTCATCATGAGCATCTCGCTGCGCGGGTGTTTCCAACTCTGGAGCCAGCGCACATCGAGGTAGAAAGTGTTGAGGACACCGGAGCCACTCGGAGCTTTCTCTTCGCTCCGGGGAAAGAGGCCGACGCAGTGAGACCAGAACCAGGAGATGCAGAGAGAAGACGCGTGGGGACGGGCAAGGTGCACGAGCTGTGATTCCTTAAATTATTATTGTTATTGTTCTTTCCTTGGTCCCGGTTTGGTTCCCTTCTGCTCCCCTCGGGGTGAAACCGTCGGTGTTTTTCTTCTGCCTCCTGACTTATTTCGCTGAGTGTCAGCCCTTCCAAACCAACTCAGAATGGATCAAGGAGTTAGACGTGAGGCCTGAAAGCATGAAATGGACAGCAGGAAAAGAAGGCAGAACGCTCCATCGCCTGCACCTCAGTAACACCTCCAAGGACACAGCACCCGAAGCAAAGACAGGGAAGGAAAAGATGAGCAGCTGGGACGACATCAATAGAATTTTTTTAAGGTTTATTTATTTATGCACAGAAGTTGGGGTGCAGCCAGAGCTGCAGGAATGAGAGGCCTCCCCAGAGACAGAGTGGGGAGCAGAACAGGTGGATCCACTGAAATCCACTGCTGAGGGGAGCAGCGGGGAGGCAGGAGAGGTGTGGGGTGCCTTATGGGTCAGCTCCCTGGCTGGGGACCGAACTCGTGCTGCACTGGCTGCAGATACTTCATAGTGTACTGCTGAACCCCTGTACCCCCAGGGAGGCCCCTTATTTTATCTTTAAAGATTTATTGATGCACACAAGAACTGGGGTGCAGGCCAGAGGTGTGGGGGTGAGAGGACTCCCCAGAGACAGAGTGGGGAGCAGAAAAGGCAGATGCACTGAAACACACTGCTGAGGGGAGCAGCGGGCGAGGCAGGAGAGGAACAGCTGGGACGACATCAATAGAATTTTTTTAAGATTTATTTATACACAGAATTGGGGTGCAGCCAGAGCTGCAGGAATGAGAGGGCTCCCCAGAGACAGAGTGGGGAGCAGAACAGGCGGATCCGCTGAAACCCACTGCTGAGGGGAGCAGCGGGGAGGCAGGAGAGGTCTGCTGCGCCCTGGGGGTCCCTCCCTGGCTGGGGAGTGAACTCGCGCTGCTGTGCAAAGGATGCTTCACAGTGCGGTGCTCAACCCGCTGCGCCCCCAGGGAGGCCCCTACAGCAACAGAGTTTGGCTAGTGAGAAAAGAAGGCCCAGATGCACGCAGACGCCTTCTGCAAGGCCTGTTCCTGCTGCTTCTCTGGTTTCTGCTCATGCTTCTCGAGGTCCCGTGGGTGCACGTCGTTGCGTTTATTCAGGGGGAGGGGAGCAGGTCTCGACCCTCTGACCTGTCTCTACTCTCCATTCTGCACGTTTCAATTGTCTTTCTCAAGTCCGGGAATTGTTGGGGTTTGGGGTGTCAGGTCTCCCAAATAATTAGCTCATTTAATTCCTTGTTTCTAGCAAATGTTGGTGAGGACGTGGAGAAAAAGGAGTTCTCCTGCACTGCTGGTGGGAGTGCAAGTTAATCCCACCACTGTGGATTTGCTAAAGTGTGGAGGTCGCTAAAAGTGGAGCTCCCGTATAACCCAGCAATCGCACTCCTCGAATATACCTAAAACAAACAAAAACACTGATCCAAAAGAATTCCTGCACCCCTATGATTACTGCAGCACTCTTTACAATAGGGAAGACCTGGAAACCACCCCAAAAAGACCAAAACAGTCCAAAAGTAGACGACTGGATCAAGAAGATGTGATACATGTACACCGTGGAATACTATACAGTCATCAAAAAGATAAACTAGAGTTGTCCGTGGAAGCATGGATGGAGCTGGAAGGGATGATGCTCAGTGTGGCCCATATACACAGTGGAATATTACACAGCCATCAAAAAGAAAAACTAGAGTCATTTGTGAAAACATGGGTGGAGCTAGACGGGATGATGCTCAGTGAAATAAGTCAGAAGGCAAGAGAAAAACAGCAGAGGGTTTCACTTTCAGGAGGGATGTAAAGGAATAAAAAAAGGGCTCAAGGAAAAGAACAATAGCAATGACAAGCAATGAGAACAAAAAAAAAGACAAATCAGAGGCAATTTCGAGGGGGAGAGGGACTGGGATGAGGGCAGGAAGAGCACAAGGGACTGAGGTGAGGGTGCACGGGGGACATGGTGGTGGGAATCCATGGGGACCACAACTGAGGTCAAATATATTTGAAGAC
Source organism: Galemys pyrenaicus (assembly GCA_019455555.1). Classification (NCBI taxonomy): domain Eukaryota; kingdom Metazoa; phylum Chordata; class Mammalia; order Eulipotyphla; family Talpidae; genus Galemys; species Galemys pyrenaicus. The sequence goes on along the minus strand of JAGFMF010012156.1, from coordinate 59,917 downwards.
ATTTGAATATATATGAAAAGATAAACAAGATGCTCACCGGCATCACCAACTAACAACTCAACAACCCAGAACCTCCCACCCACTTCCCTGAATCCAAACCAAACACTCCTCTCCAAGGGAGTGGACACTATGTGGGTGTCCACCAAGACACAGACCAAGACCAAAGACACAGACGTGGTTTGGAACCAAGAACGGCCGACGACGGTCTTGCCACAGGGGACTTCTCCCCCCAGCCCGATGGAAAGTGAAAATGGCGGCCGAAAACGAAGCCGCGAGCAAAATTACATGCTGGAGCAGGCACCACAGGTGTCATCGGCGTGGAAACCAATGTGACTCCATCTTTTAGGTCTAAAGAGACAGCAGGAAGACTGGCATTGTGAGTGTTTCCAAAATGTGGGCTCAGCGCCCCCAAAGTGTTAGCTGGTGCATCTTGCTGTGTCCACTCTGCTCTCGGCACCGGGTGAGGGACTCGGGCCATCGGCTGAGAGCCCAGGAGTCTGTCCCTGGGACACACAGACCGGGAGACCGGGGTCTGGAGCAGAAGCCTGCAGGTGGTGGAAGCTCTGTGCTCCCCAAGTCCTCCCCATCCCTCCCCATGTCCGAGCTGCTGCCGTTCCCTGCCCCAAGACCCGTCCCTGCCCCTCTGGTGACCCACAACGAGTCTGGGGTCTTCTCTAGGACCCTCGTCTGCACCTGAGAGTCTCTCTGTCTGGGGGGGGTCTCCCTTCTGTCCACGCCCAGACCCCCAAAATGCAGGATGGACACCCCGTCTGCTCCCCCAAAATGCAGGATAGACACCCCGTCTGCTCCACTGTCCTTGAGAATGGATGCCCTGTGAATTCTGCACGTCAGGTGCAGCATTTCCTTTGCTAACACATCCGACGCTCTCTGCACGAGTCAGGCAGTCCAAGAACCACCCAGAGGCTGCGGGGTGCTTTCCTCTGCTCCCCAACTGAAAAGCAGAAAAGTCCGTGCGATGCTGCGTCTCTGGAGAATCCTCCAACCGTCCTGGATTCAAGAGGTCAGATGCACCAATCTTGTTTCCTTTAAAAAGGGTAATTGGTTTTGGGATGTTCCGTGTCGTTTGAAATATTGCGCTTATTTTATAAAACGACTCTTGCGTCTCCCGAGCTTGCGAGCGTAATGTAGCGAACGAAACAATGGGGACGGAGGAGTATTTGCATGCCCGCCAGACAGAGACGTAATAATTCCTCTGACCGTGTTTGGAAAATTCAGCCACACGCCAGGATAGAAAAGGAAATTCCAATTCATGTCACAGAATCAATAGCATCCAATTCCCTTTCTGATCACAGAGCAATTAAAGGAGGTTCACTCAGAAAAAAATGAATTTTTCCAAAAGCAGAGTTAAAGATGTAGATTTGGAACAGTAAACTGTGCGGTCCTAATTCATTCGTGTTCACAAAGAGGATCAGCTCTTCACTTCTGTTCCACCGTCGGCCGCAAAACGAAGTTACTTAAAACCACGATGTTACTTCAATGATTTTCCTCGAGAGAACATTGGTTTACGCCCCGTCTATGATTTAGGGGGACAGGTATACCCATCTTCAGGTACATGTAACCACACCGGCCCCCATCAACTCACCCTTAATCCCCCACAACAGTCCTTCCCACTTTGCTTCTTCTCCTCCCTACTCTCTCTGGCTGAGTTCTGCAGGTTTCTAGAGCTTGTCTTATTTAGTTTCCCCTTTTCCTTTGCTTCCTTTCTCTGTATTTCATATATGAATGAAGCCGTTGGCATCTGACCCCCCTCAGATTTATTTCACTTAGCATCAGCCCTTCCATTTCTATCCATGCTGTTGCCAATGGCAAGACGCCATCCTTTTTGAGAGCTGCATAGTATTCCAAAACAATCATTTTTGTCTGCTCGGTATACCAGTGGTCAGCAGGTATGGCTTGGGGTCAGCTGTCTCACAGGGATTCCTCTGGAAACTGCCAACCCCACGGAGGCCAGAGGAGCCTCCAGGGGCTCAGTCTAGCTCCATCTGATGAGGTCTTAGGTTCCAAGAAGGCAGGAGAAGGAAATTCAGCACCCCTAAAAGTATCAACCCAGGGCTTCCACCTTGCTGCCTGGCTGTTAACAATCCGTTGGTCAAAGACTGTCCTGCACAAGCTGACATTTGGGGTGGGGGATGGGGAGAGGCAGACTCCATCTCTTCATGCAAACCTCAAAGACATCCATGCAAGAAGCTGGCCCTGCAGGAACAGGAGGGGTTGAGGGCCAGTTGTCTGTTGTCTACTCCACCCAACAGCATTCTGACTGTCAAAGGTTTATAAGGGGGATTGTCTGGTTTTGGTTTTGAGGTACAGATGGATAGGGGTAGACACAGAAACAGATGAGATAGTTATAGACAGAGATGTAGATATCGAGGAAATAACAGGTGAAATATACAGATACAGCTAGGGAGCCAGAGATTAGATATAGATAGACACACAGATATAGTGAAAAGGTGTCAGCGTAGATGAAGGAGATGGCCATGGCATAGTTCTAGGGGATGGAGAGCTAAGGACAGCTAGAGAAAACGCTGATCTAAACGTAAGGGATGGATGGATAGATGGAAAGATAGAGACGTAGACAGATATGGATGGTGGATGATGGATGATGGATGATGGATGGATGGATGGATGATGAATGATGGATGGATGGGAGGGAGTATGGATGGATGATGGATGGATGGATGGATGGATGGATGGATGGAGGGAGGGAGGATGGATGGATGATGGATGGATGATGGATGGATGGATGGATGGATGATGCATGATTAATGATGGATGGATGGATGGATGGATGGATAGATGGAAGGATGGATGGTGGATGGATGATGGATGATTGATGGATGATGGATGATTGATGGATGGACGAATAGATGGATGGGTAGGTGGATGGATGGGTGGGTGGATGGATGCATGGTGAATGGATGATGGATGATGGATGGATGGGTGGATGATGGGTGGATGAATAGATGAATGGTGGATGGTTAGATAGAGCTCAATAGATAGACATACAGTTGGACAAATGGTAGATGGACAGATTGATGGGTAGGTAGGTGGGTGGGTGGTTGGATGGGTGGGTGCGTGGTTAGATGGACGAAAAGTGATATATCCATACCAATTATACGTAATTAATCAGAAAGAAACACCGATGGTGACAGAGACACCCAGAGCTTGTTCTCCCAAGGGACACAGAGTCTTGTAGACCTTAACTAGTTTTTACAAAACAACGTCAAGTTGGATTATAAAATCCAGTTAGCCGCAGCGGAGGAGTCCCCGAGAAATTAAAAGGAGATAATAAACTTCAGGACAAAAGTCAGCGGACCTGAAGGCCAGCACATCTAGGGAAAATAAAGCGGAAAAGCAAATAGCTCTCTCGGTCGACAAGGACAACTCAAGCTCAGCATGAAGAAAGGACTCATGGGAATCTGCAGCTCCACTCTGAGCTCTGGACCTCCCCAGGAGCTCCTGGGTCCAAGTTCACTGCATGAAATTGCGAATCATCCACTGACCCGTGGGCCTGAGACCCTCAGGGGCTGCACGGAGAAACGAAGAAGAGTTTTAACCAGAGACAGCAGCTCACCGTGCCAGCAGCCACAGGGGACCTGTCCCGTCCTGTCCCCCATGGAAGCTTCTCTAGTTGCAACTCCTCCGGCCTGAGCGAAAACCTTCTCCCTTGTCCCACCAGCGTTTTATCCAGCGCACAGCCAGCCAGCCCCAGGGTAAGCTGGGGGTTTCCTTCGGACAGTTGCGGTCACGTTCTCAGGTGACCACTGCGCTCCCGTGGAACCTATCCACGGTGGATGTGGGACACAACCTTCATGCTCCTGTGGAACCTCTTCCACATAGACGTGGGCCAGAACCTCCACACTCCCGTGGAACCTCTCCCACGTAGACGTGGGCCAGAACCTCCACGCTCCCGTGGAACCTCTCCCACGTAGACGTGGGCCAGAACCTCCACACTCCCGTGGAACCTCTCCCACGTAGACGTGGGCCAGAACCTCCACGCTCCCGTGGAACCTATCCACGGTGGATGTGGGACACAACCTTCATGCTCCTGTGGAACCTCTCCCACGTAGACGTG
>JAGFMF010012156.1:41130-51669 GCA_019455555.1 Galemys pyrenaicus | reverse complement strand
GAGCAAGCTCAGGAGACCCCAGGACCCTAAATCCCAAAGAGGAGCTAATGGAGCAAGCTCAGGTGACCCCAGGACCCCAAATCCCAAAGAGGAGCTAATGGAGGCAAGCTAAGGAGACCGCAGGACCCCAAATCCCAAATGAGCTAGATTCCAGGTACCAAAAGTCCTAAGTAAGTGGGACCGTCAAGGAATCACCAACTACAGAAACTGCTAAAATGGAGACTGAGGAGGGAAAGAAGAGGCTCCCCCGGGGAACCCCACCTCGGCTCTCCTGCCCCGCCGGGTTATTCTTCGCTGTTCCCTAAATAAACCTCCCTCTGAAGACAAAGTTGCGTCTCCTGCTTACTTGTCCGAAGTCTGTGGGGTCCTGTCCGCGGCTCCAGGAGACAAGAGCCCGCGGGGGTGACCAGGGCAGAGGCTGCCCAGCGGCCAGGGGACCTCGCTCTCCCGCATCAAACGGTCCAGACTCGGGGCCACGGGGAGCCCCAGTCCCGGGAGGCGTGGGAAGAGGCCCGGCCACGGGCAGCAAGCAGACCAGGCGGTGTCCCAGGAGGTGCAGACACGGTGTCCCCCGGAGATGGAAACATCGCAGCTGCACGGAGGTGTCGGCACTGGCCAGCGGGAGCCGTGGGCCGAGCTCTCGCCTGCAGGACGCTGCTGAGGAGGAGACCGGGATCCCGGGCTCTCAGTGACGGAGGAATCACAGCACTGGTGTGAGGGAGGGGACAGAGGAGGGGCAGGGGGAATGTGGAGATTGAGCTGTCAGGTCACGTCCAGCGTCTCCCAGGCCCTTCGCATCGGCTGGACGACGCGGTATTGAGATGGACACAAGCCCTAGACCCGGCCCTGGCTTCAGTCTCATCGATGAGGCCTCAGCTGACCGGCTTCTGGGTCCCTTGTCACACGTCGGCTCTCAGCCCCCCGGGCAGACCTCATGCTGCGCCCGTCCCGCTCGGGTTTGCTTCAAAAGGCTCCTTGTCGGCCCAGGCCCCTGTGGCCGAGGGACCGGCCAGTTCTGACCTTTGCGCGGAAACGCAGACCCACAGGTGCCGAGAACGGCAGTCGAAGGGGCCACCTAGTTCCTGCAGCCCCACGCGGAGAGGCCGGCTCCATCCTGGACACGCACAAACAGCCTCGCACGGGCCAGCGTGGCCAAAATGGCCAGTTTCACGTTTCGGGCAGAGAACTGGCCCGAGAGGCTTGCCAGGGCTCGCGTGGGGGCTGGAGACGCAAGGTCCCGTCCTGCAGAGAAGCACTTAGCCAGCTCGGAGGTCCGAGGACCCAGCGCTGCGGCCTGGTGCTAATTCCCAACTGTGTCCCTCAAAGGGCGCAGGACAGGAGACCCGGAATATCCGCAGCACAGGGAAACAAGCAGGCAGTGCAGTGGCAGCAGAGGGGGGTCACCAGCCGGGCGTGCACCCCGGACCACGACATAGCGACCTCAGACCTCGGGGGACGTTTGGGTGGAAGGAATCGGCCTGCGTAAAATGGCAGTCGGGCGCATGGCGGGGACACACGGTGGACACACGGGAGCAGCAACCAGGCGAGCACCGGACGTCCAGCGCATCCTCTCCCCTCAGCCAGACCCGCATGGCGCGTGCCCCAGAGGGAGAAGGCGTGGACAGGAGCAAAAACTCGCTTGCAGAGGGCAAGCTGCCCGGGGCGCTGCTAATGTGGACGCCCGGCTAGCCCAGGTCACTGCACGCGGGGATCGCTCCACTTCAGCCTTATTATGGTGCCCGCAGACTGTCTGGTGTCCCCGCCACCTCGGAGCTGTGCCCCGCGTGCGTAACGGCGCGTGTGCGTCTGCAGTGGACCGCTGAGGGGGTCTCACCCCAGAGCCCGTCTCCTGCGCGCGGGGCGGCCTCTTCCGGCTGAGAACGCACAGGGGGCGAGTCCAGCGCACTTCGCGCCTCCACTGCGGCATGAGCATCGTGCGCCCGCGAACCGAGCCTCGTCGGACCGTGCCATCCACGCCACGGAGCTTGGCGATGGGCCTCAGGGGACGTGACGTGAATAAGGCCCCCTACGCCTCGCCTCCAGCCACCGGGGAGCCCTGCGCCCCACACGCGCGCAGAATGCATGCAGAGCGCGTGCGGAGCGCAAGAAGAACATGTGCCCAGCGCGCGCCGAGCTCAGGACAACGGCGGCCACGGCCTGCCTCCTGCATCGACGACGCCCCCAGCAGCTGCGCCCCCACTCTGCGGCGCCCCGAGGCTCACCTGTCAAGGCCCCGGACCCCGCTCCTGCCCCCACAAGGCCTCGGGCTGCTGGGGGTCTCCACTGTGTGCCCCACGATGTCTTGTGGGTGCTTCCTTCCCAAAGATGACAAGGAGGCGCCGGTGGGTCCCGAGGTGCGGGAGGTGCTGGGGAGGCAGGCAGGTGGCGTTCACCTGCCCGGGTGCACTCTGAGCTCGGGACCAGGATAGAGCCGGCTGCAGGGACGCGCAAACGGACGCCCCAGGGCCCGCGCAAACGGACGCCCCAGGGCCCGCGCAAACGGACGCCCCAGGGCCCGCGCAAACGGACGCCCCGGGTCCCGGACGCCCCAGGGTGCAAGGCCCAAGCGTGCAGGCCCCGCCAGCTCCCGCCAGCTCCCACCCGCTGGGCTGCAGCCCCTGCACCGGGGTAGAACGCAGTTCTGCACATGTCCACGCGCTCCCCAAGCCCGGGATGTTCCTTCCCGGCTACACCCCGCGCGCAGCGCGAAGACAGATGGTTCTTAATAAATGCACATTCCAGATAACTCAACCATCTGACTTTAAAACCACGGTAGAATTATTTTTAGGACTTAATGGAGCTTAATTCTGAACAAACAATCTTTTATAAGAACCTATATCTACATATCTATACATAGCCCACCGGTCCTCTCTTCCGTAATACTATTTTTACCAAAATTAAGTGGAACTAAACGCCGGGTTTATTTTTAAGGCGTTCACTTATCTTCCCTGCTCCATCTCACTGCAAAAGGATTTAAGGTGGTTCATTAGCCGCTTCATGCGCAGCGCTGAGCAGGAGCACGCGGTGAGTGCGGCGCTTCCTACGTGTTTTTCTTCCCTCCAGGGAGAGTCGTTAATACCTTTCTTAAGTCCCCGTGAGCGCCCAGCGCGCGGAAAGGCGAGCAGTCGGGCAGAATATGTTTGTGCAATTAAGTTTTCCTAGCGCCTCGAAGCCATGCGGGAACATTCTGGGCACTCAGGGCCGAACAAAGGAGACCCAAGCAGCGGCGCCCTGGTGTCCACGGGCTCAGTCCCAGGCTGGCACTGCAGCGTGAGTTTGATCCCCGGCCACGGAGGGACCCCCAGGGCGCAGCAGACCTCTCCTGTCTCCCGCTGCTCCCCTCAGCAGTGGATTTCAGCGAACCTGCCTGTTCTGCTCCCCGCTCTGTCTCTGGGGAGTCCTCTCACCCCCTGCACCTGTCTGCACCCCAGCTCTTGTGTGCATCAATAAATAAGCCTTTAAAATAACCTCAAAATACAGGGGACTCCCTGGGGGTGCAGGGTTCAGTCTCAGCTTGTGAAGCATCCGCAGCCACTGCAGCACGAGTTCGATCCCCAGTCAGGGAGGAACCCCCAGGGCGCAGCAGACCTCTCCTGTCTCCTGCTGCTCCCCTCAGCAGTGTGTTTCAGTCCATCTGCCTGTTCTGCTCCCCACTCTGTCTCTGGGGAGTCCTCTCACCCCCAATACTTCTGGCATGTACCCAAGCTCTTGTATGCATCAATAAATAAATCTTTAAAAAGAAGGGGGCTCCCTGGTGGTGCAGGGTTAAGTCTCAGCTCTGGGAAGCTTCTGCAGCCACTGCAGTGCGAGTTCCATCCATCCCTGGCCAGGGAGAGACCCCCCCAGGGTGCAGCAGACCTCTCCTGTCTCCCCACTGCTCCCCTCAGTAGTGGGTTTCAGCAGATCTGCCTGTTCTGCTCCCCGCTCTGCCTCTGGGGAGTCCTCTCATCCCCCCGCACCTCTGGCTGCACCCCAGCTCTTGTGTGCATCAATAACAAATCCTTTTAAAAAATGAATGTTTTGCCTCCAAATCACCCCAGTAGAACGATACTAAGATGTAGACTTGAAATCGGAACAGAATGGTTGAGAAATGTTCCTCCTCCTAATACCTGCCGTGGTTGGCTGCTGTCTGCTGGGAAAGCTGAAATGGAAAATCTTTTCCTTTTCTTTTTAAAGGTCCTGAGATTTCCCCACCACCTTTTTCTCGATGCAAATGAAAGAACTCGAACGGGTTGCAGACAACGCGTGAAAACAACAAGAAGAGAAAGACGGAGAACACAGAACAAAATAACAGCAAATAAAACTGAAAATGGCACCTGGCAGATTGCGTTAAAAATAATTCTGTTTGGAGTGATTGTCCACATGCTCATATCTGCAAAGGTTTCGAATAACCCGTTTTTAGGATTTTAGCCACTAGAAGCTCGGGGAGATCTTGAGAGAATGCTGTCCCACATCAGAAACAGTCTCTAAAATGAAGACCCTCCTAAAAAAAATTAAAGCATTTCACTTTATTTAATTAAGATGCATCACTTGATTACTGCCTAGGCTTTTAATAATTTTGTTTTTGCCATTAAATGGATTCTTACTTCCATTTAATTACTTTAATTTGTTTTGCAGTACGCTTTGAGACACATCAATAATCCCTTCAGCCAGAACAAACACCCAGACTCCTAAATCAAGCCAACCCAGAAGGAGGGTGACAAGGCTCTTCTCTCACCACCGAGAGCTGAGAAGTAACTTGGGGGAAATGTGCTGGAACCACTGAGCCCTCAGAAAGAGAAACATGGGCAACACAGGTGGGTATTTCTTCATTTCAGGCTCTGTATTTTAGCAAATGCCCTTTCAAAGTGGACACACCAGTCCTCGGTCTCTCCACTGATAGAAAAACAAAAATAAGTTGACCTAGTGGTCTCACCCTAAATTATAGACACCCCGCAAGATGGAGCACAGGAAATCACAGGTTCTCAGCTCCTCCATTAACTGAGAAACTCGTAGCAATTGTCGCTTTTCCAGGAAGTCATGGAATAAAGCACTGAACTCTGAAACCGTGTGTAACCCCAACGAAAAATAAGCTCCTGTACTTATTGGTGGAAACACTTGGCAGCGAAGGTTTAGGATCTGCTCAATCTCTGTCTTGGATAACTCACCAGTCTCAGTGACCATGACGGAGTGTCCTCCCCTCCCCTGCTACATGCCTCAGATCTATAGTTTGCCTGCAAATGTTGCCTTTTCGGATCCATTTGTTTGGTCTCCCTACATCCCACCGATAAATAAAACCATCTGGTATTTCTCTTTTTTCTTCTGATTTATTTTGCTTAGCATCATGCCATCCAGCTCCGTTCATATTGCTGCAAATGCCAGGAGTTGATCTTTTTGATGGCTGCATAGTATTCCACGGTGCATATAGACCATATCTTCTTGACCCGTTCATCTGTTTGGGGCATTCAGGTGGTTTCCATATCTTGCCTGTTGTAACTAGAGCTGCACTAAACACCAAGAGTGTAGGTTTTCTTTCAGATTAGTGTTTTTGTGTTCTCTCATAGATTCCTAGGAGTGGATTGTTACCAGGCTGCAGCCGGCAGGAGGCGTGGTCTCTGGCTCCCCTGCAAGTGAGTGCAGCAGTCCTTCCTTAGAGACCTTTTATGTAGCAGTGTGCTGCCTGCATTGTGGAACGGACCAATCGGGCGGGAGCTGTGGGTTGATTGACACCAGGACTCCGCCTCTCAGCTCAAGTCAGTGGTAGCAGAGCGCCTCTTGTAAGTTACACTTCTGAATTCTGGAACAGGCCAAAATGGACCAATTAGGTGCAGGAAAATGGACCGATCAGATTGTGGGTGGGGGTGGGGGCATCTTGAAAGTGAATATAAGGCAGCGTCGAAGGGAGCATTGGGATGGGGAGCTGATTGGGATTCAGAGTGACCAGGAGGAGCAGACGGAGAAGCAGCAGCCCAGAGGAAGAAGGGGTCTGAAGAAGCAGCAGAGGAAGAAGATGAGCTCCTGCAGAGGAAGAGGAGGAGACATTTCAGCCTTTGAAGAAAGGAGGGACGCCTCCAGCAGCCTGAGGGGGGGAGAGAGACTGAAGGACTCTGTAGGGGCTGGGACTCGGTCCAGGCTGTGAACTGACCAGAAGGAGCACCTAAGGCCCCCGGCCTGGTGTCTCCAAGAGCTGTTTGTTGGTGGTGTGAACCAACAAGTCACAAGAGCTGTCACACTGGGTGTCCCTGAACACCACCTCTGCAGGCCCGTAGTAGTCATTGCTGCTGGCCAGTGCTGCCTAGAACTGGTGACCGGTGACTGCCAACGCTGATGCTGTCCAGATGAAGCAGCCAGCTTCCTGTGGACACGTAAGTGCTCTCGTTTCCCTGTTTATAAACAAACCCCATGGTTGCTGTTCCTGTAGCAACCATGTTCATGTAGCAGGTCCCTTGCAATTGTGCACGTGGGTGAGACCCACAGTGACCTGTGTCGGGCACTGTCCTCTGACAGGCTGTAGCCCCTGCTGCTATAGCTCTGGATTCTGGTTTGTGGCCTTTTGGCCTTTAGGGGCTTTTGGGGGGCTCTCTATCCTTGAAACCTCTCTGCCCCTGTCTCAGTCAGAGCCACCCCACTCCCTCTTTCAGAACCGCTGGGTCATATGATTATCTTCTTTGTGCACATACATGGTATGAGCAAACATGACGTTCTGCCAAAGACGCATAATCGTTTCGTAGCTGTTCTTCTCCCAGCTGCGGTGGCAGCTTCGTTCCTCCGCTGCAGTCTTACGTTCGTTTTATCGACGTTGGAGCTGACTTTCTACAAAGTCCCGTCCTACCGAAGAACTGTGGATGCTACATCCTTTGATCTGGAGACAAATCAAACAAGTTGTATTCTCTGAGCTCAAAGAGAATTGTGATGTCAATTTGACCTCTACAGGAGTTAATGACTGTAAATCCATCATATCAGTTAGTCAGTGTTCTGTTTGTTTTATTCCGTTCTATTTCTTGCACTGAGGCGTTGCAATTATTCCGAGTAACTACGGCTCTCTGAGTATGACTCTGTAATCTCACAATAATGAGATTGAATCACATTAACTTTAACTCGAAAGCTCACAGATGGCCATGCTTGCTTGAAGGTTTAAACCGGCCGATCGGTCCTTCACAGTATTAATATATCTCTTAAATAATGCACTGCCTCCTTCAACGCTGCAGATAAGACCCATTTTATTCTGCCCCAATTCACTTTACTTTTCTGTTCCATAAGTTTCTTGAAGCATCTGCATTTTAAGGCTGTAGAAAAGAAGACCTTGACAAATTTATTAACACACATAAGTGCATTAAAATGATCCCGTGCCTCCATAATTTATGAAGTCATTAATTCTGACTTAAACAATTATTTACTCGAAACTGAGATTTTCTCTGAAACTGATGTTTTGCTGGTGCGAGATAATAAAGTTCTTCTGTAATTACTAATTAGTCTCAAGCATGACAAATGTTTTAATTAAAATCATTGAAACAGTTAATCATTCATCACTTTTTCTTCATCTTTTCACTTTATTCACTTTAGACTAACTGTTTAATCATCTTTAGAGTTTACATGTAACACACCACCATCCACCAACGAAAGATGTTTTCCTTATGGCAATCGGTGAGGGAGACACAAAACCTGCTGATTTCCAATATTTTGCAAAATACCTTCTGCAAATAAATTTGAAGTCCTCAGAAGGATTGAGTAGCTCACTCTGGTCCACAGAGGCAAACTTCACCTCCTCTGCCTTGCAATCATGCTCAAGAGGACATGTTGTGAGAGGGAGGCAGCAAAGGCCATGGAAGACTTGTTTGAGGTCCTCTCTAATTCTTGATTCAAGATCATTTTTAAGCCATCAAGAACGCAAACCCTGCACGGTGGACATGTGTGCTTCAGCGCCTCTACCGTGGCAAGAGAATGGATGGATTGTCGTCCTTGGCTGTTGGAGAGCGTCTGTGCCCACGGTGTAAGCCAACATGGAGTAAGAGATGGAGCAGACCATCAGTGATTGAGTTCCCACTGGTGGTTATGGAAGATGCCTTGCTAAAGGCTGCCTGGTGTGGTCCCCACAGAACAAACCAATGGAGAATGGACTTTCATACACCAGCACCAAGACGCATGGAGAACAGACGTTTATGGTCCAACAGAAAGACCACGATGCATGGAGAATGGACACTTGTGAACCGAGACCAAGGCCAGTGGAGAGTGGCCTTTGGTACACCAAGACCAAGACACATGGAGATGGCCATTCACAAACCAGCACCAGCACCAATGGCGAATGGGCTTCCATGAACCAAAACTAACTAACACCCATGGGGAACGGACATCCACACACCAAGACCCAGAGGCACTCAGGATGGACATTTATGGATGAAGACCCAAAGCAAGACCGATGCAGAGTGGACTTTAATGCACCAAAACTAATTGACACCAATGGATAATGAGCTTTCACACACCAACACCAAGAAGCATGGAGAACAGACATTCATGGTCCAAGACCAAAACCCGTGAGAATGGACATTTATGGACCAACACCAATGGCGGTGAAGAATGAACTTCCACGAATCTAAACAACTAACACCAACGGAGAACAGACTCAAACACCAACCAAGACCAAGACGCATGGAGAACAGACGTTTATGGTCCCACAGAAAGACCAGGACCCATGGAGAATGCACATTTATGGACCAACACCAATGGCGGTGAAGAATAGACTTCCATGAACCCAAACAACTAACACCAACGGAGAACAGACACACATACACCAGCCAAGACCACGATGCATGGAGAATGGACACTTGTGAACCGAGACCAAGGCCAGTGGAGAGTGGCCTTTGGTACACCAAGACCAAGACACATGGAGATGGCCATTCACAAACCAGCACCAGCACCAACGGAGAATGGGCTTCCATGAACCACCAACAAGTGACACGAACAGAGACTGGCCTTTCACGCAACACGAAAACCAGCTGACAACGGACATTCCTACGTCAACACCAAGACCACCAGAGAATGGACATCCATGTCGTTCCCGCCCTCCCCTGTCTCCTGGTCTTCCCTGCCCCTCCCTACCCAGCCCCGGGACCTCTCGCCTTCTCCTTGCAATTTTTGCGTTGTTCTCTTTTTGATTTCCACCCCTTCAATTTGAAAATGGGCGGCGTAGACATGAGCTATTCCGCTCCATCTGGCTTCACCCTGTTTTGCTGGCACCCCTGTGCGGCCGCCCCTAAATCGGGGGTGAGCACATCTGAATTGCGCTATTCACGAGGCAAAGACCAGCATCTGCTTCTAGCTGAGGTTTGCTTCTTGGTTTCTTAACCTACAGAAAAGCAGCTTCTGGTAAGTTTCCCATTTGGGGCAATTTGCTAATTGCTAAGAAAACACCAAATCTCTTTTGCTTGGTTTTTTTTTTTCTCTGTGTTTCCTTGAGAAATGTCCTTGAAAACCTGCCTAGGAAAACACCGTCCACTTCATTGCAGGGGGCGGAGCGACTGACCACAGGCAGGGAGCCTCAGGCGCCCGTGGAAATGAGCTAGTCCTTTACACGCTGTTTGCAATGTCCATCTTCTCCCACGCCACATCCCAGAGCCCTGGCGTTCTGCAGGGACTTTTGAGTAAAAACGGGTGGTTTCCTGGAACGGAGTTTCATGAACGTAGATGGACAGTTAACAAAGAGGAAGCTCCCACAGCTGGGGCTTTGACGTCTGTGCTCTCTGTCGAAGAGGAACTGATTAACCGAGCAGATGACACGTGCGTTGGGAGGAAAGAAGCTTTTCCCACACCACGCGGGGAGCCGACCGCGACGTTAACCTCTCCGTAGATCTTTGGAGTTTAATTTCATCAAATATTGACTTGCTCAGTGGTTCAACTCAATTAGCGGCTTTGTTTACTGTTTACCAACTGCACATACACGGATTGACCTATAGATAAGGATCCAAGAGGAAGAAATGTAGTTAGAGGGAAACGATCGATAGGAACATAAATTCTCTTTCCAGCACACACGGCCGCCTAGGCTCATAGCTGCTCTCTCAAACGGCCAATAAATGTCATAGGTATTTCCAGGTCTCCGTATGGGGCGAGGATGTTCCTGCTATTCCTACATTCTGACCTTCCCCATCTCCCCTCCACAGAGTTTCTCCTGGGATTGATGACTGAAGATGGTGCATAGGATTCAGCAACCCCAGACCTAGGTGTAGGCGTCCACTGAAGAGCGAAAACACACCAGATGGGTGGGATCTCCATCTCCTGTGTTTGCTGCAGCACCAGGGAGGAGACGGAGAGGGGAGGGGGGAAGAGCAGGGGGAGGAGATGAGTGGGGAGGAAGAGTAGGAGGAAAAGAAGGCAATGACAAAGAGGAGGAAGGGGAGGCTGGAGGAACAGTAGGAGGAAGAAGATGATGACAAGGAGGAGGAAGGAAGGTGGGAGGGAGAGTAGGAGGAAGAAGACAATGACAAGGAGGAGGAAGGGAGGTGGGAGGAAGAGGAAGATGAAGAAGAAGTAGAAGATGATGAGAAGGAGGAGGAAGGGGAGGAGGGA
>JAGFMF010012156.1:7284-20212 GCA_019455555.1 Galemys pyrenaicus | reverse complement strand
TCCTAGGGGAGGAACCATCTGGTATTTTTCTTTTGCCTCCTGACTGACTTCGCTGAGCATCATCCCTTCCAGCTCCACCCATGTTCCTATGAATGCGTCTGGTTTTTCTTTTTGATGGCTGCATAGTATTCCATCGTGTCTATGGACACAGCTCCCCGATCCACTTGTCTGTTTTGGGCACTTAGGTTGTTCCCAGGTCTCCCCTGTTGTAAAGAGTGCTGCTGTAAACATAGGGGTGCAGGTGTCCCTTTGAATCAGTGTCTTTGTGTCTTTTGGGTCTATTCCTAGGAGTGGGATTGCTGGATCCTATGGAAGTTCCATTCTTAACAGACTGAGGAACCGCCATACTGCTTTCCATAATGGTTGTACCAACTGCATTCCCACGATGAATGAACAAGTTTTCCCCCCCTCCCTCCAGCTACTGTGGTTCAGTGTGTTGAGAAACACCCCCTACGGCCATGGATTCATCTAAGACTGTGTCATTGCCTGGGAGACGTGGGCACCCACCGTCTTTGGAGATTTCCAGTTTCTCTTGCTGGGCTGGCCCTTGTACCAAAGACTAATGGTTTCCCATGTTGCTAAAAAGAAGCCCATTTGCTATCTTGGAAGCTCCATTTCCTCCAGTGATACATCCTGCCTGAGAGTTCTTGAAGCAGCAGGAAATCTACACAGATGAGCTACGCGATTGCGTGTCGGAAAGCGAGAACATACGCCGCCTATAACAGCGCATCCTAAAACATACGGTCAGTAATGCCACATGGGAACTGGCAGCGCAGAACCCTAATTGTGGATGCACCCCAAATTCCTGGGCAGGAAAGGAAAGACTGTCTCTGCAATTCAGGCCAGTTCTGAGCAGCAAGCATCCCCTCACGGAGGACCGTGGTGTCTAAAGCAGAGGCGTTGGGTGCCATCCATTTGTAAAGACAAGAGACAGTCCGGTGCACATGGGGAGGGGGCTTTGCTGAAATGAATGAGTTAGCCTGGGAGCACACACACTTGTGAGCGCTTCTTGGGAGGTCGTTTTCGGAATGAGAGCGTCGTGTTTGCCCTTGTTTCTCTTTGTTTCTGCAAGGTTTTACAGGCACTTAACCTGAGTATTGTTATGTCGTTCAATTTGTTCCACTATCTGGTCTCACGGTGATTCATGCAGCCCCGTGCTCAGAGCAAAAGCTCACGTACCAAAAGTATGTTCAAACATTCACTCAGGGAGC
Organism: Galemys pyrenaicus; assembly: GCA_019455555.1. Classification (NCBI taxonomy): domain Eukaryota; kingdom Metazoa; phylum Chordata; class Mammalia; order Eulipotyphla; family Talpidae; genus Galemys; species Galemys pyrenaicus. Next base: position 19,001 of record JAGFMF010012156.1, on the reverse strand, counting down.
TGCCAGGAAAAAGAGAGGCTCGGTGATGTGTTTTATCCGACTCATTTTGCATAACAAATGTTCACCCACCCAAGACTCACTCTTCCGCCTTATTTTCACCCTCACAGAAGGAAACAGCATCACACGTTGTTGCTAATCCCTCTTAAAGTCACAAGTCCTTGAACATCTGCGGCTCGCTGAGCTGCTCCACTGGCTTGAACATCCATTACCCAAACGCTTTTTAATCACACAATTGGTGCAATCACACACGCACAATCTACTCCTTTCGAAAGTTCTCCCTCTTGAAAGTTCTCCCTCTTGCAAACAAAGGCCGTTACTGTGCCCTCAAGAAACACTTAAAACCAGATTTTCTGCTTACAGAGAGATATGATCTTGGGCAATTTATAGAACTCTGTCTTTGACCTCAGGGCTCTGAAAATAAAGATATTTATTTCTCTGCCCAATACGCTAATTTCCGGGCTTCCACAAAGCCGTGGGTGTAAATGTGCTAATTTTAGTGGAAACCCAAAATGCAAGGAACCTGCAAACAGAGCTGGGTTCTCCTGGTCGCTCACTGCTACATGCCCAAGTTTTCTGGTTCACAATCCTTTTGCAAAGAAAGTCTTCCCTGCGGTCTTAATCCAGCATCTGAGTTCTTATGTTCCCATCTCCTGGATGAGATTTCTCGTAACCATTTATAAAACAGAATGCAGGGTCAGCAGGAAAACCACGGGGTGGGCAGCGAAATCTGCTGGCAAAAATTTGGCCTGATACCTTCCTGTGAGCAAGCTGTAGCCCCGTGTAATGGTTGCTTGTGTGATTGTGTGTGATTGTGTGTGTGTGTGTGCGAAATTGAGAGATTAATTGTAAGCTGGCGTAGAGGGTGGGCAAATGAAAAATGATTTCTGGGTGTTACTGAGGGTGTTTCCCAGAACAATTAGCACTCGAAGAAGCAGACTGGAAAAAGCAGATTGCCCGCCCAGATGTGGGTGGGCCTCACCTAATCAGTCGAAGGCCCAAATAACAATCGTCAGATAAGGGAGGCATTTGCCGCTTTGGTCCTGTGTCACTGAGCTGTGACATCTCATCTTATCTTCTCCTGTCCTCAGACTTTTGTTTAGACCATGGACTCTCAACAGCCTTTGGACTCGGATGGAATTACACCTCTGACATGGTTGGGTCTCCCGTGAAGGTGACAGATGGCATGACTTGTCCACGTACCTGCTACTGGCTGTCATACCGGACAGACCTGTAGAGTCGCCGAATCAACGCAGCAAGTTGCAACAGTTAGAGAATGACGCCGTGCCACCAGAGACCCTTCCTCTCTTACGACGCCCCATTGCCGTCACGTCACAGGCTGCAGCGAGTGACGTGTTCCGAATCCCACGCAGGTGCTGAGAGTCCATCGCTCTGGTCTCCCAACGGCCACTTCCCAACGTCCCTTAACGTGGTCCGGTCACTTGAGTTTTCAGTTGAGAGCTTTGCTAGTGTCCAGCACTGCAAAACCCCACGCCAGGAGACAGAACGAAGCCTTCTGCCGTGTGTCCAGTGGGGGTTTCTGCCTGCCCTCCATCGGTGCCCGGTCTCCATCCCCCGCTCTCCAGTCTGGCCTCGAGTCTTCGTGTCTGCGATGCCAGCAGCCCACTTGCACCGACTGATTAGGTGAGGCCCACCCACATCTGGGCGGGCAATCTGCTTTTTCCAGTCTACTTCTTCAAGTGCTAATCATTCTGGGAAACACCCTCAGTAACACCCAGAAATCATGGTTAAGTCGCCCACCCTTTAACTCAGCCTAGAATTAATCTCTCTCTTAATTTCACACAGACACACACACATCCCACATCTCATGTCCCAAGAAGGCAGGGAAAAGAACAGGTGTCACCTAGAGAGGTGAATGACACCTTCGGTGACGCCCTGGTCACCCGGTGCCACTGTCCTGTGTCTTGCTTGTACGAACCTACAGAAGAAAAGACTGTCGAGAAACCAACACGCTCAGAGATGACCACAGGTGTGTACGGTGAGATCTTAGCGGTTTTCACCAACGTCCATTCCCTGACTTCGCACAACGGGGATGCGGCTTTGGGGAAAACAGTTGAGTGTAGCCGGCGACCCTCCGTCTACAGCCACACGGAGCATGAGACGGTCTCCAAGGAAACAATTTAATTAGGAAAGAAAGCAATCCTGAAAATTGAAAGTCAAATCAAATGGATGACCCTGATGTCCATCTGGTTGTTAACATAACCCCACAGCGCGGAAGCACATATATCTCAAGGGACACTCACACAGTTACCCCTCGGGGCGGCGTTACTTATTTCTGCTTTGAAAATAAGAAAGTGAACCCAATTCTTCAAGTGACCTACACACGATTTGAAACCCCAGGGCAGGCTGCCTAGGTGACATAAACCCTCAGAAAAAGATAAACACACCACAATTTCACTCCTCGGGAGAACATAGAGAATGAAAATGAAAAGATGAACTAAGTCCCTTATTTTTAATAGAGGTGACAGTGGTTTACACCACCAGACACCCATAGTCCTCCAACATCATGCATTGTGCCACTTTATCCCTCTCTGTCCTCTCCCCTCTCTCTCCTGCTTTGGCAGCACACGTCTACACTCAGATTCCTATGCGTTAGCTTTTTCTGACCCTTTGTCGCTTCTCTATATTCCATCATCCAGCATCTTTGTCCCTTTGACTTATTTTGCTTAGCATCATCCCTTCAGTACCATCTGTTTGTGGAAAATAACAAGAGCCCGCCTTTTTCATGGCTGAGTAGTATTCCACAGTATACACGGACCACCTCTTAATCCACTCATCTCTCCTTGAGCGCCTCAGCTGCTTCCACGGCTTGTCTATTGTAAACAGTGTTGCCATGAAGACAGAGGTCACCCAGATTATGGGATGAATATTTACATTTTCTTCACATAGAAACCCAGAAGAGGAATTGCTACATCGTACGGCTGATCTAGTTTAATTTTCTGAGAAAATTCCATACTGTCTTCCATAGAGACTGCACCCATGTGCATCCACACCATCAACAATCCTCGCCAAAGAGAAAGGATGTTGAAAATAATAAGCACGCCTGATGTTTACACCGGGCGTTAACAGAAGGGAGATGACCTGGGTGGGTCTGACCTAATCAGGTGAGTCATTTCCAGAGGCTCCAGACCATCTCTGGGCAAACCCAGAGACCACAATCCCACATCTTTGTGCCTATGTGAGAACAATTCAGACCTCAGTCCTACATCGAATATACTTAAATAAATCTAATAATAACTTTAAAAATGTAAGCTGCCAAAAAAAAAAAAAAATGGGGCCACGCTTTCATTCTTGAGCCTCCAGGGAGAACACAACCAGCCAACATCTCGCCTTTGGCACTGCAGAGGAACCATAAAAGAATCCAGAGCCCTGACCTGGCAAAAGTAGCATCAGACGTGGGGCTATTTGAAATTTTCAACTGGTATCTCACTCCTTCTCCAACGAAAGACGGTTTTAATAATCCTTCCTCGCCAGAGCTTAATTCTTTGATCTGGTAAAGTGTCCAGCTAACTATTTTACAACCTCTTCTGGAAAGCAAAATAAGCACTAAACGAATGACCTAGATCAGTTTTCAATCCCTTCTGATGCTTCAAACTAGAAATTGCATGTAGGTGGTAATTCCAGTAGCCGGCAGGTGGCTCATCTGTGGTTTTGAGAATTTCATTTTCTTTCTTAACTGTAAGTTCCTCTGCTTGCTTGTTGTTTACATTTGTTTATATTTGTATATTTTACTAGTGACGGTTTTCTTGGATTTCTTGCTTCATCCTGCCAAAGGTTTCTCGTGGATGGGTTCTTTCAAAATGTAACTTTCAATTTGATGTACCTCTCGAGAGTCTTATCTTGATTTCATGTCTGCTATTTGATGTTCCATATGCATTTGTATTTTTTGTTCTTTCGCCGCGAGAGTTTTTGGTTCACTCACTTAAAAATTACCTAATTCTCCTGTGCCTTCCTTGGTAACCTCCCTAATTACCTTCCCTGCCTTCCCACCCACTTCTGTCTTAACTGAGCTAAAGAGAAAAGTATTTAATCTATTAATAAAGCTTTTTAAAATTAATGAGAAAAAGTAAGCTGCTTTAAGATCAGAGGACTACAATACATTCTAGCAAATCGTTTTAAAGTAGGTTTCAAAAACGCCACCCACTACAATGTCCCTCCCGATTCCCAAACTCTTCCCCTCCCAATTCTACCACTTGATTGTCAGAATCTAGGGATTTTTGCTGGTCGGTTCACTTTGTGCCTCTATATGCCACATGTCAGTAAAATCACACAGTGTTTGTCTTTCTCTTTCTGACTTATTTAACTCACCATCGTCCCCTCCAGTTGGCTCCACGTTCTCGCAAATGGGAACCACACACCTTTTTCATCACTGCATAGTATTCCACTGTGTACACAGGCCACCTCTTTTTCATCCACTCATTGGTTAATGGACACTTAGGCTGTTTCCATAACTCGACCCTATCAAATCAACTGCTTTTGACCACAAAATTAGAAAGTCAGTTAGCAGGTGCATTTCTAGATTCTGTTTTGTCCCAACTTAGTCTCTGTGATGTTGCAAATTAATACCAAGAGGAGGCACAAATCATAAATCCCACTCGGAAGGCTGTAAGATGATCTGATCATCAGTATGAGCTTGGGAACTAGATACAGGGAAAAGGTAAAAAGCTTCCAACTGGTCAGTTGGTTTGTGCCTACATCTAGAGCCTTCTGTAAAATCCCGCTCCTGGAAGCAACAACATTCTCATGTCAGGGAAAGAAGGTTGACCAATGGCTCCTCAGGGGGAACTTCTCAAGAACCTGCACAGGGGAGCGACGGCCGCTGTCCCCAGGAGTCCTTCCCTGCTGGTGGGCATCCTTGTCCAGGAGGGTGGGGAGAATGAGGTGGTCACGCGGACCCACCAAGGCCTCCATCCAGGAGCCACCAGCCCTTCCTTGGTGTTTTCAGACTCATCCCTAGAGAAGCTGTCTCCTTGCAGAACCAGAAAACCCTCTTCAGTCTACACAAAACCAGGGATGAGTCTCAGAAACGCAGGAGACGCGCTGCACACCGCTGACCGCTCCCATCCCCACCCACATGTCCATCTCCCCGCTGACCCGCAGATGGTGCAAACGGCAGCGTTGGAACGCGGTGCAAACGGCGTTGGAACGCGGAAAACGCTCCTTCTAGCCTTGACGAGGGAAACGCTGGTGTCTGGCGCCACCTAGTGGACGGGACGCGAGAGCCCGCCCTGCTCGTGCATCACCACGGCGTTTTGACGGGGCAGTAACTGACCCGACGCTCTCGGGTCTCAGAGGTCCGCATCACCACAAGGACCTGCATGCCCATCACCCAGGCGCAAACTATTCTCATGATGAGAACTTCTAAGATCTGCTTTTTGGGCTGGCGCCGTGCCCCCTCTGTTCCCACCATCCCGGAGCTGCAGGTTTCTGGGGTGTCTCACCGACCCCCTCTGACAGCGGCTGGAGCGCTCCGGACGGAAAGGGGCTGTGCATGCTGCTGACCTGTCCTTCTCTGCAGCCACGCCTGGAGAGAGCCTCTGCGCTCACTTCTCTGCAGACACCCTGAGTGTTTATGGGGTGCGTTGGCGCCAAAGGGCCGGGGACCCCAGGCCGTCCTGGGTGGGGTGCTTCTCGGAGGTGAGGGAAAGCAGGACAGCCGGCCCCACGTGGCCAGCCCCGGACACCGGACGTCCTGGCTCTGAATGCAGGTGAAGTTGTCCTCAGCGCTCCCACCTCGTTCTGCAAAGGAGCGAGCCCGACTCTCCGTTTCCCAAGCAAACCGCATAGTGGTCTCTGCTCAACGGAAAGGGGGTTCCAGCCTCGACAAACCAGACGAACGCCCGGAAGGTCTGCTGTGGCCATTCCTTGCTTGCTTCGCCATCATTACCTGGGCCCCGGGACGGAAGGTCTCTCCTTCCATCTCCAAATGTTTGCGTAGATGCGTTTTATTCCGACGCTGCTGCTCTCCCTTCTCGGCCTCCCGTCATCTGTGTCTCTCACTGTGGACATGTGCATCGTTATTGTGAGCTGTGTGTGTGTATCCGTCTGTTTGTCAATCCTGCCTTCCGTCTGTCTATCTCTCTGTCTCCTTGTGTGTGTCTCCAGGTAGTTATGTATGTCTAGCATGTGTGTATTACATCCATGACCCACCCATCCACCCATTCATTCATCAACCGTCCATCATCCTTCATCCACTGTCCATTGTCCACCCATACATCCATCATCCACTGTCATCCATCCATCATCCATCCATCCACCATCCATCCATCCATCATGCATCCATGACCCACCATCATCCATCCATCCATCATCCATCCGTCCATCCACCCACCCATCCATCCATTCATTCGTCAACCATCCATCATCCTTCATCCATTGTCCATTGTCCACCCATACATCCATCATCCACTGTCATCCATCCATCCATCCACCATCCATCCATCCCTCCATCCATCCATCCATCATCCATCCATCCATCATCCATCCGTCCATCCACCCACCCATCCATCCATTCATTCGTCAACCATCCATCATCCTTCATCCATTGTCCATTGCCCACCCATACATCCATCATCCACTGTCATCCATCCACCATCCATCCATCCATCAGTCATTCATCATCCACCCATTATCCAACCATCCATCCATCCAACCACCTTCCTTCCTCCGTCATCCTCCACCCATCCATCATTCATCTATCCTCTGTCACGCATCCACCATCCACCATCCATCCATCATCCATCTATTCTTCCATCCATCCATCCATCCATCCATCATCTATCCACCTATCAACTTATCCATTATCTATCTATGTATCTAAGTATCTATCTGCCTATCAATTTATCCATCCAATCATCCATGTATCGTGTGATCCATTATCTATTTCATCTGTCAGTCTCTCTCATGGATACCTGGAGAAGCTCTCTCCTTGCAGAGACATATGTCTCTGCTCCCCAAGTGCCCAGTGATCCTTCTGGTCAGCTGATTGCAGCTGACCCTCGAATAGGGGATTAAGGGCACCCAGTGCACCCTCAAACATCCACGTATCACTTGTGACTCCCCAAACTTAACCACCAAATTTCACTAATACTAGACTTCCAAAGTGATCACACCATGTCACAAATAAGTCTATATTTATTGATACAAATAATGGTTGCATGGAAAACCTTTGCTATTTACTAAGATGCAATATTTAAATAATTGTATCTACTGAAAAATGCTAATATTTTTGGAAAGACGCCTTGATAATACGTGCTGAAAAATAAACTCATGGATTGCTAATGCTCATGGAAAAGATCTGCTATGTAAGACCCACACTCTGGACCAAGACTTGATGATATTGGGGTGCGAGTTTTTTGGATGGTTCTTTTCTCCTGTGATTCTGGTACCCAGAAGAATGAAGGAAGCGCGTCTCCAGCCGAGGCACCTTCTCTCAAAGAACACCCACCTAAGGGTTAAGAGACGCCTCTCCCCTCTTGCAACATCTTCACCCTTGGCTCTTTGTACCGCCCCAGACAACTCAGAACCCGCGTGAGTAGCTGTGAGTCCCGGCTCCGAACCCCACTACATAACAGGACAACCCCACCTTACTCACCCTCAGCCCCCCACGATGCCGAGCCCACAATCACTCACGGCTCCCAGCCGTCGACGTGAATTTATCCGAAGCCTCAGCCTTTCTTTTTTGCAAAGAAAAACAGACAGATAATTTTCCAGCTCATTTCCGAGGCGTTCTCGCATTCAGCCTGCCCGTTCCCGTGAAATCGCACCGCATCTCCTGCATCCCGTACGCTTCAGTGGCTCCGTGCCCTTTAAAATGCCACGGAACTCGGAGCTGTGAGAGACAGAATCCTCTGGAAAATAAATTATCTTCTCTCTTTGTGTCGGGACGCAAAGGTCTCACCTTACTTGACCTCTTGGAGATGTTCTTCGTGCTGCTCCAGGAGAGAAGGCAGAGAAAGGCTGGATATTTGAAGGCAAAACGCGTGGAAGCCATTTAGGGGACGCTGCAAGATGCTCACAGAATGGGGTGCAGTCGCCAGGTGGGGTGCTCGCCCCTACTCAGGGCTCACGGCAGACCTGAAGACAGAGCTGTAGAAAAATGGTGTCAGTATTTCCGCGGTGGGGAATACCGAGTAGATAGAAGGGACCGTTCTCTAAGCACAAAGCCCAAGAGATGCTCACCAAGGAAGGACACCGTGGTTTGTTATGGGGTAACCCCCACGTGAAACGAGCTGGGACCCTAGTCCCCTGTGCTCTTCCCACCCCTGGCCTCCTCCTTCTGTCTCCTTCTCCCCTGCAAAATGTCTCTGATCTATAATTGCCTGACAGTTTTGATTCTCACTTTACTTCCCCTAATCCCTTCTTCGGTCCCCTTCATTCCTCCTATAAATGAAACCATGCAATATTTTCCTTTTTCTTTCCTGCTTATTTCACGGAACATCATCCCTCTGGCTCCATCCCTGTTGCTGCGAAAGGCACGAGTTTATCCTTTTTCATTGCTGAGTAATGTTCCACTTGATGGATTCTAAAGAGGGGGAACTGGTGATGGAATTTCACAGGGATGAGAAATATACACTGCACAGAAATGAGAAATAATGTAAAATATATATGTAATTAAAGAAATAAAATGTTTCCCCCGGTTTTAAAAGCAACAACAACAAAAACCCTCGTCATTCGTGGGAGCAGCTGGGGCTGGCTCTACCAGTGCTTGCGATGTGGGCGTCTCGAGAGTCATCTGCGGAGCCTTCTTCAGGGGTGAGTGGGGCCTGACGTCAAACCTCAAACTGCCTGCAAGTGGAATTTAAACACCAGAGCGCCCCTCCGCTTTGTTGTCACGGAACGTGCTGGAAATGACCAGCCCGTGAAACTCTGCACAGCTGGAAACACATCACCTTCCTCAGCACCATCACCATCACCATCATCAGCATCAGCATCACCACCACCTTGATCTTCATCACCATCACCACCACCACCACCATCACCTTCACCTTCACCTTCATCACCACCATCGCCTTCATCACCAGCATCACCATCATCAGCATCAGCATCACCACCACCTTGATCTTCATCACCACCACCACCACCACCACCTTCTTCATCACCACCATCACCTTCTTCATCATCACCATCACCCTCATCACCACCAGTACCTTCACCTTCACCTTCATCACCACCACCACCATCACCATCATCAGCATCAGCATCACCACCACCTTGATCTTCATCACCACCACCACCATCACCTTCACCATCACCTTCATCACCAGCATCACCAGCACTACCATATCACCACCACCACCATCAACATCACCTTCACCTTCACCATCATCACCAGCATCACCACCATGATCTTCATCACCATCATCTTCATCACCATCACCACCACCAGCATCACCAGCACTACCATATCACCACCACCACCATCACCATCACCTTCACCTTCACCATCATCACCAGCATCACCTTCATCGCCACTATCACTACCACCACCACCACCAGCATCTTCATCACCACTATCACCATCACCTTCATCACCACCACCACCATCACCTTCACCTTCACCCTCATCACCACCACCAGTACCTTCACCTTCACCATCATCATCACCACCACAACCACCACCACCAGCATCTTCATCACCACTATCACCATCACCTTCATCACCACCACACCTTCCTTGCCACTTTGAACTGATGCCAGCTCAACCCAAGCCAACGAGGCTTTCCTAAGGGAGCTGGCCTTTCCAGCTCTCCGAAGATGACGTGAATCCTCAGCTCATCAGAATGATGCCATTGAACCCTCTCTCTGGACGGCTCCCGTTCATGGTCCCTGCATGCGCGACCTCCCCGCACACACAGACACTGCTGAGAGCTGTTGTGCTAAGGACCACTCCCTGCTTTAGCGCGTCAGCAGAGCATGGAGCCGTGCGTGGGGTAAGCCGAGGGCACTGTCGTCACGTGCAAACCTCCAGCCGAGGAGTGAGCTGCTGACTAGGGGTTTTGGTTGTTTCCCTGCAGTCTTGTGACTTGCTTCTTCACGAAAGCCCTTATTGTTTTCTGAGAGGGAGAAGGGGGAATGAAGGCAACGCTGGAGGTGGAATAATGAAGGGTTGTGATGAGCATAAACAGCTTGCAGAGTTTCGAGCATGAAGGCACCAGTGCTGTGCCCCACGCGGCAGCCAGAGGGTGCCTTCTGCAAAGACAAGGCAGCTGGCATCATACATGCGCCGGGGTGCACCCCTGGCTCCAGGGACACCCCTGGGGGCTGCGTCTTTGTACAAATCACAAAGGCAGCTGCCGGCATCTCCTCACTCTTTTGATGAGCCTTGTAGCAGCAGCAGCAGTAACAGCATCACCACCACCATCAGCTTCATCACCTTCACCACCATCACCATCATCACCATCAACGTCACCACCTTATTCACCACCACCACCATCATCACCACCATCATCATCTCCATCACCATCATATCCATCACAACCATCAACATCATCAAAACCACCATCTCCATCACCAACACCACCATCATCTCCATCACCACCACCATCATCATCTCCATCATCTCCATCACCACCACCATCATCATCTCCATCATCTCCATCACCACCATCATCTCCATCACCATCTCCATCACCACCACCGTCACCACCATCACCATCATGACCACAACCTCCATCACCATCACTTCCACCATCACCACTTTCATCACCACCACCACCATCACCTCCATCATCATCAGTACCGTCACCATCATCATCACCACCTTCATCATCACCACCATCACCACCACCATCAACTTCGCCATCATCATCACCATCACCTTCATCACCACATCACCACCATCACCACCACCACCATCACCTTCACCATCATCACCACCATCACCTTCATCACCATCACCACCTTCATTACGACCATCACCACCCTCATCACCACCATCACCTTCATCACTACCACCTTCATCACCACCATCACCTTCACCATCATCATCACCGTCACCTTCATAACCATCACCACCTTCATCACCACCACCACCACCATCATCACTGGGTCTGATAATTAACTCTCCATGGAGCCCATCTCTCCTGAGGCAAAGACACTCTCTGACCAACAGGAAGAACAGGTGTGACTTTCCTTCACACTCCCCTGGGGCTCACAGGCAAAGCTTACAATTAGCCTGTGCATGGAACAGCAATGCTGCTCTATCAGAAACCGATCTCCATGTGGGGTAAGACACGACAAGCCCAGAGCAGACTTTGAGTGAGGGGCGGGTTACGAACGTACCATCTTGGTAGAAGAAGACAGTCATTCTCTTCCTGCATGTGATGCAGAGAAGGGCCATTGTGTTAGGAACAAGCTAATACGTGCTGACCAAGGAGAATGTCAGGACAACCCACAGGAAATAGAAACACAGTTTGGGGAAGGAACTGAGCTTTGATGTGCCCAGCTGGAGGTCGTGGAGCTGGAGAAAATGAGGAGTCAACCAAGGACTTCTGCTGGTGAGACTTCTGCTGGTGACCCAGCCAGGGACTTCTGCTGGTGACCCAACCAGGGACTTCTGCTGGTGACCCAGCCAGGGACTTCTGCTGGTGACCCAGTCAGGACTTCTGCTGGTGACCCAGTCAGGGACTTCTGCTGGTGACCAGGCCAGGGACTTCTGCTGGTGACCCAGTCAGGGACTTCTGCTGGTGACCCAGCCA